>CM068837.1:7376455-7976455 GCA_028554795.2 Sinohyriopsis cumingii | reverse complement strand
CCATTTTCATTCGAAAATAATGTCTAGCGCGCGACAAAGTTAAAATATATCTAGACAGAATTTTGTGCGCATTAATAATGTTGTTGTTGTGTAATTATGAGTCTGCCGTTGTGTGTTTATTTTACGTTTACGTTCAGTTACATTGTTTCTTGTAGTGTATTTTGTTTCTATAATGAAACCTTAGGTATAATAAGAAAATGAGCAGATAATAAACAGGTTACTACATTTGTATGGGAAAATATGAACTCGTTTTGTCCGATGGACATATTGCATTCTCAAGGTCGTGCAGTATTTCCATCCGAAAAACTCGTTCATATTTTCCCGTATAAAGACAGTAACTAATAATTAGAACAAACTGCCACACTGCAGACTTTGTAGCTTGTCATGTTTACCCCGACCCAGAGTAGCCCAGTTTGAAACATGTATAATCAAGGTAATTCTGATAGGCCATTGTTTATGTCAAACATTGCCGAAGGCTAGCACTAATCCGTTACGTAAGATTGCCGTAGCTAGAAGTGGAGAACCGGACATTGGAGTTGCGAAGTCACAGATAGCCAATTATCACCTTGGTGTGGAAATGTTGTCCAAGATCAAAAGAAGTTGCCTGAAGAAGTGGGAGTGTCTTAACTTCTTTCCCTGCAAACAGACAGACAGGTTGAACTGACCGCTAAGTCGATTGGACCGGGGCACAGCGCCACCCAATCAGAATCGAGATAGGGGGGAGACTTTGATTTGGGTAGAATGATATTCCCGCGTCTTCCGGCAAGAGTTAGATCCCTGAGAGAAATTACCCAGAGTGAAGGTTAGCGTAACTCCGAATAGCCATTCGTTATTGGCGAGAAAATCTTAGAGCTTGTTGTTGCCCATTCTCGAATGGTTATATAACAACATATTTTTAAAAAATAAGGAAATGACAGAAACGATGAAGGAGGGGATAATTATTTTAATATACAAGGGGAAGGGGGATAGAGAAGATTTGAAAAACTGGAGGCCCATCTCCCTCCTTAATACAGACTACAAGATCCTGAGTAGAATATTAAGTAATAGACTAAAAAAGGGGATAGGGGATATAATAAATGTAAATCAAACCTGTGGGCCAAAAAATAGGGATATACAACATAATATTTTAAACATAAATACAATAATTGAATATCTACAAATTAAGGGACAAAAAGCTGCTATGGTACTTTTTGACCAGGAAAAAGCCTTTGATAGAATAGAGCACAATTATATACAAAAAGTCCTGGAAAAATTTGGATTCGGAGAACCTTTCCGAAAATGGACTAAAATACTATATAATAACATAAATTCCAGAGTACAAAATAACGGAGCAATGACAGAACAATTTGACATAAAACGATCAGTGCGGCAAGGGTGCCCACTATCCATGCTATTATACGTAATAGCAATTGAAATGCTGAGCATTAGCATAAAACTAAACAAAGAAATTAAAGGTATAAAAGTTCCAAATATTACAGATGAAGTGAAAATGCTACAACATGCAGATGATTGCACCAACTTCCTAGATGATCCAAAATCCTTTGAACACCTAATAAAGGAATATGAGAAATTTGGACAAGCGTCTGGATCAAAAATAAATCAAGACAAAACGGAAATATTAGAGATAGGCAACTGGCGCGGTAGGCACTCAAGCATACCTGCCCATGTATTCAAAGATACCGTTAAAGCACTCGGGGTGAGCTTTGGCAAAAACGAAGAGAAAGAAAACTGTAAAAAAAATGGAAAGCGAGATTAAACGGAATATCGATATCTGGGCACTTACGCCGTTATGCTTAATGGAACGAGCCCAAGTGGCCAAAACATACATGTATATTAACCTAAACTATATAATGAAGTCGACTAACATAAGTAACGTAATATTGAATAACATAGACAAACCTATAATTAATTATATATGGGACTTTAAACTACACTATGTAATAAAAGAGATTTTGTATAAAACGAGAGAATTGGGGGGAACAGGAATACCAAGCCCATTAATTTTAAAAACTACTAATATCCTAAATAGATTTAAACGACTGAGCGACGATCCTAAACTACCATGGGAAGGGATATATATATATATATATATATATATATATATTGGGAGGGGATATACAAAAATAATAATGTTATGAAATTATTGGAAGCACCTAGAAAATATAAAAGTATAAAGGAATTACTAATGAAATATAGAGATAAAAAAGAATTTTGGGACTTAGACGAAAAACTCTCATATAATTGGATTAGAAATGACATGACCAAAAATATATTAAGTAAAGTAGAAATAGAAAACCTATATGTAAATTGGAAAAATGCATGGGGGCACTGGTCTAGACTAGGGTATCTGAAAATACAAAGCCTCACCTTCAAATACATGCATGATGCGTGGTTGACAGGAGAGGTGGCAGCGAGACGGCGTATGGTCAGAGTACCGCCAAAATGTCCGCTGTGTAAAATAGGGTTTTATAGTAAAAGACATGTAATTTTATATTGTAGAGAAATACAAAATGATAGAATAACAATAATAAATGAATTAAATAAAAATAGTATATTTAAGCCGCAAAGTCTACTATACCTTGATGGTTATTTTAATAAAGAAATTCTATATAAAATTTGTAGCTTTATAGTAAATACCATTAAAAAATGTGGCCCAATTAAGTTTTAGTATAAAATAGACTTCAAGAGGGAAAGTACAGATAATGAGGCCATGGGGCTATGTCACATGGCGCTACGCGAAGTGAACAGGCCCATGTAAGAGTCTGGAAAAGAACCCTCTTGAGATCACCTATTTTATAAAAATTAATAAATGAAGACCTTTTCTTCTTCCTCCTTTACTAACAAAAAAAAATTTATATATTTTTTTTTTCTCATTATTCTCTCAAATATTATTATTTAACCGATTTAGAAACATTTATAACTAAAAGATAGACCAGCTCCATGGGGGAGAAGCATAATAATTAAAAGAAAATGTGAACCCTTCCTGGAGCTCAGTTCTAATCTAATTAAGAAAGGTGATATAGCACATTCACAAGAATCAATAAGATTCAAAAGTAAGGGGACATCACCTTTCTCCCAAATTCAAAAAAGTACAAACAGGATCTTCCGTGGTATGTGAACACGGAATATATTAGGAAAACTTATACACTACAAGAATTTGATCTAACAAGCTATCCCAACAAAAACACATTATAGCATACATAACCCATAGCACAAAGATATAACAAACATGGGATGTAGGAGACCCTAGCAAGGTCACAGAGAAAACGAAATAGAGGAAGTTTAACCGAGAGGATAATTTAAATCACTCTCGGAGACACTCCTCTAATAGATACTCTAGGGATTGAATAAATACCCGAACTCCTAAATTCACGTTACAAAAACGCTGAAATAATACATTACAACATATCTGGGGGAATACAAAAACACATGAATAATTTATGTAATTAGGATAGGGGGAACATCTGTCTGGTGTCCCCCCCCCCCAAAAAAAAAAAAAAAAAAATCTTAGAGCGGGAAATTCTAAGTACAGAGAGCTTCAAATAAGGAAACTTTGAGGGACAGACCAGTTATAGTTTGGGCCCGTAGTCTCAGATAGAGAGACGGAGGAAAAGAGAAGAAAGGAGAGAACTCAGGACAAGTTGAAGTCTAGGAGCGAATTGGAGGAGGAGATAGAAGAGACGGAGGAAAGGAGAAGAAAGGAGAGAAGTCAGGAGAAGTTGAAGTCTGGGAGCGAAATTAGAGGAGATAGTAGAGAGGGAAACGGAGACAAAGGAGGAGTTAGAGGAACGGAAAGAAGGAAGGAATCAGCGGGAAAGAAATAGATGAGTAGATGCAAGGACAGGGGGAAAATCGAACTCACACTGTAAATCACGGGATGAATTAGGCTGTCACTTGGTCGAGGGAAAGACGAGTGATTGGAAGTTATCGTTTTAATTAATCGAATTTATTAAATTGTTATTGATTGAATTTTCATCTTCGTGTTCTCTATAATTTAACCGTCGGCATTGCTGACTGGGGGCTCAGAGCTGTAAATCTACATCGTCATAATTTAACTTTCTAACCTCACGAGCCAGGGTGGAACTTCCATCATAATTTAATTAAATTATATTGAAAGAACCCCACCCCAATACGTGCAAACGTCACATAAACGTCACATAGCTATATTACTGAAAAATTGTTAAAGCTAAGTTGAAAATTCACACACACACACACACACAGAGACATATATATATATATATATATATATATATATATATATATATATATATATATATATATATACAAAAATTTATGCATTTTTTTTTTTACTGAAATGAGCAGAAAAATGTATAGGCTGCACCAGTTGTAGGAGTCGACCGTTAATGCAGCTCTGCAAACTTAACAAAGCTAAAGATTTGTATGTGCACGGCAGACGCAATCACTCGTGTCAATCCGGAACATTGGCAGCGTTTTACTGCTATCAGTTTATAATACCACACCATCCTGTTTATCGTAGTGTTGTTTTTGCCGCAGTTTCGTGTATATTTCATGTCATCCCAATGGTAATTTTAGGCTTGCATAAACTCCATTGCAATGTGACAATAATAATTAATGTACATTGTAGTTGATTTCAGAATTTATGTACATAGATAAGTATTGAAGTATCTGCAGACGTCAACTCCTTCTTTCAGACTTGTATTAAATATCCCAACGGTTATTTATTTATAATTTGTATGTATTTATTTATTTTTGTTTTCTTCAGGACTCCAACGACATTATGTTTGCTGATAAAGAAAACATGGAGAGAAAATGGGTTTCTTAAAAAGAAATTTGAAAATGATATATATTGATGAGATACTTGAAGGTGATAAGGCGGCGATTTCCATGTTGTATGTTTTGAAATAAAGAATTTCTTGTATTTTAAGATGTCCATCTTTCTTCTACTATATTCTATTATATATTACTATCCCATACATCACCATGGTAAACTACAATGCACTACAATACAACACTATAGTACACTATACAATACAACACTATAGTGCACTATACCATACAGCACTATAGTACACTATACCATACAACACTATAGTACACTATGCCATACAACACTATAGTACACTATACCATACAACACTATAGTACAATATACCATACAGCACTATAGTACAATATGCCATACAGCACTATAGTACACTATGCCATACAACACTATAGTACACTATACCATACAACAATATGGTACACTACATAGCACTACGATATAATATGTGCTATTACCGAGATTTTTCCAAGTAATACCGCACAACCTTAAGAATGCAGTATTTCTCGGAAAAAAGAAGGAAACAAAACGAGTTCATATTTTCCAATACAAATGCAAGAAAGTTTTTATTATATGTTCATTTTGTTTTTTTCTATCTAAGGCATAATAATAATAAAAAGAGCAAACTACAAGAAACAAAGTAATGGAATTTAAGCTATATTCGAAAATAAATACACAACCGTAGAGTCATCAGTACACCATAACAATATTCATGCGTACATAGCGTACTTTCAGTCTCAATGACAGCACTTTATTCATTAGTTTTAACAATACTTTTCGTTGTTGGACTACTTAAAATTTAAATTTAGCGTCATATTGTGAATGAATCCGCATTGAAACAGCTTATAAAGTTTGTTTAGATGGGTGGATTTAGCATTATCTGTCGATCCAACCCTATTTTGCTTTTCTGCTTGTCATGGACTGGATTTATTAGCTGGGTCTATTCCGTACGATGTCATGTGACCTTTAGCAGTAGAGGGACTGGTCTTGAATGAACCGTGCTAGTGTCTCTTTTCTGTCATTGATTGTTTGGAATCGTAATGTAGGAAAAATATGAATTCTTAATTGAAAGTAACAAAAAGACCCTGTTTAATCACACGTTCATTTAGTTCCGAGCGCACTAAGGGGAGTGTTATGTTTGTTAGAACTGTAGTCGAAATTACAACACAATTTAGCGATGTGTCAAGTTTTGAAACCCATCACATTGGTCGCCTAGTTCGGATTTGCAAACCTAACTAAGAAAGAACAGTTTGGGGATATCCAAGATGCAAACATTTAAGTATATTTATTGCCATTCTTATCACCGGCTAAAGAAGACATATTTTTTATGTCCTGTTACTTGCACGATCTTTATTGGAAATTTCCCAGCTATTTGCATGACCTGTATGGCTTCTATCGCTAGCCTGCTATAGGCATAAATCTAAAACGTCAAACTGGCAAAATTGCAAAGTCTTGGATTCAGGCAGTTTATGTGTGTGAGAAAAGTTGTCAGTAGCTACTCGTTGGTCGGTGGTTCTTTCCGGGGTTTTACCGGGTTCTTCCTCCACCATTAATACTGGCCGCTACGTATAACCTATCGTGTGCTGAAAAATGGCGTTAAACCCTACAACAACATCAACAACAACAATATCCAACACATTTTGTATAATTGAAACTAGAGGTTTGATTCCCTAAAATACACAGTAAATGGATTTTTATTTAAAAAAAAACAAAAAAACACAGCGGTTAATGAACAGTCATAAATGTTCAATCAGTGTTGTAGTACCAAGTAATACAAGTATGTTCCAAAGGTATTCTGAATGATAACTGTGATCTGCTTTAATGTTCTGATATACCAATAAGACAGAAGAATCACTATGTTAACACTCCTAATATCTTTAAATTAATTCTTGATAATCGCAATAAAGATACAAATCAATCTTTAAGCGAATTGGCTATCATATATCCAAATAGGTATTGAATGTTAGAGAAAAATCATTCCAACGAATGATTAGAAATAAATAAATGAATCAGTTATCTCATATGACTATCACAAAACCATTAAAAAATAATACTTATTTATTTATATATATGTATATGTATAATTAACAGTAGCGAAAATTGAATATGAGGCTTTTGAATTGATCATATGGTATTTCTAAAAATAGTATTTTACTCGAGCTAATCTGGAAATAGGTCAGTAGTCTTTTTTAGGAAAGCCATGACCTCCATTCCAAGGACTCGTATCTTTGATGGATCACGTGATGTTTATTTGAACTATTACAGTATATCACAGCCTTAAAACTTAAGAATAACGTAATTGACACATTTAGTACGACTCATCTTTACACTCCAAATCTATTCATATGATAGTAGAACAAAATTATCATTAAATAAACGACCCTTACAGAAACTGTTATGAAAACACTATATATAATATACATATACATAACACCTCCACTCATAAAGAAAAAGAAAGATTTTTGCCATAAAACCTATGTAATTTTTTACGAAATAGACATATAATTAAAATTGCATTGCAAAAGGAAAGATATAAGATGTATACAGAATATTGCACTATAGTACACGTGAAAGTGCGTCTGCAATAAAATTGTCCTTTCCACTATTATATCTAACAGCAATATTTTATGAGTGTAACATTTAACTCCATCTTAACAAACTTTGTTCCTTGTTTTCCATTTTATTCATGAAATTAAGTGGGTTTTCATCACTGAACACAACATCGGAGAAGGAACGACACTAAAATACATTTCAAAGTGTTGGTAGGCCAACATTAACGGCAAATAGTCCTTCTCAGTCGTGGCCTGACATCACACTTTGGGGACTATGGTGTGACCAATCTTCTCAATTCCACAATGCCTTCCAAATATCTAGACAAGAGACGCTTGCATCTGCTGCCATAAATGAAGAGTAAATAAAAACGAGTATTTTGGGAATATGAGGACTTGTTCCAGATATTCCAACAGGAACAAATATAATGTACCATGACTTTGAAATTGCCGATTCTACACCAGTGAAAAACATCCTTACAGGAATAATAGGTACAGGTGGAGGAATTACAGGAGAAAACGTACAGCCATTCTTATCAATATTTCTATAGATAGTGGGTTTGGTGCTGTTTTCGTCATTTTCATGTGACTGGAGAAGGATTTATTACACCCTTCCTTTTAAGCAGAACGGCCAGCAATTTACCTAATGACAATTGTCCCTTCAATTTTGTAATTGATTTTCTCAGTTTTATGTCTTGAAGGTACCAAGATATACTTGTTCCTTAACTTTTAAATCTTCACAACAGTTCTTGCAATTCACCCTCATTGTTCGAGATTTTTTCTTCTTTTTTTGTTTTCTTGCTCGTTTGGTTGATGTCTATTTTATGTGTTTGACAATATCTTTCGTACATTTAAACGCTATTTTTAATTAATTCCATTTTTGATCTGACAATTTCTACAGCATTTAAGGAACATCTCTATTTTTTATCCTTCTCAAATGGTACACTGTTGCCTTACTACAGGTAGTTTTCTCTGCTTTTATTCATTTTATTGTTACCATCAAAGAGCGCTTATGATTCTCGGAACTGTG
This sequence comes from Sinohyriopsis cumingii, assembly GCA_028554795.2. Lineage (NCBI taxonomy): Eukaryota > Metazoa > Mollusca > Bivalvia > Unionida > Unionidae > Sinohyriopsis > Sinohyriopsis cumingii. The sequence continues at coordinate 7,968,072 of CM068837.1, read as the reverse complement.
TGACAAATGTTTATTTGGGTCCTTTTTTTAAAATTTCGATCTCTAATTTCCTGTTTTCATCGATTACAAAAGTAAGTCTAAAGATCAAGAAGAATAAAGTAACTTTAGTCGTATACGATGAGAACGAAGTAAATGATTTGTAAATTTTGTTGTGTTCGAACTTTTTCACTGACCTAACGATTATAACTCTTTGAATTTAGTTTCAGCTTTTCATGGTATCAGTCAGCTATATGCAATTGCATCCTCATAGTTATTCATTCTGCCTCTAGAAATCATTACAAAGCACAAGCTATGAGAATTGTGACATTTTCTGCTTTGTACTCGATTGTGTATTTGAGGATATTACATTTATACGGCCCTTAACGTGACAGTGAGGCTTATTATGAAACATTTATACTGTCCTACACGTGTCAATGTTTCTGGCGATGAAAACATTTATACTGTCGTACACGTGTCAATGTTTTTGGCGATGAAAACATTTATACAGTCGTACACTGATAGTGTGGTTGATGATGATAACATTAATATTTTCGTACACTTGACTGTGTTACTCTGCATGATAAGATTAGCAACCTGTGACTGTTCGACAAAGGTATGTCCGCATGTTTTGACTCGTGCAAACCAGCTAAGTTTGAAGTACACAAAGTGGTGCTGTCTTTGTCTCCGAATATAATTTAACGCGAACAAGAATGTCTGTCAAATTGGCATGTCTCTGGTCCATATATACAACACCACTTGAGAATTTGTTTGTGACTCAAATGACTGAATACTGACATCGACATTTCAATGAACCATACAAATTCAGACTTGCAGTTCCGTGCATCCTTCAGATTTCTGGTGGCACACCAACACGGTCGGTAACAATTACGTCATAGACAGAATTTAAACTCCCTTTGAAATTCGCTTTTTGTTATTCAGCTATTGCATCTATAATTAAATAATATCAATAGTAAGTTGTAAAGACATATACAAATATGATCTCATCCGTGTGGGTGCAAGTTTGTATGTACAAGTATTTGTGTTTAATTGGGTGGGTATATGAAAAGATATTTTGAATTAGAATCAATATAGAGCTATACGTTTTGCAACAATAATTTTTCACATCAAATTTACGCATGCTTTATGTAAAAAAAGAACATTAGGTGTCTTTAGATGTTTATTGATTTTCCGATGAATCTTTTCGCTAGAGCTCCATAATTTCTTGCATCTTGATAAATAAATGTTAAAGAAATGAAAAGTCTATCAAAGCTTGAATATTTGTTTAAAGTATAAATTGGAAATTTAAACATTTACATCTTAAATATAAATTACAAGAATTGCCTTAGATATTACTAGTCATTATTATTAATTAATATATAAAATGAATCAATAAATGAACGTAACTCTGAAATGTATTGTGTAGATCTTTAAGTTTTCTTACATATTTAAGCCGTGTACAATTCGTTCTTATTATTCGTGTACTATGATGATATTTCTTGCATAAACATAAACAAAGATTACCAATCAGCCTATAATTATTTTCTTCTTAACAATTTAAAAATATCCGCACAAACATTCTATCATCAATCTGGCATGAAACTTTATTATACTTTAAACCAACCAAAATAAGACAGTATAAGTGTTTATCGTTAAATATTCATATGGTTTTATTTGTTTAATAGCGAATAATTTTGAATATTTGCTGATATTTTCCTTTTGTTATTACAATGTCTCAACATCGTTTCACAGACATGTAAATACAATACTCAGGGAGTGTTTGAAATAGTGCAACCAGAGGGAAAAACCACAAAATGTTGTCATTGTATGGCTCTTAAATTTTCAGAACTGCTACACATAAACCATGTAATAGTATGACGAAGAGGAGACTATATCCACATTCAAATGAGTATTAAAAACTGTTACTCTAAACAGGGATAACATTCAGAAATCGAAGGCTGATTTAGGAATTACTGTTTCCGCAGTTACTAATTCGCTATTCGCCTTCTGTAGTTATAAACTATTAATGTTTCCATGTTAACAATCTTCAGATGTTCCCCTAGAGGCGTATAAAGCGGAGTTATTCCTTTCTTGAGGACCTTTAGTGCGGAAATAATATCAAAATCTGTGTCTCGATTTCTTTTTCTCAGAAAATATTTCGAAATAGTCTTCTTCTTTATGTATCCTAAACTTCTGTTAACTAAATCGAATGTGGAAGTCTATGTCAACTTCAGTCTACAATAACCTTCGTAAATTCTCTGTCTCTAGCCATGTCTCATGAATGCACAAAAACAAACAGTTAACATATTTTCTCTTACTTATATGTAGTTATTTTAATTTCAATAACATTCAGGTTCCACCAGGATACTTGGATGATTTTTGAGACATACCAGACACTAAATCAGCAGACTCGTTCAAAAGTGAAACACTCTGTAAACCTGAATATATTTTACACTGGTATCACCTACAGCCTACGCATTCAGACATTATATCAGGCAAATGTTGCCCATAGTTGTAGTTAGAATTTCGTACTATTCACAGTGATTTAAGTTTCAGAGTTGATGCATGAAACGTTTGTCAAAGGTATACACTGTAGACAGAGATAATATATACCTTACACTGACTATCAGATAAGGTAGACAGTGAGTACAAGTTGTTCCAAATTTACTTAGGAAGTACCAGTTGGTGCTGAACTGCCTAGAACCGGAAGAGCAATTATTATATGGATACGATGTAGCAAAACGGATGTACAGAAATCACAAATTAACCAGAGTTTATTTCTTTTTAACAAGATCAGACGGTGTAGTCATTATTTCAGAAACAACCTCAAATATTAAGGACAACAAATGTGAATGAAGGGACCTTTAAATTACGGGAACTTTACAATAGGTTTCGAACATGTACTCATGTACGCAAAGCATTTATTGATGGTGTGGACTGTCTGACATCATTTGTAAGTCAGTGTAGGACTTTACAAGTCCAGCCAAATACCAGATTACGAAGATGAGATGGAGAATATTGTTAGTCCTCCTTCAAATCCTGTAACACAATACATTGGTGTTAAATTCGACTTAATAGACTTTATTGTCTAACCAATAATTGCACTATTTCTACATTACCTAGGGCAAATTTGTATTGTTGTCATTGTATAATCCACGTACTTGAAACATGTTTAAATGATTCAGAATGTATTCTGTTCGGAATAGGCAAAACAGACGATATCTCAAGCTTTTCCCTCTACAAAGTTCATTGAATCCTCTAATCAAAGAAGTTCTGTCAGTGACAGTCTGATGATATAACATATATTTGTTCTGGATTTTCAGTTTTGCTTTTATTCTTTTGTTTGTTACTCTTTAATATGGATTATTGATTTCAGGCATTTCTTCCAATCTGTAAATCAATTTAGAACATTATTAATTTGTATCAGGCATTCTTTTGATAGATGTTTTATCCCGAAAGGTGTTGTTGTTGTTGTTGGAGGGTTTAACGCCATTTTTCAGCACATGATAGGCTATATATGGCGGCCACTATAAATGATGGAGGAAGAATCCGGGAAAACCCTGAAAAGAACCACCGACCCACCAGATTCTGCTGGCAAGCTTTCTCACATACCAACATTGGCCAAACCCGAAACTTGAACCCAAGTAGACAGAGGTGAGATGGCAATGATCCGTAACGGTGAGCGTTTTAAACCACTTGACAACTCGGGACCCCTTATCCCGAAAGATTGAAAGCAGAACGTAAACATTTGAAGGTGATCGAGTCTTCTATTAAGATTTTGAACGTTTCTATGGTGGTTTCTGAACAGCGCTTCACGATATATCATTCTTTTGTTCAAAATAAATTCTGTCAGACAGTTCCTCAATTTTCGACTCACTTGTGAGACAGAAATGTTCTTAGAGTTATTTGTTTGCAACTTTAAACGTAGAAAGTGACAACAGTTGACTGTTGTGTATGTCTGAATTATAATGGCAAAATAGGTCATTATTACTCTTAACACAACTTGCCATGTCCTTAGCAGGTAAGAAATAATCGATTCAGGATAAGTTCCCTAACAAATCCCTTTCTTTTCCTTTATTTAAAGTGAACTTGATTCTATTTCTTTTCAGATAAAATGCAATGCTAATTTAAAATTTGACATGGGTTATATTTTGCTCACATATACAAAGAAACCAAGTTAAATCTTCAATAACTCTAACATCAACAAAGATCTTGTAACAGGTGATAGTATCATTTAGCAGATGACCTTGCAGGGTCTTGTTGTACAACAAATAAACCTCTCCTTATTAGCGGACTGTCTTTTAGTTCTATGCCATCGTGATCTGCTGTACTTCTGCATAATATCCAGTCAACTTTACACATTTCACAGATTGAGGCAGCAATTATTACCATTTGCTTTAACTTCTTTCTCAATATTATTTTTAGAAACTGTCCTGCCAGATCTTTGTATATTGCATCCATCGTCAGCCTGTCGATTTTTTTTTTATATTACATTACCCAGATACAGATACTCATAATAGTGGCAATCCTAGACATCATTCCCTGCACCCACCCCCTCACCCCGGAACAAATCATCTTAACACAATGTTTGGTTAAAGTCTGGGGACAGAATTTGTCTCATTTTCGAAATCACTGTTATTTATACTATTTTAGTCCGTAACACTGGCGGTCCAAAAATTAGCATGTTTATCTATATGATATATGGATTTTGGTGACAACACAATTGTTTTGAGGAATTTATAGATAATAAACATGACACAGGCGCTACTTCAATGGGCTATATAGATGCTTTTTGTACTCATTGTTTGTACTAATCCACCTCTGACTCCTACCACTTCCACCCCCAACATTCAGATACACGCTTAAAATCGTGATCCACAAGTCGTAAAGACCACCCCTACCTCAGAGACCAACTAATCATACCCGTATTGCAAATGGTCACCTAGCAAATGGTCACCTAACTGCAATCTAGCGCACCAAGTTGAGTAAATGTTCTCTTAGCCGATTAGGAGGAATGGGGTTGTGTTAAAACAAGGCTTTTCAAAATAAATGCATCAACTTTGTTTTTAAGAGAGCGGTATATGTATCTGAATTGTTTTAAAATAACATTGAATAAATATAGTGTCAAATTTAAACATTTTAATAGAACTATCGCTTAATATAGCATTTTCAAATAAATGTTACTTGCAGGTTGAAAGAATTTTCACGTTTTAAATTGCAAGACATCGTCCCTTTATTTTGTATTTCGAAATTAAGTCATTTCGATTTTAACTTTAATGAAACTGAAACGTGCTTCACTACCTTTTCTGATACACGTCAGTGAAATGGTGGTGAGTGATGGTGGTGGTGGTATGCGTGTGTCTTGGGAGGAGGGATGGTGATATTAAGTATCTTCTTGCACTCAAAGTTTATTTATCAAACAAAAATTATAGATACAGGAATGCGTTATATGTATGGCACAGTGGATAAGGCCCTGAGCTCTTAGCCAGAAGGGTACGGGTTTGGTTCCCACCATAGGTCCTGCTCAGATATGCTATTGCGGTGTGTCCTTGTGTAAGGCACTTTACTTGTATCTGCACGATAAGTGTTGATGTGCTTGAAAACATCGAAGATCCACCATATGAACCCTCAGATAAGAAGACACGATCGAATATATCAACCCTCAGATAAGACGACACAATCGAACATATCAACCCTCAGATAAGACGACACGATCAACATTATCAGCTATCAAATAAGACGATAAAAAATATCATTTTGCACTTACTAGTTACTTCCATTCTTTCTAATTCATTTTAGCTTCAAAATATCACGTTCGACAATTGATGTCTTCCTAGTTTTCTGTTAACTTCGTACTTTTCAAACAGTATGCTAGTATATTGCGGTGGAAATGCAATATGTATGTGTATGTGTGTATGTGAAAGTATGTCTAAATTAATGTGGTTTTTCGGTGTTTCTACGTACATTAAATATTAATGTTGAACTTCCAACTTAAATTGTTTAGTTTTCTTGTAATATGTAATGAGCACATTCATTGTCGAAATTTAGTAAATACATAAAAAAGAAATAAGAGATTGGTTATATTGATAGTTTTCGTTAGTTACTTGTCATGCAAAGAAATAATTAGCAGCTATGGTGAATCCATGAGTGTATTTTCTGGGTAGACAAGAATGTTAAACACTGAGATCAATGTATAATATGTAGATTTAGAATAATGAAATAGATATGAATTTATAATTTGAAAATAAATATACACTATATAGCTAATATTTACATATCAAAGTTGTTTCAACGCTGATAATAGCATTTACGAAAGTCTTTTTAATTTGACACCTGTACATGTTTTCTTACTTCAGATGTTTACTTTACTTTAAAATTTGAATATCTTACCCAGCATAAATAGTGTATTGACTAGTGAGCCTGAAATAAAGAATCGTTATATTATATTAAATCAACGACTCGAACAGAGTCAGCCATTTAACGTACTTTATTTACGGCCCGCGAAACAGACATCGACAATGGCCATAGACACAGTGCTCATCTGGGTCTCTTTTGTAAGTACAAACGTTTCTCCGGCAGTCTGCTTGGGTAGTACAGACTGCAAAAATGGATAGATATAACATGATTAACTTAATGTATAATTAAAATTAGTTGAGTTTGAATTTATTTTAAAGATATTTTCTTGATTGTCGCATGCTAAATAAGTGCATAATATTGTACAAAATACTTTATATCTGTAAAATGAAAAACCCCTCATATATAATATTCAGTTTTACGATTAGAGTCAGGTCAAACTGAATTTTCTGGAAAATATCAAATTCCTAGTAAACAAAATTACATTATTTTGACATCTAATGAAATTTAAAATAATTTTTTTAAAACTTGTAAATATTTAAATTAAATCAAATATACGTAACACTTCCCCCATAAAGAAAAAGAAAGATTTATATGATAAATGTTTCTTTTTATCATAGATTAATTATACATGAGGTTAAAAAGAACTCTTATAAATTACACACAGTGTACATGAAATAATACATTGTTATACACGGGAAAGTGCATCTGCTATTAAATTATCTTTCCGCTTGATGTGCCTGATGTCAGTATTATATTCATGTAGCAACAAATTCCACCTTAATGGCCTTTTATTTTTATTTTTTCATCTTGCCGATGAAAGTAAAGGGGTAATGGTCACTAAACACAATAATCGAAGAAGGAGCTGAACTAATGGAAACTTCAAAATGTTGTAATGCCAATATCAAAGCCAAACATTCTTTCTCGATTGTTGAATAATTTCTTTGGTGCTTATTTAATTTCTTAGAAAATAGTACACTTGATCATCAATACCACTTTCGTCTTCTTGAATCAAAACTGCTCCAACCCCAACATCACTTGCATCAACAGACAGTATAAATGATTGGCTACAATTTGGAGCTGTAAGAACTTGCGCCTTTTTTTGTGTCGCATTTAACATGTCGAAAGACTCCTGACATTTTTCGGTCGAAAGGAACTTGTTTTTCGTACTCAATAAGTTTGTCAGGGGTTCATCAATTATAGAAAAATTGGAACAAAATTCCCTATAGTATCCAGCCATATCTAAAATTTTCATCAGTTGCTTTTTATTTACAGGCACAGAAATTCAGAGATCGCTATGACCTTAGCATGTATAGGTTTAACTTGTCCATGTCCCACGATATGTCCAGGAAAAGTTACACTAGCATGACAAAACCCACTTTTGGATAAATTAATTGTCAAACTTGCATCTGTGAGTCTGCCAAAGAATTTCTGAATTGTTGCTGAATGTTATTTCGAGGGGTTGTTGTATCTCTTTCAATATACTGGTACTCCTATATTTTATTTAGATTGCCGGAGCACTAATATTATAATTTAACTCATTCATTTTCTTATTAACTTTGTAAGGACCGTAATATCTAATCTGAAAAAAAACTGAGACAGAACTCTATTACCAGACTCGAAAGTTTTCTCCATTGTAGTTTTGTCAAACCATAATTTCACTTTTGACTTGAATTGCTGGAGACCAAATTCAAGCATAATTGGCTGGAAAGTTCCAGACCTAAAATGTTACCCTTGACAGATTTAGTAAGGCCAAAATGATTAAACAAATTATCAAACTTATAATATTCCTCAAATGAATTGCCTCTGGAAACCTTGTTGACGCGCACATAATGGTCAACAGGTATTGGTTACCGGACTTGGTCATAGGTAAGGGACCAACACATTCTACCATAATTCTACTAAACGGTTCTTCAAATGCAGGAATAGGTTGCAGATGAAAATTAGGTATCCTCTGATTGGGTTTTCTTGCCATCTGACAAGTATGAAAAGATCTACAGTATTTACAAACATCACTTTTGATTTGTGGCCAATAGAAGTGAATCAAGATCTTATGATAAGTTTTATTAATCTCTAAATGACCAGCCAATGGAGTTTCATGGGCCAGACTAAGTATTTCCTGTCTGAAAGGTTTTGGAACTACAATTTTATAGTTCGCTGACCATTCGTCATCAGCGGGTACCTCAGGAGGTCTTCATTTTCTAATAAGAATTCCATTTTTAATGAAATAATAGACCGGAACTTCAGTGGCTTCAGTTTCACTAATGATCCTTTGAAACAAACATGAGATATCATGTTCTTTTTCCTGTTCGACGACAAGTAAATGTCGTTTATCACCCTGATTAGAATAAAGAGAATGTATACTGTGATCAATACCTTTTATTGATCCAAACAAGGAGTGAAAGTGACCTCATCAAAAGCCTGACAAATGCATGTATCTCCTAAAGGAATACTTTCCTTATCAACATCATTCTCAAGAGCTTTCTTTGCCATAGATCTGGTAAAAGCACAAGCTGGGGATAAGTCATGGAATTATTTTTCTATAGGATCTACTTTCTGATCCAAACAAGGCTTGTCGGCTACAAATGGATTAACCACAACCTTGTCTCTAGCTAGGTCATTGCCTAGTAATACATGAATGCCATCAACGGGTAAATAGACACTGTATAGACTGTCACGGGTCCGGAGACTAAGTATGATGACAAATTTACAAAATGGACAGGAACATTAACAAAGCCGGACTCTACTTCCTGATTAAGAACACCCTCATTAGAAGAAGACTTCTCAGAAAAAGGCAAAGTACCTGACAATAAAAGACTCTAAGAAGCTCATGTGTCCCTTCAAACTCCTCACCTAGTGGGATTGGTTTATTAAACACTTCGTAAACAAAAATGTGCGATTTATATGCAACTTGATCTGGGGTTTTTTTTCTCGAATAGTTATGTTAAGGTATCCCTTATTATTTAATTTACCTAATACTTTTTTAGTTTTTTCTATTTCAAATACCCCCTTTATCAGATGCTTCATAAAGATCAAACACTGGATGAGGATGAAATTCATCTTGCAACGACAAGTTTTCAATGTTATCATCAGTAACAGCACCGATACCATGATATATCTGGAAATATCTCCGCAAAACAACGTATAAATAAAATCTTTCCTCAACATTTCCGTTAGAATTTCGTCTGTATCAGATTTTCCGCTAATTTTAAAACCCGCTGGTGTTTTCTTGCCAAATGGTTTTTCACTGAACCTAGCATATTGCCAGCGTATAAGTTATGGTTGGCATGTACGTAATAATACTCTTGCTCGTTTGCACTTTTCGTTATTTTATAAACGATTTTATTTGTTCAATTCAATAACCAAACATACTATAACAATACTAAGGTCACATGATATTGCAAAAAGGAGCCTTATAGGAGAACCAACAAAAATAGCTACCGCTTTTGAGGGACATGATAACAGCTATCTATTTGATAAACAAATCGTTCTGACAAATTTTACATCAATAAATCTATTTTATTTGCTGAAACAAACTGTAAAGCATGAACTTTAAAAACAGAACGCAATAAAACTTTAGTAAAGTATTACCGTTTTATTGTCAACATTACATGTACTCGAAGATGATGTTGATGACGATATCGTTGAACCGTTTATTACCGCAAAGTCTAGACGAGTTTAACTAAGAACTGCTCTTTCATTGCTATCAAATGAAATGCATCAGGAAATAAATAGAAAGATAAAAGAATATACTGTATCAGGTTCAGGCTGGATGTTTGAAGCAATATCTGAAATTTTATTTCACACGATGAAATATAATGTGTTAGGGGGTAGATTTTATATCGCTCTACCACAAAAAAACAAAAATAAAAAAATGCTGCATCAACGTCAAAAATTTTCATAACAAATGTTTTCAACGAACTGTTCTTTCCGCGATGTTTCCGGCGGAAACAAAATGCTGATCGTGTTGAAAAAAAAATTTCTTACACATCAAAATTATATTTTACCGGCCTTAAATTTCCAGTTGCAGAAAATCAAATACCGAAATCTCGAAAAGCTAAATAATATTTTGGCTAGTGTATTTGGTCTTGACTATCATGAAAAAGTTTATCCTAGATACATTTCTAAAACAGCATCGCAATCAACAATAAACTTGCTGTTTTATATTTAAAAAAATCAAAAATGTCAACGGACTTGTTGATCGACAATATACTAAAAATAAAAACAAAAAATAGTTTTGTTATCGTTGTTTACATGGTTGCTCCAAAGATGAAAATTACAAAAGCATCCGCAGTATTATTCCGATGTTCAACGAATAACAATTCCAAAACAAAAAAGAAAAAATTCTTTGATTTATTAATTATAATTATAAACTAAAGACTCCGTTTGTTGTTTACGCTGACTTCGAGTGCATACTTCAGCCTGTACCTAGTGTGGAAAATAATCCTAATATGTCAAGTACAAGAAAAACTCAAAACCATATTCCATGTGGAGTCGCGTATAAATTTTGTTGTGTTAATCCCAGTTTATCAAAGCCTATTAAATTATATCGAACTGACTCCGTCACTAGTCTTAGTCCAGCTGTTCGATTGTTAAAGCAGTTAGTTAACGAAGTTGATAATATATTTATGCGTTTAAAAAAGACAACACATTTGACTTCGTCAAGGATGATAAAACTTACAGATCAGCAAGAATCTGATTATAAAGAAGCAAAATTTTATCATATCTGCCAAAAAGCTTTTACAATCGGCCCTGCCGACGGCAAATATTTCGTGATCATTGTCATTTGACAGGACAATATCGTGGAGCTCCTCATGATAATTGCAATCTAAATTTTCATGCTCCGAATTTTATTCCTGTACTTTTATGTAATTTTCGTGGCTGTGACAGTCATATTATAGTTGAAGCTTATGGTGACCCTGAAATAGCATCTTGCTTAAAGCTTGATAACGCAATCAAGTTATCCCAAATAATTTTGCAAAGTTTAAATCTGTCACTTTGGGTAAAATGCGTTTCATCGACAACTTACAGTTTATGGCAGCATCATTAGATGAGCTAGTAAACAGCGCTGTAAGTGCTGGTAGCGAGATTAATAACTTGCAAGATTGTTTTATCAATAAATCAAGTTTGCTAACAAAAAAGCAATATTTTCCTACGAATATCTTGAAGATTGGAATAAATATGATGATACTTCTTTGCCTGACAAAGATAAATTTTACTCACAGCTAAAAGAATGAAAGTATAACTGATAATGACTATAATTATGCTAAAATAATTTGGAAAGAATTTGATTGTAAACCATGTGGTGATACTTAAAACTGATGTATTATTACTTGTTGATGTATTTGACAGTTTTAGAAAGGTTAGCTATAACTATTACGGTCTCGATCCACGTTGATATTATTCTGCGCCAGGATTATCGTGGGACGCCCTTCTAAAGTTTAGTGGGATAGAGTTAGAATTACTAACGGGTGTTGATATGTTTAAATTTATTGAGAGAGGGATTCAAGGTGGTATCAGCGTGATAACGAAAAAGTATTCTAAAGCGAATAACAAGTACAAGAAAGAATATAATCCCGATCTTATATCAAAATATATTATTTATAATAATAAAAATAATTTATATGGTTACGCAATGTCAGAACCAAAGTCATTTGGTGGCTTTTGTTGGATCACATCAGATCAATTTTTATCTGAAACAGAAGAGAAAGAAAATAGCCGAGGACGTTTCATATTTTTTTGACGTTGATTTTGATTATCATATTTCGTTATACGATAATACATAACGGTTATCTATTTTGTGCTTAATCAATAATAATAAACTATAGTTTATTATCTCCGGAACAACAAGTAATGGTATCATCAAAACAAATTTCATTTGTGAATAAACTGAAACCAAATTTGCTCAACAATCGAAATTATGTTTGCATTATAAAATTCTTAAACAAGCAATATATGCGGTCTCGTGCTGAGGAAAGTTCATCAGTCGCCGTGGATGAGAGATTACATTAACTCAAATGCTTCAAGAAGAGCCGCAGCAAAAACTGATTTTGATAAAACAAATTCTTTAAGCTAATGAATAACTACGTCTTTGGATAAGCAATGGAAAATATTAGAAATCGGGTAAATATTGAGCTAGTTAATGCTATCAGCCGCAGAAACAAACTTGTGTGAAGTGATCATTTTGTCAGCATGAAAATTTTTAATAACAAAGAAAAACAAATTTGAAACTTAATAAGCAGATTTATGTTGGAGCTGCTGTGTTAGATTTATCGAAGTGGCCCATGTATGATTTTCATTATAATTTTGTTAAAAATCTTTGGCCGTCGAGTAGATTATTATTAACTGATACCAACTCACTTGTTTATGAAACAGAGTGTGATGATGTATTTATAATACCAAACATCTGTTTGATCTTTCCAATTATCCACGCGATAGTAAATTTCATGATCATACAAATAGAAAGGTTATTGGCAAGTTTAAGGATGAGACGAATTCGGTCATTATAAAATATTTTATCGGACTGTGTAGTATATTATTGGACAATAATAAAGTAACAAAAAGCAGAATATTTGCCTCGTGATTTTGTTTAAAAAGATTATCGGATTCGACGATTTCAAATATGCGCTCGATGGAGGTATTAGTTTTATAAGAGAAATGGTTATTCCAACAAATCATCATAAACTTGAAACAGATGTTATAATAAAACGCGATTTAAATAATTTTGATTATAAACGTAATTGTGACAATGGAATAGATACGTTTGCATTTGGTCATTATCAGAACGCAAAACATTCTTAGAATGCTTTGCATTCGGCGCAGAAGTTTACTAATATTAACGAAATCGTTGATGATAGACATATTCTTGATATAGTCTTTTCCGACTAGTGTGCCAGCGATAAAATGCTGGCAATTTTCTTTAAATAAATTTTATCTAAACTTTATAAATAATGTTTGAAAATTTAAATGTATCAGGTGTAAGCAGCAGTAAACTTAAAACATTAACAATCAACGGTCAACCGAAAACAGTTGAGATTCGCAATAAAGTTTCTGGTATTTGTTTTGGAAAATTTGATAATCTAAAACTCTCGCTAATAAAATCGGACAACATCAAATATTTTAGTTATAGTGAGCAACTGAGTGACGAGTTGATGTCACGGTATGACAACTTTCATAACCCAATAAGCAAAAAAAAAAAATATATAAAACTAGCTATTGATCTCAATAAGTCAAATGTATTAGCTGTAGGTAGCAGATATCCTCTCGGCAGGGTAGCAATGAAAGATTATTCAAATATCATGGAAAGATAAGTGGACGAGTTAAGTTTTCTTTACATCATCGCGATAATTAAATATTTATTATATCTACAGTTGACATTTTGACAGTTGGTAAAGAAGTATTATACATTTCAGTAGTAGGTAAAAAGCAGTTTTTCTGGCTTGGGGTCATCTAAAAAGCTCAGAACAAATACATCGTAAAATATGACTAATAGTGGTTGAGCCAGAAATGTAAATTTTTTAAAAGATTTTATACTTGCGGATCAATGACAGGTCATAAAATCTAGTAGTAAAAACGACGAGCTTGTATTTGTTTTGAGCTTATTTGATGTCCCTGAGCCAGAAATCACGTATTTATCTACTACTCACATATACACACGCAGCATGTACTCAGTTTGAGTAACATTCTCGATAAGAACTGTATTGACATGCTCCTGCAAAAGCAACAAGGAAAGTAGGTTTATGTTTGACGTTTAGAGATTGGAGAGAGAGAGAGAGAGAGAGAGAGTGGGGCAGGAAGACAAAAAAGAGAGAGGGAGAGAGTGGGGCAGGAAGACAAAAAAGAGAGAGGGACAGAGAAAGTTGTACACAGTATACTAGAGTGAAGACCTCTGAGTGGCGATCACCAAGTTAGATAGGATAGCCACAGAGTAGTTCAAATATGGCTGCATGTCGAGGCATCTACGGATCGTCACGAATTTGCTCCCTGTCATTACATTACACCATGGCAAGATATTAGTTACTAGAGATTTTGCCTTATGAGAAGGTAAGCACATTTAATGGACACGTTAACATCGTGTGCATCTTTCCTTTGACATTTACTTGGGTTCTTAAAATAGAATCAAAACCATGGGCTTCTACTACGCTATTAGAATTTCGTCTAGATTTGGTCACGATGTGGTCTGCATAAAAGGCATTATTCAGTCTTTAATTCACTGTCTTTGCGGTTTAGATACTCCACTTACATCATGAAATCCGTCTTTGTCCTGTTGGTTTTGGTGGGTAAGTACTATAATACTAAGGAAAGGAGATTGCAAATAGTTTTATTGAAATGTATTTATTGTGCCTGAAATATAAACACGGCGTAAAATATGTGTACTTGCACACACACACACACACACACATATATATATATATATATATATATATATATATATATATATATATATATATATATATATATATAAACAAATAAGCGCTGAAGAGCATTGTGATTTATATTACCTTTAACGTAGTAGATGTTGCGAAACACATCGACTGTCGATAACAACACAATGTTATGATCACATCATCATACCGATGTTATGTAATTTCGAACAGCAATTTACCTTGATTTCACAAAGGGGTACACCCTAAAGGTAAGGAACTATAACTTAATGAATTTACTCTTTATTTAATTTACTGCATGTAAAAGGCTTATAAATTTCAAGTGGATTCCTCTGATTGCCACCAATTATCTAATCAATAAGTCTGCATGTCTAACATCAGTATTAATAGTATGGAAAATAGTATTTTTGGTAGCAGTTTTATTATTATATCCTTGAATATATTAGTGTTTATTTCTAAATCAAAACACAGTCTGCATTATTCCAAATTCGCTCAAAATCTTAACGAAACCAAAAGAAAAAGAGAAACCTCGGATACAACAAAAGTCCCTTCCATTTCTTCTCCTTCATATAGTTTATAGTTCCTTATTCTCATACCTCAAAAATTTAGAACTAGAAGTCACAGAAGACTGCGTTTTGCTTTGTAAATTCGAAACATCTTTTGGGTAAATTCATTTGTATTTCACTCTGATTAGATTATACGATTGGTACAGTATTGCTTTGAAAATATGACATATCATTTGGGTAAATTCATTTCTGTTTTATTCTAGTTAGATACTAAAATTGGCAAAGTAATGATCATCGACTTGACGAAGAACATTATATTCTCTTAAATGTCAAGAAAAACTATAAGCACTTACAAATGGCGACGCGGGTAGCAAAATGATTCGGATAAAAAATATTATAAGTAAAGATAACTTCATAATTTACAGTGACAAGTGTCATCATTATTGTCCCATAACAAATATTAAACAATTCAAAGGAGAACAGAGCCGCGTGCACAAGTAATTAATAGGTATATAAAGAAAACAATTCTTTACAAATGCAGCACTAACTAAATGTTATCATAGATTGAACCATTCATAATTTATGGTTTATTTATGTATTTTTTGACGTTGATGCTGATGATTGTTGATTTATTTATTTGTCTTGTTATTATTATTATTATTATCTCAGCTGTCGCTATGGGAGAGCCGTGTAGGGACGTCGGCGATTGTCGCCATGAAACATGTGCTGCAGGCGGTTCCGTTTCATGTTTAGTACCACCCGGAGGAACTGGTCATGTTTGTACCTGCGTGACAACATCGACAGGCAAGTGCATTTCTCTCTCTCTCTCTCTCTCTGTGAAATATCTACACATATACACACAGGCATACACACATTCAAACACATGCATACATTAACACATGCACACATACATACAAACATGCATATACACACATACACACATACAGACACGTACATACATATGCACATAGACATATACATACACACACATACATACACATGCACAAATATGCGCAAAAGCATGTTATATTTGACTCTTCCTAACCGTTCTGTACCAATGCATATTTTGTCAATATTTTTTCATCCCTGTTCTTTCTTTTTTTATTCCTTTCCATACTTTAGCTACTTTAAAGGGAAAATATACCTAACGCAAAATAACTTTGAAAGTCGTTTAAAGCGAAAATGAAATCTTTTTTCATAAAAGTGGATTGTGTGAAGATGCTTGAATCATCTCCAAACCGATATCTCATAAACCACATTATATCGTAAACCACATTACATTATAAACCATATTATATTATAAACCACATTATATTGTAAACAATATTATATTGTAAACCATATTATATTGTAAACCATATTATATTGTAAACTATTTTATATTATAAGCCATATTATATTATAAACCATATTATATTATAAACCATATTATATTATAAACCATATTATATTGTAAACCATTTTATATTATAAGCCATATTATATTATAAACCATATTATATTGTAAACAATATTATATTATAAACCATATTATATTGTAAACAATATTATATTATAAACCATATTATATTGTAAACCATATTATATTGTAAACAATATTATATTATAAACCATATTATATTATAAACAATATTATATTATAAACCATATTATATTGTAAACAATATTATATTATAAACCATATTATATTATAAACCATATTATATTATAAGCCATATTATATTATAAACCATATTATATTATAAACCATATTATATTGTAAACAATATTATATTGTAAACTATTTTATATTATAAGCCATATTATATTATAAACCATATTATATTATAAACCATATTATATTATAAACCATATTATATTGTAAACCATATTATATTGTAAACAATATTATATTATAAACCATATTATATTATAAACCATATTATATTGTAAACTATTTTATATTATAAGCCATATTATATTATAAACCATATTATATTATAAACCATATTATATTATAAACCATATTATATTATAAACCATATTATATTGTAAACTATTTTATATTATAAGCCATATTATATTATAAACCATATTATATTATAAACCATATTATATTATAAGCCATATTATATTATAAGCCATATTATATTATAAACCATATTATATTATAAACCATATTATATTGTAAACTATTTTATATTATAAGCCATATTATATTATAAACCATATTATATTATAAACCATATTATATTATAAGCCATATTATATTATAAACCATATTATATTGTAAACAATATTATATTATAAACCATATTATATTGTAAACAATATTATATTGTAAGCCATATTATATTATAAACCATATTATATTGTAAGCCATATTATATTATAAACCATATTATATTGTAAACAATATTATATTATAAACCATATTATATTGTAAACAATATTATATTATAAACCATATTATATTGTAAACTATTTTATATTATAAGCCATATTATATTATAAACCATATTACATTATAAACCATATTATATTATAAACCATATTACATTATAAGCCATATTATATTATAAACCATATTATATTATAAACCATATTATATTATAAACCATATTATATTGTAAACTATTTTATATTATAAGCCATATTATATTATAAACCATATTATATTATAAACCATATTATATTATAAGCCATATTATATTACAAACCATATTATATTGTAAACAATATTATATTATAAACCATATTATATTGTAAACAATATTATATTATAAACCATATTATATTATAAACCATATTATATTATAAGCCATATTATATTATAAACCATATTATATTGTAAACAATATTATATTATAAACCATATTATATTGTAAACAATATTATATTATAAACCATATTATATTGTAAACAATATTATATTATAAACCATATTATATTGTAAACTATTTTATATTATAAGCCATATTATATTATAAACCATATTATATTATAAACCATATTATATTGTAAGCCATATTATATTATAAACCATATTATATTGTAAACAATATTATATTATAAACCATATTATATTGTAAACAATATTATATTATAAACCATATTATATTATAAACCATATTATATTATAAACCACATTATATTGTAAACAATATTATATTGTAAACCATATTATATTATAAACCATATTATATTGTAAACCATATTATATTGTAAACAATATTATATTATAAACCATATTATATTGTAAACAATATTATATTATAAACCATATTATATTGTAAACCATTTTATATTATAAGCCATATTATATTATAAACCATATTATATTGTAAACAATATTATATTATAAACCATATTATATTGTAAACAATATTATATTATAAACCATATTATATTGTAAACAATATTATATTATAAACCATATTATATTGTAAACAATATTATATTATAAACCATATTATATTATAAACCATATTATATTATAAACCATATTATATTGTAAACCATTTTATATTATAAGCCATATTATATTATAAACCATATTATATTGTAAACAATATTATATTATAAACCATATTATATTGTAAACAATATTATATTATAAACCATATTATATTGTAAACCATATTATATTATAAACCATATTATATTGTAAACCATATTATATTATAAACCATATTATATTGTAAACCATTTTATATTATAAGCCATATTATATTATAAACCATATTATATTGTAAACAATATTATATTATAAACCATATTATATTGTAAACAATATTATATTATAAACCATATTATATTGTAAACCATTTTATATTATAAGCCATATTATATTATAAACCATATTATATTGTAAACCACATTATATTATAAACCATATTATATTGTAAACAATATTATATTATAAACCATATTATATTGTAAACCATTTTATATTATAAACCATAATATATTATAAACCATATTTATCAGTTCCTCTTATTTGACTGATGAAAAACCTCCTCTCATTTTTGATGGCCTTATAACTTTTTGGGGATAATAAAAACCAGCCATCTTCCCCACCGTCCGTTCATCTGTCCATCTTACGTTACAGCCTAACGAATAATGAAAAACCAAACTAAATTTACGATATTCTTGCTTACAAAGCAATGAGAAGTAAGAGGAATTTTCCTCGGTTCTCTGCCTCTTCTCCAATTTTATTTTCCTTCACAATAATTGTATCATAAAAGAAATGTGGCAATTATTGACACGTAAGATGTCAACCAGTCACTAAAAATATGATTCGAAGGTAAATTTAAATTTGCGACAGAGTATGATCAGTTTTTATCGTAATTATTGTTGTTGGCGTCATCATGATCATCATCATCATCATCATCATCATCATCATGAAAGAGATGAAGAGAACGAATAGAGCTCTGCGTTAATCCTCGGTAATATGGGTCCACGCTGTTCCCAGATGTCTGCTCCTTACACATGCGCCAAATTCTTCTTCTTCTTTATAATATTATTAGTAATAGTACCGGTATTAGTAGTAGTCGTTGTAACCACGTGCTCATTACGCATATGTTATTATTATCATTAGTAGTTGTTGTTGTTGTTGTAATAGTTGTTGTTTCAGTGTTGCTATTGATTATGTTGTTGTTATTGTTGTAATAACTCGCGTATAACGCTTGTAATTATCAGAAGACAACCTAAACCCTTACACAACGGCAATTAATATTATTCTTGATATTGTTACTACTTCAGCCTGTGCTACTGCGTCTGACTGTCGTACAGGTGGATGTCAAAATGGTAGGGATGAACACTGCGTAGATGGACATTGCAGATGTTTCCATTAAGACAGGTACTTTTATCACTTGACTTTACAATAGCTATGTGGTCAACGCTATTATCTCAGACTGAGTCAAGCAGTCTCTCTCTCTCTCTCTCTCTCTCTCTCTCAATAAAAGGCCAACTCCTGGCGACCTTTCGTATCATATGTTGAGTATGGGTAGTTTAAGATACAGTGTTATTCATGATACTAGCTGATCGCAGCCGGCGATGCATACCTTTGGATAATTACTCAGAAGTCTGTATTTTGTCATATATATATATATATATATATATATATATATATATATATATATATATATATATATATATATATATATATATATATATATATATATGTGTGTGTGTGTGTGTGTGTGTGTGTGTGTGTGTGTGTGTGTGTTGATGACCCGGAACATCATTTGGGCTTTACTACTGTCCTTCTAAAATACCACACCAAACTATATCACAGTGTTGATTTGTCATCAGTTCCATATATGTTTCGAGTTAAATTCCAATGGACATTTTGGCCTTTGTAAACTGCGTTGAAACGAAGCAATAATAAAACATGTGTATATTAGCAGATTTCAGAAATCAAATATATTAACTCCGTATTTCAGACTCTTGTATTAAAGGCCGCGAGAGGGTGCTTTTTATTGTTCCCCATCTTTGTACTTCAGACTTGTTAGAAAGCACAAAGTGCATTTCACACCTCAGAAGTAACGTCAGAAAAATCAAGTTTGCAGTAGGAAGCAGGATCGGTATATAAGAATTTCTTCTAAGTCAGTTACGTCAGCTGAAGAACTTACGACTTCTTTCTTAAGACTTCCTGTTTCAGACATTAAATTTCCTATTTCGGACTTAGGACGTCCATCGTCAGACTTGTACGCATTTACCAAATTGACGTTATACCTCAACTGTTAATTATTTATTTCGTATTTTCTTCAGGATTCCAATAAGATGATGTTGCTGATGAAGAAATCCAGGATAGAAAAAAACGGTTGTGAAAATAAAATTGAAAACGATATATGTTGATGATATTCTTGAAAGTTATAAAATGGAGACTACCGTATTTTATAATTAAAGTGTTTTTTGTTTGAAAATAGTATTTTCTTCTATTTCATATAGTCTGTCTTGCTTATATTATATTATAGTATTCCACACCACACTATACTACACTGTACGACCATATACGCTGCAGTAGACAATAGTACACTATACTATACTATACTATACTATACTATACTATACTATACTATACTATACTATACTATACTATGCTATGCTATGCTATGCTATGCTATACTATACCATACTATACTATACTATACTACACTATACTATACTATACTATACTATACTATACTATACTATACCATACTATACTATACTATACTATACTATACTATACTATACCATACTATACTATACTATACTACACTATACTATACTATACTATACTATACCATACTATACTATACTATACTATACTATGCTATGCTATGCTATGCTATGCTATACTATACTGTAAATAACTGGCCACCCAGTCACAATATCTACATTGATACATGATCATTTTCACTGTTATCAGTTACCAAACATTATAACACCTAACAAGACCCCCTTTGTTATTGCTGCCATCAGTTATCAAATAAGATAATACATATAAAGACCCACTGTATTACTGCTACCATCAGCTACCAAACATTATAACACTTAACAAGACACTTTTTTATTGCGACCTTCACACTCCAGGAATCTTATCCTTAAACATTATTAAAACAAGAATATGTATATGTAAGTGACTTACGTCAACATAAAAACATAACCTTGAATACAAGGAAACCAAATCTAATGAAGAGAAGCAAATGTATATGTTTACAGTAGAATCATATTGATCTACGTCATAAAGGTTACAGTACGGATATTTAACAATTTGTACGACTTTAAGATGTGTTTAATTTTACAGAGACAAAAATAAGACAAAAACAGGTTGCACTACCAGAGTAAAAGGTATCCATGTTAGGATCTCAGTTACCTGTACACAGCTGAGTTTCCCTCTAGTATTGTAGTCGTCTCTAGGTCATGGGCAGATATATCCGTCTCACTCATTTCACTAGTCTGACATCTCCAGTTTCTATGAATGTGGTCTCCCGGTCATGCCCAGCCGTATCCATGTATCACACGGCTTCCTGCTGACGTGTTTTAAGAATTCCCAGACTTAGCAGTTTTCAGACTTCTCGTTGTTTGTATGTTCTATAAGTCGACTCCATGAGCAGAACAGCAACTCCATGAGGCAGAATCATTGTGTTACATTCTAACATTCTAACAGTTCTGACTAATGCTCTGAAAAAGAGACTCCCTCTGATTTCCACGTTGTTCCCTGCATAATGTGGATTTAATTCATTTAATAACTGGCACAAAATCAAAATCAGCATTGCTGACAGAAGCTCCAAATCTCGACCAAGCGGGCTTCTTGGAAGATGGGAAACGTCGCTGATACTTAAGGTTAACTGGGCGTCGGTTCGAGGCAGTGTCCGTTTTCTGCACTGCAGTTAAACTGTTGCACTGTGGCATCAGGTTACGATGTAATCAAATAATGCCCTCTACCTTCTACTCTCTTCCCTTTATACACTAGGAAATCCCCAATTCACCTGCGTAGGACTACATGTACATGTTCAACCCAGAATTATATCAATTTAAGAGGATCTCCCTTTTCCAAGGCATTCATGACAAGAACCCGGTTCCCATGCTGTAAAACATCACTATTACACTTTGTGTCATGACATTTTTTCCTTTCTCTGCTTAAGCTCTGACATTATTGGAAGTTATACGGTAAGTCCTTTGCATGCGATATGACCAGTCATATATATAGTCATGCTTTGAAGCTGTTTCAAAGCTCTCCTGTTGATCTCAAAATAATCAAGTGATTGGTATGCAAGAATGCCTTCTAAATAGAAGGTAAAAGGCATGATAGTCATTTGCACCATGTTTAGTACAGTGATTCTTCCAGTCCTTTACATTCTTTAGGTAGTTTCCGAAGTATATGCGGCAAGGCACAGTTAAAACATCCCGACAATTGCCTTCTGGATGGTGTGGGGTAGTTCTTGGCAGTGCAATTCCACACTATTTCCGAAAATGATTTAGCAACCGTTTTTCAGACTCTCAATCCTGATCACGGTGAAGCATGTAGGGAAAACTAAACTTGAGAACAAAATCGTTGAAGACCTTTCCCTCATCAGTTTTGGCAGAAATGTTCTTTGTGAATTAGTTTGGGCATAATGTGTGTAGTGATCAATGAAGACAAGTATAAATTCATATCCTTCTTTGGATTTACGTCACTTGAAATTTTCAGGATGAAGTAACGGATTAAATAGGAGCTTTAAAGTGGTGTATTGTTTGCGCGGATTTGATGCAATCACACCGCTGTGTCATGTACTGTTCAATGTCGGCTACCATACTTGGCCAATGAAATCGATCAATGGCCAAACTGATAATCCTGCCTGTCCCTAAATGGCCCATTATGTTGTGCATGTGATGAAAAACCACCAGTCTGTACTTTCTCGGCAGAATCAATTATTGGTCGCCAATCTCTCTTTGGCAGTGTGCACGCATTTGGAGATCTCATTCTTCTACAGCATCTAATGTCTAATCCTTTTTTGGACATTTACTGCTATCTTCAAACGCTAACACTTGGTGTTTCCCGTTTAGGTCTGACATTGTTACCTTGGTTAAATATTCTTCCTGTACGCCTATTCGCACAACTGAGCTAACTGTCTCATGAACACCTAACGTGGTCCGCTTAGGCAGGCTTATATCTCGGACAGTTGGATCTGTAAGCACAGTATTCACAGAAGAGGTTATGTGGTTTCTATTTCACAAGGGTTTACTGGGCCCATTTTAGCAATACCGATATGATCACTTGAATTGCCCTCTGCCAAACTGATATCTTTATCTTCCAGAAATAACATGCCACTAACCCCTATATTACTTGCATCAAGAGACTCTTTAAATGGTTGATTGAAATCCGGAACTGAATGAACGTTAGTATGGCTATTAATTTATCAAACGCCTCTTGACATTTATGAGGTCAATTAAACTTTGTCTTCTTACTTAATAAATTGATGAGGGGCTCGCTATTTATGGAAACATTTGAGCAATATTTACCATAATATCCAGCCATGCCCAAAAATCGCATCAGTTGCCTTCTACTGATAGGCACAGGGAATTCAGAGATAGCTTTAACCTTTTAAATACCGCTCCGGTGGCCTAGTGGTTAGAAGCGGGAAGCGGGAGGTCGTGGGTTCGAACCCCGGCCGAGTCATACCAAAGACTTACAAAATGGTACTAACAGCTGCCTCGCTTGGCGCTCAGCATTAAGAGGTCATTGTTAGGACTGGTTGGCCTGGTGTCAGGATAATGTGACTGGGTGGGACATCATGCTACGTGTCTGCGGCATGATGCCCCAGTGCTAGACATCACTATAAACTGCCACACTGCAGACATCGTAGCGATATGACTGAAAAATTGTTAAAAGCTACGTTAAAAGTCCAAATCACATACACAAACCTTTTAAATTAATTTTTCTATGTCCCACAATACATCCTACATTCTGACACGAGTTCGGCAAAATTCACATTGCACTTAGATTAACTGTCAAATTTGCCTAGCGAACGAAACATCTCCGAATAGTTTCCAGGTGATCCTTCCAAGAATCGCTGTAAATAATGACTTCGTCAATGTCTGCATCGCAGCCATCTATACCAGATGTTATCATGTTCATTAAGCGCTGGAATGTTGATGGACAAATATTCATACCGAATGATATCACTTTGTACTGAGTCTATCCGGATTTGCAAAAGCCGGAATTTATTTTGCTCTGTCCATAAGTAGAATCTGCCAGAATCCTTTTCACAAGTCTAATTTGGTAACATATTTTGCATTTCCAATCCTGTCAATACAGTCATCAATTCTCGATATTGGAAATGTGTCTCTTTTAGTGACGCTGTTCACTTTTGAGTAGTCTGTGCACATAAGTTAGTTTTGCTAGGTTCAAATAAAGTCATTCTCCAACAAATATTCAACTTCCTTCTTCAAACATTCCTGCTCAAGAGGATTCATGCTGTAAGGATGTTGATTTACAGGTTTTTAGAATTTAAAATTTTAACATCATTGGTAGATTTTGTTTGTTCAAGTTCGAACATCTGGGAACACGTTCTTATATTCATATATTAGTTTATTTAACTTTTTCCTGTAACTGGATGTGTGAAATTGTATTGTCCAGGTCTTTTAATATTTCATTCTGAAGACTGGTGGTATCCAGATCATTACATTCCTGTTGTACGTCATCATTTAAATAGTTATTGTGTGGGATAGAATCAACTAAATTTATTGAATGATTTACAGAGCCATCTCAATCAACATACGTTTTTAACATTTATATATGGCTGAGTTGTTTCTCTTTTCGCCTCCCAGGAATATCGATGACATAATTTAAATCACTTACTGTCTTTTTAACTGTACAGGGACCATAATAACTAGCCTCAAGAGGACTTTGAGGCATGGGCCAGAGAGCTAGTACGTTATCACCAGGATGAAAAGTTATTTTCTTTGTAGTTTTGTCATACCTCAATTTCATTTGATGTTGGATTTACTGAAGATTTTTTCGTGCCATTTCACAAGCTTCCGATAATTTGCATTTACAGTCAGAGACACAATCAAGTAAACTGATCTCTTGGTCTTCTGTTAAAAGAAGTTTTTCTTTTAACAACTTCATTGGTCCACGAACAGTGTGTCCGAAAACAAGTTCAAAAAGATTCACTCCATGAGACTCTTGAACCGACTCCCTAGCAGCAAACAACAATAAATGAACACCTTCGTCACAATCTTTTCTGGTGCCAAAGCAATATGACTTTATCATATTCTTTATAGTCTGATGAAATTTTTCCATGCCCCCTGGCTTTCGTGGTGATATGCAGAGGATTTGGACCAGAGGCGTAGCTATGATATTTTGCGCCCGGGGACGAACTATAAAATTGGCGCCCCAGCCCCCTCCCCGTTTAATCACATTTTTGAATATTACCCTTGTTTACTTATTATAATGTAACGTTGTAAGCCTCATTTTGGCGCCCTGTACCTTGGCGCCCGGAGACATATGTACCCCCCTGCCCCCCCCCCCCCGCTACGCCTATTATTTGGACTGTTGAATACCTAATTTATACATGATCCCTGACATAAAATTAGAACCTTGATCAGACTGGACGGACTTAGGCCACAAAGTGTAAATAACTTTATTAAGGCTTAGACTATAGTTTTAGTCTTAATATTCCGTAAAGGAATTGCCCCTGGAAACCATGTTGACGCACACATAATGGTCAACAAGTATTGGCTGCGTGACTTGGTCTTGGGTATAGGACCTACGTAAGCTATCATTATTCAACTAAATGGTTCGAAAAATGCAGGAATTGGTTTCAAAGGCGCTTTAGGTATCATTTAGTCAGTTTTTCCTTCCATTTAACAAATGTGACAAAATCGACAATACATGGACACATCACTCGTATGTTCAGGCCAGTAAATAACGTAAGAATTTGTGGTAGGTTTTACTGACTGCGAAATAACCAACCAGTGGAGTTTCAATGGCTAAACTTAGAATTTCCTGTCTGTGTGACTTATGTACCACAGTATAATAGCTAACTGACCACTCTTCATCAGCGGGTACCTCAGGTGGTCTCCATTTTTTCATAAGGACCCCATTTTTCAAAAACTAACAAGTTGGTACCTCTGCGGAGTCAGCTTCACCTATATCCCTCTTAACAGACACGAGAACTCAGGATCTGTTTCCTGTTCGACGACAAGTAATTGTCGTTTGTCACCCTGGTTAGACACGAGAGAATTAGTGGTTAAAAGAGGATCACGATGATCTATACCTTATGATTGATCACTAACAGAAGCAAAAGTGACCTCGTCAAAAACGTGTCTAATACTTGTGTCGGCCAAAGGAATAGTTTCCTGATCAACTTCATTCTCAAGCTCTTTTCAACATTGCTCTAGTAACTTTACAAGCTGGGTATAAATCAGAGATTTCATTTTCAATAGGGTCAATATTTCCATCTAAACAAGGCTTGTCAGATACAAGTGGATTAACCACAACCTTATTTCCAGCTAAGTCATTATTATAGCAATAAATGAACCGCCTCAATAGGTAAAGAAATCACAGCGGCAACAGTCACTGGCCCTGAGCTACGTTTGATGCTAAGATGACATTGTGGAGAAAAATTGGAATAAAACAGCACTCTACTTCTTGAAAAAGAACATTTTTAGAAGAAGAAGGCTTCTCAAGGAAGGCATAGTACCTATAATAAAGACTATGAGAATCTCCTGTGTCCCTTATTATGTTAACAGGGATACGATTGATCGAATCACCAATAAGTAATATAGAACCCATCGTCATGAGTGGTTCATTATTTTCCATAACAGAATCAGACTGGGTTTGTTTGATCCGACAAATATATTGTTTCCAATAGATGAACATGACCTTGACTTATAAGAAACAGGAGCATTTTAAACTGCTCTGTGCAATTAGGAAGAGATACGGACTTCTGATCAGTCTTATCAGACGTTGGATTCTTATTCGTTGTACCAGATCGAATTTGTAAGTAGTAGTTTTATGACTGATTTGGTTTACGTAAAAAACAGTCTGCTGAGAGAAACACTTATTAAAAATTAAACTTTGTGAGCCAAGAAATACTCGTCAGCTGTACGAGAAGCATCGTTCCTCTTTCTATCTAAATAATTTAAACTGTGAGAAAACTATGAGATAAAAGGAATCTCAAATGGATAATGATTTCATATTAAATTTTATGAAATTCGTTGAATAATGTTCAGCTTAAGCTCGCCAAGGCTTCCAAAAATTGGTTATTATGCAACTCGTTTCATAAATTCAATATTAAATCATTACCCATCTGAGATCCTCTATTGTGGCATTGATTTTAGAAATGTGGACTTATTTACGTAAGTTGCGAGAAATAAACGAGTTCACGCTTCATTTAACTGACTGCATGTAAAAGGGTAATAAATTTCAAGTGGATTCCTTCGATTGCCACCTGTGTATCCAACAAATACGTTTGCATGTCTATCATTAGCATCAATGGTACTAGAAATAGTTTTGGTAGTAGTTTTATTATGATAACCTTTAATCTAATAGCGATCGTTTATAATTTTTTTTAAAAAAAACGCTCTGAATTATACCAAATTCGCTCGAAATCCTAATGATATCAAACGATAAAGAGAAAACCCACATACAGCATATTTCTTTGTACATATGAAACATCATTTGGATAAATTCATTGGTGTTTTGCTTCGATTAGATAATAAAATGGGTACAGCATTGCTTTGAAAATATGAAACATTATTTGGGCAATTTCATTTCTGTTTCACTCTGATTAGACACTATAATTGGCCCAGTACTAATAGGGGTTGCTGTAGTATTGCTGGTGATGTTTGTGCTCCTGTTGTTGTTTATCCCGGAGTAACTAAGGTACAAACGCTTGTAATTGTAAAAAGACAACATAGACCCTTGTACAACGCCAATTATTAATGTTATTGCTATTTTTTTTACTTCAGCCTGCAGTTCTGCGGCTGACTGTCATATAAGTGGATGTAACAATGGCAGGGTTAAAAATTGCATAGATGGACGTGCAGATGTTTCAATCAAGACAGGTAGCTTTCTCTTTTGACTTTGCTATAGTTTTGTGGTCGATAACTATTCTCTCGGACTGAGCCTTGCAATCTCTCTCTCTCTCTCACAGTGATGCAGACCGTTGTAAATATATATATATATATATATATATATATATATATATATATATATATATATATATATATATATATATATATATATATATATACATATATATATATATATATATATATTATATATATATATATATATATATATGTATATGTATATATGTATATATATATATATATATATATATATATATATGTATGTATGTATGTATGTATGTATGTATATATATATATATATATATATATATATATATATATATATATATATATATATATATATATATATATATATATATATATATATATATATATATATATATATATATGTATGTATATATATGTATATATATGTATATATACATATATATAAATGTATATATATATATATGTATATATCTATATCTATATATATATATATATATATATATATATATATATATATATATATATATATATATATATATATATATATATATATACAATCATGTTCCCAATTGACTGCTGTTGTTGGGGGCGCAGATTGTTGATGAGTGTCCTCACTCATCATCCCACTTCTCACTTTGAGTGGTAGGGAAGACTTCCCTGCATCTTCTTTTGCACGCCCGTGGATGCTGCGGCCTACTTACCTTCTGCGGACACGGAAGCTCCCACTCTTATCTCTGCCTCACCATTTCTTCGTCCCAGTTCTCTATTTGAGGGACCATGGGTCTCTGTGCTGGCTGTGGCTTTGGTTCTTGCGCTCCGGAGGTGTCCTCATCATTGTCTTTGCTTCACAGCTCTGCCTTGGCAATAGGTGAGGCATGATCATATCTTGCTTCTCCTCTTCTTCCTCCTTTTTCTCCTCCTCTTCAATCTTTGCTTCTTCCTGGATTGTCTCCAAGGACATCTCATTCAGTAGGCGCCGGGCATACTCCAGGTGCATCTGGAGCTCAATCAGTTTGGCAATTCTGTTCATGTTCTTGAAGTTGACGAGTCAACGATGGGTAGCAAGACTGACGAACGCTCCGCTTTATAAAGTTGAAGCTCGAACAAGAAGGAAAACACCCACTTATACAAATACTAACAAGTGTTGTATGGATATTAATGTCTATTTCACTCGTTAGGGCATGCTCGACCTTTATTCCAGCACAGCTGGATTTTAATTACTCCTCGGGGAAGGAATTGGTGCCTCATCCCCCAGGCACTTATTAATTTGGCCATCAGATCTTGGGACTAACTAGTCCCTAACGACCTGAATGTAGGACAGTCATGAGTGGGAATGAACCCAGAACCCACTGATTGAAAAGTTGGAATTCAGTTGTGATTGAACGCACCAGGTGTCACCCCAAGCAGTATGAAACGTCCGCTATGATTGGTCGGCAACGATGACGTCACATTAGGACACCTGTTTTTTTGATGGGTGGAAATGGTCCCACATTCCGTCAATAGTACGATGTCTGAGTGAGGTCAGGAAGAAGGGCCTCGGAAAGCTAGCCATGGATGTCGTGTACTAACAATACCCACACCACAACAAAAACATGGACAGCGCGGACCTGAAAGAAACACACGTTCGTCCTCTTCCTACAAACACACTTTATTACCATCCATACATACAACCTTAATCCTAAAATATGGGGAAACGAAGTGTTTATAGGCACATTTCTATGTTTGGACATACAAATTATACTCACAGAACAACACACAATCACAGACAAAGTTGGAAATAGAGTAGTGTGTCTTTTCTAGATTTTTGGGGTAGCCCTGAAAAGGGCTGTTTTGTTTGTTAATAGTTTTGGTAATCTCTCTTAACGCTTGGGATTACATCGAGGTCTTGCACCAGGTTTTGCCACGGGATACGGCCTGCTTCTTCGGAAGGAGGAGAACTCCTTGGTGTCCAATCTACAGTCCTGCTTTGTTGTTGTTGCTGCTGCTGTTGCTATTGTTGCTGCTTCTGAGGTCTGTACTTCTCTGTCAACTCTTCTTGATCCTTTCTAATTTCTTCTCTAAAGACCTCTTTTATGAGGTCTTTGTGCCGCTTTAAGCAACCTGGCATTTTCTATCTCTTCAGGCTTTGGCATCAGGGTTTGCCTGGCACGATGTAAATGGACGTGAGCTTCATTCAGTTTAGTTAATGTTGAAGACATCTTCACGAAATGACGAGTGAACAATGGATGGCCAGACTTGAGACTGCCCCGCTTTATATGTCTCAAACGCGGAAGCGATAGAAAACGTCCCTGCGTTTTTTTTGTTAGGAACACTATGGCTCATCTAATGTAGAGGGATAGAGAGAAGTCAAAGAGCACCTATATTCATACACTATTCACTTTTTAAAACAAATCACAGACACCTTTTCTCAAAATACAATATATTTATTCAACCAACAAACAATCAACAAATAAATCTCATCAACACATTTTTTCAAATAACAAATGTTTGACAAGGTTGACAACGTTATCAAGTCAAGTTTGACTTCCACTGATGGAGTTCATTTGGCCATTAAAGTACAAAATGTTTCCTAGCTAAAGAAAAAATATATCCATAATGGTCACAAAACCATCTTTCTACTTTACGATCGTTTTTTAAAAGAGTCACGATCGAAATAAGTTACTAAATGTTCTAAGGGACATCCAAGACTGAGTTGATGAAGAAAATGCACACAATATTGTCCACGAATCAAAGTACTCGACATGACCATCGTGGGAAAAGTTGACGGCTACCCAGTGTGTTCCTGGGAGATGACAGTCGTCCGTGATGATGATATAAGCTTGATGGTCTTCAGGTTTGCGATTTTAAAGTTTATCTTTAGCGCACACGATAGGATTTCAATAAACGGTATACGAACTGTTTTTCAAAAGCTAATAAAGTTCCCACGTATCCATTTTGTTTTGTTTTTCTTTAATCACAGGTAAAGATAAATCATCTATTCAATCCTGAAAATCTCTGTCAAGTAAAAGTCTCTTCGTTTCGTCTCTGTACTCTGTGTAAAGAGAGATTCGATGCGATGGATCTCCTGAGTAGTCAATAGAGGGTAGGAATGATCAATCAAGTCTTTAAACCACTGATGCAACACTTCTTCCGAGATGAGACCCCAAGCGTCCGCCAGATACTCGTCGAATTTTTCTTCTTGACTCATCATTAGACAGTTATCGTTTGACTGAGATGATCGTCTTGACGTCCATATCAATCTTGATTTGTCAACCCTGTAATTGAGGTGTATGGCAAAGCAGGAGATTAAATGTTGTTCTTGTTCTTGCCATCTGGACATCACCATCACCTCTTCGTCTGTGTTTTGGGGTTCTGCTTCCAAGATATCCTACCATTCTATTTCCAAATAGTCTCCACCATTCAAAGAGGCACAAGAGTCTCCCGTAGCTTCTAATAGTCTAGAATTAATTCTCTCAAATTGCTGACTTATATAGTGTTGTCGAAAATTCGGCATACAAGATGACGTTCACCGTCTCATTTAGAGGTTATGCAAACTGAAGTTGCACATGCAATTGGCCGGATTTTGCAGGATGGAAATGTCTCTCTTCGCTGCCTTGCTCTAGAGTGAAATCAAAGGGTCACAAAGCATAGCCTCCTGCATAATCGTCGTATGAAATGCAGTGGCTAGTGATGGTCCCTAAAGATCCCGTGGCTTCATACAATATTATCTCAAGCAATTCTTCTCGGAAAACTTAGGATTTGGGGTCGGGTACACAAGGTCTTGCCATAGCGACTGACTTAGATCTTAGACAGTCTGTAGTACTTAAACTCAAAAGGATTGGCCGTGACGGCTCCGTTGATGGTTTCCTTGCTTACCAACGATTAAATGTTTGGGTAACTGTCCTAGGAACAGGTGATCTTTGATCTTGGATCGGAGTACAGCGACCATGATGAAGGTTTTCACTTGCACGCGTCGTATCGGATACTTGGCGGTTGTTCTGCTCAAATTGTGGCTGATGTTGTTTCCCACTTTAGGTAACACTTCCGCGCCTCGCACGTAGGCATCTTGGATGATGGGTATGTTTTCGGCATTTGGCCGTCAAATGGACAACGGTACTGCTTCGATTCAGTCGCAGGCCGATATCCACTCCGTTCCCCAAATTCGTTTCTTGCAACCACATGTCCAAATGCAAATAATCCATCATTTCTAAACAACGTCCTTGCAGGAGTTTCTTTCGACGGTCGTTAAAACCCACATTGTAAGGATCGTCAGCTGCTGTTAGAACTGTTTCCTTAAACTTTCCTCGCCTGTTATGTGAGGTTTCAATACTACGCAAACATTCAGATGAGTTTTCTTCGCATCTTTTCCATACGTCAAGAGATTTTGGAGGTATGCTTGGTAAGGGTAAGTATCCATTAAGTACAAATCCATTTCGCTGAACAAGGAACGCATGAAATTGTTAACGAGAGCTACTCTAGCATCGGCTACCGGAGCGGTGCCTTCCGTTTTGATCACTTT
Organism: Sinohyriopsis cumingii; assembly: GCA_028554795.2. Taxonomy (NCBI): domain Eukaryota; kingdom Metazoa; phylum Mollusca; class Bivalvia; order Unionida; family Unionidae; genus Sinohyriopsis; species Sinohyriopsis cumingii. Next base: position 7,934,815 of record CM068837.1, on the reverse strand, counting down.
TGACTTTCTGGTAAAAGTAACTTGTATTCAGATCAGCTTAATCTTTGGGCTGCCCTTTGATTTCATAATCAATGGGGGTTGAGGTCGTCGAAGAGGAGACAGGATGAAATTATACCCATTGGGATTCTGGCATCGCCATCATGGCATGACAAACAGATTCAGTTCCGACCTGAAAAATTCGCAAGACTGTAGGTGCATCATTTTTCTGTTTAATAATCAAAAACGCCTAATTCTCTGACGATTCTTCTTTTCTTTGTCTTTCTAGCTCGGTGTATCTGAAGTCCTCTGGAAGGGTGTCTTTATCATCCCTTTCTGCCATGTCCTTGCTGTTGTGTCGGGGAATCAAAAATGCCTGACTGGGCAGCGTCCATTGCATTTATAGGAGTTTCTAGTCGGCACACAATGTCTTTTCCAGTTTGAAGTAAGACATTTTTGCCTACTCTCAAGAACGCTTCCTTGGGGTTTTGTTTGTCGATGATGACTTTTTGGAGAAATTCCTTGCCTTGTGTGAAAGAGGCGTCTTACAAGGCGTGCAATCCTTGTGTCAACATCGGTTTCAAAATGGGGGCCACCAAACGAAACGCATATTAAGCATATCTCCTAAACCATGTCCTCGCTGTCGAGCGTCTCCTCTGTACACAGGATACATGACTTACAATCGTTTTCCTTTGGCGAATGGAATATTTTGTCCCATATCTTCTTTTATTCCAATGTTGACACTATCGAAATAAAATTTACTGACAGGCAATTAGTGAGGATGTACAAATTCACAGTGAACTTGTTAGGTGTTTCCACCTTCCTCGTCTTTTCACTGTGGCAGAATCCGCTTTGAAAGGGATGACTCTCGGTAACGGTGCGGATGTGTGTCCCACAACGTTGTACTCCAAGACATCAGAGAACACGGAGATCAAATTTAATCCATAATTCAGTTCTACAGGGTGACGATAAAACTTCGAAAAGTTCAAGTTGTTTGTAACGGGTGGTATGAATGGACCTTGACCATCTTGAGGTCTCCACCCAAAATACCAAACAGTTCAGGACATCGTGTTATGGACAAAGTTTTGTCATCCAAAAATTACCGGAGAAGAGAAACTTTATGGTACACGATCGTGACACTACGTTTTGTCCAAGGCTTGGCAAACAACGCATTACATTTGAAAGAAATCGTTTCCACCTAATGTTGACTGCTAAAATAATAGCCTGCAGGAATTTTCAACATATAAATGTACCGTAGAGTATCGGGTAATACTGGTCGTTTCATAGAGGAATCAACAGCTTCATTTTCATTCAAGCATTCTTGCACTTGGTCGTTCAGAACTTCGACCTCAGAAATGTTTTGATTTTCGATGTTTATTATTTCTGTAGGGTGAATCAATTCGTCCAAGCCACTTCCCAAATGGGCTTTGTGATCCAATTCGATGGCCTGGGGTAATTTGGCCGTGAAACCACACAAAGTATTGTGGGGAAACACATCCATGGAACTGTCACTGGGTAAAGTTAAGTAAAATTGGTTATTCATAATTCCAGAGTTCAGCTGTCTGAGGAGTCACTCCAGGTCAGAGAAGTGTCCAAAAGAGGGTTGTTGTTGTTTTTCTGGTGACTGTTGAGAGGGAGACTGACGTTGGTCGCACGACTCACGTTGTTACCGTTAGAGTATTTCAGTGAAGGATTGGGGAGAAAGTAACCGATGTAAATGCTCAATAGAATGGTCCACAATTATTTGTCTCCTTGTTGCAAACTCCAATTGGCAATGGCAGCACCGATGACAAAATACATCACAAAGATTTGGCCGAAAAAGACGATTTGCGGTTAGGCAAACGTACTCCACACCACACCTACAAGGGTTGATTTTATTGTAGCTCTTGCAAAGAAAAGCTCGGAGAAGGAGTTGTCACTGTTTGTATTGAGGCTGCGTTGAAGGGCATGATGATCATTTCTTTTTATAGTCGATGACTTGTGAAGCGTCAATCCACGAATCAAAACTGGGAGGATATCCTTTCTAACGTACCTGGACTTCTTTCCCACTTGACTGATCCTTTGATCGAGAATGCCTTTGATGTCGTACACTTTATCTTCTTTTTGGTCACTCGTTGTAACTCGAACACGTAGAACGTTCCGTTTAACACTTCCCCGTTCATGTCTTCTAATGTTTAAACGGTAGGATAACGACCACGCACTCGTCCAGTGACGCCAAACAATTAGGTGGTCCAGTTGGGAAAGCATCCTTTGTTGGTTGTGCCAATGCGCTCCCAATCTCCCGTCGTCAACACTTCACAATTCTTGGGGAAAGCCGTAGTCAGGCATGTACCAAACAGGCGCTCAAAGACGGTCATTTCGTTGTCTGGAGTCACTTCTTCGGTGGCATTGGTAAGATTGGTTGTTCACTTTGACCAGGTGCGGTAAGACGTCAATGTATTTGAGAGTATATTGATGTGTAAAATATTTCCACATGCGTTCTTTCAAGGTTTTTGAAAAGTTCTACGATGCTGGCTTTGGTTTCGGGATTCTCGGTGGTGAAAAAATGAATGTATCGTTTACTTAATTCTTTTTGAAAGCTTGGTTCAGAATTCAGTGCCTTTTTGGTTTGCCATCGAAGAGGGCGACGACCGCTTTGTTTCAACACCAGTGTTAGGGCTGGCACTAACTCAGTGCTCGATTTAAAACTCAATGGCACGACCCAGGCAAATTTGGAAAAGACGTCGATGACACAAAACAAATATTTGTAGCCACGATTATAGGTGGCCAAATGAGAGACATCGGCTAAATTGGCTTGCCATTGATGATCGATGCTTTCCACTCGGGTGCGATTTCTGAAAACTTTTCTTTGAATATTTTAGTGCAACCAGTACGTGGCTTGATCTTGTAACCGTCGTTGCACTTGAGGTTAAGGGACACTTTTGAGTTTGGTTTTGGCAGCACGATACAATTTCTGAACTCATCCGTATCCAGCAGGATGGGCTGGATCGTAGTAAATGCTTGCTAACAAATTTTCCATCAGTACTCTCACTCTCTCTCTCTCTCTCTCTCTCTCTCTCTCTCTCTCTCTCTCTCTCTCTCTCGCGAATCTAAATTTTTTAGTCACTAACTTGCACACAACACACCGTACAGAAGTTTCCTCTTCAACCAAGATTAGACTGTGTAAAAGATTTTGGTAACCCTCTAAATCTTCATCTGGATTTCTTTGCTGTAAGTCTTCCTTGAAGTAAATAGAATCAGTAGCAAACCAATCCTTCTGGTCATTGAGTAGTTGATCAACGTCTGACCACTGGAACGCTTTCATGAAAATCAGTCCTCTTATAGCATTCAAGCACCAGCGGTTCAAACATCGGTGACGTAATAGATGTAATTTTCCTTGAACTTGTATTTTGACGAATTCTCGGTAAATGAGTTCTCTCAACTCCAAAGCCAAACCTCGAATGTTCTCTTGTAAAGTATCCATGAAGTTATTACTGGGGTCCCACTAAGAGTAAGTAGTGACAGTATGGAGACCATCGAGGATGTTCCAGGTAAGCCGAATCTTTCTGCTCCGACTGGAGAAGTGACACACCGCAACTGAAACACTTAACTTGATCACCTTCGCCCAAGTAGATAAATCCGGTTCTGGCTAATTCTTCCGGAGTAGGTGCTCCTAGATATTTGGGTCGCTTTCCTTGGAACGTTTGGAATCGACTTTCAAAGTCGCAGAATTCAGACAAACGCAACAGGGAATAAATATTCTTCTCTAACGGGTTCATTTCATGAGGGTACGGTGAAAACCGAAGTAGTTTGCTCAGGCATGGATGACATCCGTAGGGTGGAAGCTGCGCATTAGTATGACGTTGAGGATATAAACCAGTAAATAGTCTACGATAACGAGTGACATCGCTTTCGCATCCGTCAGGATTAACACGCACAGCATCACTTTCGATGGTAGTAGTAGTAGTAGTAGCAGTCATTGCGAAGCTCCCATGATCTTGTGCTTAATTGCTGAGGCATAGTTCAATCACAAGGCACAGCATCGCACTCGACTTGAGAATGGTTGAACTTTTATTGTGTCTGTCTGAAAGGATTCATTTTTCTCGATTGGCTAATGTAGTCACAATGAAATATCGGTCTTGAACATTTTACATTTTACATGCTGAAAATAAAAGCGTGTCCGTACGGTTAAGTGAATAGGTTGGGAAGCCGTACACCCTTCTTGTACATAATTTGATACAGTTTTTCTAAGTGTCGATTGGTGCGTGGGTCAATGAATAGTCTTGTGCTGTTCGTATTTGTTAACTTTAAATTATTGATCCTCTCCAGACGGCATGCATCTTTCAATACCCCTAAGTTCATCACTTGACTGGTATGATAATTTAGAGTCAATCCTTTCACCTTACATTCTGTGTCCACTTCTCCTTGTTGGTCACTGTGTTCGTAGCAGTATTTTTTGGGACCGCCACTAGCACAACGTCAAATCTTGTCGTCGGGGTGTTCGTCCGTCCATGCTCCTAAACGGCATCCTTCAATGTCAGGGTGACGGTGACCAAAACGATCGATGAAGATGCAGCTGTCCGTATCAAAATGCAACATTGATCTCCTAACTGGTGTAAGGCTTCATACAAATTTAAGCGAGCATGGGATATCACATAGGCTGCAATAATGACATTTGCAAATTCGTCGGCCTCTACAAAGTCCAGTTCTTCTTCGTAATTGACCAAGATCAAGTCTTCACGAAGGACGTCCACGTGTTTCATGCATTTGGTTTTGTCGTGAATCATGTGAAAGTAGCGGAAAGGTTCTGTCCAAATACTCCGTCTTGGATAAACACGGTCGTTGTGCCATTTTCCGCACAAGCAACCTAACATCAATTTGGCAAACGATCGTCGTCCTTCGCTTTCTCTATGTGGTCTAAAGTGGTGCCTTTCTGCTCAAAGTATTTAGTTTTGAATTTCTTTTGGTCTTCCAATGTGTAGCACCAGGAAGGATAGCCGCTGCCGTTTTGTTTCAGTTTCAAAAAAGGCATCAGCGTAGTCTGCAAAAATACCTTTTTGAGTCTCGTCGCCCTTGTAGTACTGTTCTGTCTTGGGAACATTGTAAATTTCGTACATTTCTAACAATTGGTATCCCAGGTTCAGAGCTTTGAACAATTCCACCCTGACCCAAGTATCTGTCAACATCAGTTTTCCTTGGCAATGGTAAGGTAAAATGGGATGCTACAAGTCGGTGGGAGGGAAGACTTTACATTTAATCAATCCTTCATATTGTCGAATGTTTTCCACGTCGACGTGTTCCGTCTGCAATTCCATGTGTCCTTCGGAAAGTGAAAATATTTACACAGATAAGGATATATCGAACACATGTCAAAGTATCTGATTTCTTCTCCTTTCTCCTCGTCGGCATGGGACAGCAAACAGGTAGCATTCGTTTGTCCTCCATATAAACTGCTCTTCTAACTTCAAACGCCAATGAGAAGTGGTCTGGTACAAGTTTTCCATGGTACGTTGTAAAAGTTGAATTTTAATACCACGTTGATGGTAGAAGATTGCACATCCGTGAAATAAGCATCCGTTAAACTCGTACACGATCTTGGGGTTTTCTAGGTCCCAGACATCAACCGAATACGTTCAGTCAGTGTATCTCCCAGGGGTGTAAAATTGAGGGGAAAAAAACCTTGGTGTCAGAACTGGAGGTCAAATAAAAAATGTGGGGGGTCAAAAATGTACTGACAAATTTTCATATGACTCGTACTTTTTCAGCTTGAAATAGCATATTGCAACTTGCACAACATACTCTCTCTCTAAACATACAAATAAATCAACTTGCACAATTAATAAACAAATGCATTGTCCATTCAAAGAATAATTTTATTAGTTCATTTTTCTTTTAATATCGTACTTTTAACAGTCTCCTTATAATCAATATGAAGCAATATTATAGCCCAACACAGTACATACAAGCCAATACAATAAGCCAAATATATCATTTAACAAAATGGCAATCAAATTACTGCCTTTCATAAAATGTGTACTATCATCGGTTTCATTTTACTTCGTCCTAGAACATAATTATCCGAATATCAAGGAGGATAATGATTCATCTTCTTTCTAATAAGTTACACTTGTACTTTAAGATCTATCTTTTATTGCAGCAAAGTTAAAAACCAACATAATCTGCGATGACCCGCTGACTTTGTAATAACGCATTTGTCTTTGCAAGTTTACTGATTTCTTTGTTGTGAAAGAATGTCTTGGGTTATAATGTGTTCTCCGGATATCTTGTGGCGAACGAGGGCGGATTTTTTAAAATTCTAAAACCCTGTCAAGAAAGGATAATCCACTTTTGCAGTCTTCGCAATCACGCGATCATAAGTCACACCGGTAATCCTAATGTATCAATACCGTATTCCAGTCAAGGGCATTATTTTCTCCATTTTTCATTAAAGTTAGATCCACAGTTACTCTTTTGTGTTCTGCTTCTTTCACTTTCTTCGCTAATGATTTTTAGCGCACGAAGTTTTAATCTGGAGATCACTTTCTAGTGCAACATGCATTGAGGTTAAACATCTAGATGACAGCTTGCTGTGCTCGATAGAAATCGGATGAGAGCTCGCGAGATTAGGGGAAGCTACTCCGTCATAACATTGCCTATGCTAGTCTGGTTCATTGTTTTGAATGTTCCCTGCGTTGCACTCTGCTATACGAATAGAGGAGAGCAAAGCAAGTAACAAACAAAGCGGGGAACCAGTCAATGCATATGCTCGAAGTATATACGATGCCGTCCATCGTCCAATGCATTGGGTATTAAATAAATCCTGATCACATTATGAAAATCCTTTGCGTCAAAAAACGCACGGCAACAAAATGTGTGCGTCAATTTTCTCCAGCGTGCGTTCCTGACGCACAAATGTGCGTAAAGGGAAACACGGGGTCGGACCGTTCTGATACTCTTTTCGCTTCCTCCGTTGCGGGCATGTTGTTTCCGTTTGTCTTCCTTGTCGCACAGGTCATGTAGCCAGCGTAGGGCTTTGACCGGGTATTTACGCTTTGGCAATGGTACAGGATTCTTTCAAAGGATCGATCAATTCCTGTGTTCTATGAAAAGCTCTCGAAATTTTCCACAGCAGCGCCGTAAAATGTCCATATCGGAACGAAAATACTTGAATATTTCTTCCTGAAAGTCGAAAGGGTCCGAAGCATGAGTGTGGTACCAAGCGTAGAAAGGTTCTCGCTGTTCGGAGCGCATGTTGTCGGGGTCATAGTAGTGAGCCTCAGACAAATGGGGTTGAACGGAGTGTTGATTGGTTTCGGTATTGAAAAAGTGCGGAAAATAGCCTTTGAGTATTTCTGTCATTCCAAACTTTTAGGCATTCCACTCAAAGGCATGACCAAGTAACTCATCGAATCTTTAAACTGCACCTGTCCAACTTGCATGAAAATGAGCTTAGTTCCGTTCAAGGTGACTTTAGGACGTTCGGTGCTTTGTTCCGTATAGTATTTCAGAAGAAACTGTCCATCGTATCACAAGACGTTGTGAGCGATCACCGTGACATAGCGGTGGCAATCTCCGTGACGTTCGATGTCATCTTGACTCCAGGTTTCTTCGATAGGGTCAAAGATCCATTGGGCAAAATCGGTCAGCGTGTTCGGTCACCGAAAGATTTTTTCACGTCCTCCAGGAATTTTGCTACAATGAGGGAAATTACTAAAGATAGGCCCTTGGATGCAATTCTCGCACGCTCGATGAGCCACGCATAAATTAGGAATGTGAATGCCGGTCTCTTGCATGCATTCGGAATCGAAATGGATTAAATTGCTTTTCTTCTTATGGTCTTCGCCCTCCTGTTGGGTTTGGTATTTTTGAATGAGGCATTTGTGTTCCAAGTCCACGATTTGGTGACAAATTTAACATAGTTTCTTTCCTGAACATACGTGAGCGTTGGCACTATTGGTATATATCCCTTGTCCACAAGTAGGGCACAATCTCAGGAGTTGACAAGCACTTTTCCGCTCTGAATCTTGCCTATGCAGATGTTGTTGGTAACAGGTGTGGCTGACAAAAGTGCGCTGGCAATCTAGGAAATGCACTCGTTTTTGTCATCTGTCAAGATAGGGTTTATAGGCCAAACATTCCTCATAATTCGATCCACAATGCTTGTGTTGCTCTCGATTGTTATTGCCATAGTCTCATTTGTCACATTAATAAATGTATCCCTGGAATTCAGTGATATCGGTAATTGTGTAGAAATGTTCGTTGTGATAATAGACGTAAATGTATTTCCGGTGTTTGAAATTTTTGCCTCGAAACAACAGAGGTCCACGCACTTCTTGATGGTGCACTTTTAACGTGTAGCAGGAAACAAGACATCATACAATGTTTGCATTTCAGGATTGCCACGGGTGTGTGTCTTTGGACAGACCAGTGTGCCGTAACATGAGTTCTGCTTCGCTTTGCTGTTTGGCTCGGTTCTATCGTTGAATAGTTTTCCATTCTCTTTTCCATTCTGCCGTGTCGTTCTTGTCGGCATACCTTCGTCCTATGACGATGGCACGGGATAAACACATATCATCTAGAGGGTTGTTAATTTGGACGAGGCTGCGAAGGATGACCACCAGTAATACTTTTCTGCATCTGGTCTCTTTGGGAAGAGATACTTAAGCCATGTACAGTGTCGCTTTTCCATCAATGATGTGAAACTTGTCGTTGGACTGCTGAAGGTGTTGAATCTTGTCGATAACTTTAGAATGTGTCAATTTTGCTGACCTGCTAAACTCGATCCAAACAAGGGACTTCAAACTGTCTTGATAAATAGAAAGTGTCAAGCGATCGTCTTCGTTGGCTCAACATTGCCTTTTCAGTGCGGTTAACAAAGAATCCCACAAATCGATGATAAACCCCTCTGTTTTCTTCAGCGGTACGTCTGACTTGAAATCTTTAAATTTCACCGTGTACGTGTAGACTGTAGTTCTAAACCTTCTATAGAAGCGTTTATCCGTCTCTCGTATGTGATAATAATTTTCAGGCGTTACTGGTGGACTTTGGTTTGGCTTTGACTCTCTCGGTCTGGATGCAGACGTGACTGGTGTTGATTCTGGCTCACTCATGTCATCTTCAAAATCGCTGGCATGAACTTGAGCCAAGACTTCAGATACTGTGCTAGGCGATACGTCACGTTTCTTCCTCTTACTATCTTCACCTTACTCCAAGAAATGACGCGATCGTTTCTTCTGGATTGCAAAATATCAAATGACTCAGTTTTAAACGCCATGGTCCCGTATATATAAATGTAAGGTCATTGTCTTCTCTATCTAAAGAGTCAGTGTCTTCATACAAAGTATTCATTTCACTCTCAATCTTTCCAGAAAGATAGAAGAGCCAACACAGATCGAACTTCTGATCAAAGATTTGCGAGGTGTCATACAAAGGTTTTCTTCAGAGAATCCGACAGACAAATCCCCCTCCTCTGGAGATAAAAGTCATGATAATTGCTATATATGTCAGAAGAAAGGAGTTGGCCTTCAGAATGTCCACAACCTCAAAGCAAAGACAGGCATTAAAAGAGACAAAGGTCAAGATACCTGCTATCATTGTCAAGAGAAAGGACATTGGTCTTCAGACTGCCCTAAAAAACAACAGGAGCATGTGGACGAAAAAGATTCCAAGCAGGGAGAAAAGGTACCCTCCGAAAAGGAAGAAGAACCCATACCCGTGTAGAAACAGAAGAAAAGAAGACGAGAAGAACGTGAGGAAGACGAGGAGATGGAAAAAATCTGACAGTGAAGATATTTAAAAAAGGAGAGAGTGAATGGAAAAAGGAAGAAAATGAAATTTATCAAACGATGTTTTGTGAAATTTGATTGTAATTTGTACCATAGAATATACCAGAAGAAAAAACGTTAAGTGTCTCTTGGTTTTGATTTTTATAATAAATACATACACTCACGCACTCACACACATACATCATGGGAAAAAGGGATTTCAGTTTTATTTGATTTTGACAAACATTGAGTAGTCCCTTTTCGAGAGAGATGGGTGGCCCTGAAAAGGACCGTTGGGTGTTTGTTTTTTTTTGTTTGTTTATTCTTAAAGAAACTCGGGAACGGGAGGTAATGAGCTTTAGCTGCCTTATCCCTTTGCCACGGCCAAGACCTACTCATTGACCTGCTAATGTCGATGATTTGGTAGAAATCACTAATGTTGGTATCTCAGGCGTAGTTGGAGTGTTAACGGGATCGGAGTGTTTGGCCCGAGAAGGTCTTTTTCTCTTCGGTCGTATTAAAGGAGTCTGATAGATTTGTTTCAGACGCCTTAACACTGCCAAAATGTCTAAGAGTATCGTGAACGTTTGACTCTCACTGTCCTCCTTCTCTCCCAGACCTTGTTTCTCTGCTTCTTCTTCTTCTTGTCGTTTTCTTCTTGCTGTTGCTGCTGAATGAGAAAGGCTTGTTCAGCTTCTTTCTGCTGTTGCAAAAATGTCTTCAATTCTTCTTTCTGCCTCTGTTTAAAACCCTCGGTAAGGCAGGAGAAAGCGGCAAAGGTACTGGTACCGGAACAATTTCTTGTGAAGAGAAAAAATCCGCTAAAATCCATTTAAAATCGTTCTCTTCTGGAAGTAGGACTCTGTTCGCTTGGTAGTCACTGCTATGCCATTACTCATCGTCTTCACAGCCGGGGCACTCCATTTCATCGTCTTCGTAGTTTCCGTCATGTTCTAACAATGTCGCATCGATTCACTTCACACAGACGCTAGCGCACCTCTATAGGGAATGTGACATCAAGGGTAGCTCACTTCGAATTGGAAGACAGACTCCACACTGTGACTGAACTTTGTAACGTGTGTTTGGATTGGTGAAAGAACTCAATCCGTTTCGATTGCCTCTTCCACTATAAATAACCACGGTTCAACTCATTCCATTCACCTGTTCTCGTCACAAGATGTGGACTAACGTAGAATCGTCTACCTTCATATTGTCGATGCTGTTCCATCCGGACTATCCGATGTAAGTCAAATCATCATAGATTATCACCCAGATCACATATAAGACCCTTTGGAAACGAAGAATCTATGTGGAGAGGCAAGGGTGTCTGACTCTCGTCTTAATCTACGATCCAGATGTCAGACGAAATTTGAAGAAGAGAAGAAGACCCGTTCGATGCACTCTATGTTAAGTGGATGGAGTTAACAAAACAAAACAAAGACCCTTTTCAGGGCCACTCACATGTCCCGAAAAGATGCCTATTCTCTCTTGCCTAAAAATATTTATAGTCGGTTGTATAGTTGTTGCTGTTATAGAATTATGTAGATAAATGTATGTATGTCTATGTCTATGTATGTAACCATGTCTCTAACCATGTCTCTATATATATGCCTCTATTGTGTTTGTCCTTTTTCCATAGAGTAGCGCCTAATCAGGTCAGCCCCTTGCAGCGCTGTTCCGCCCTACTGAGGCCATCCACTTTCACAATTATTGCCATTGTTTCCCCAGTGTCCAGTACAGTGACGTCACCACTCTACAATTTCCTTTGTCGCTATACATGTCCAGTCCCTTCTCGCTATACATTCCCTATGTTAAATTTCCCTTTTCACTATACAGACCCACCCCTGCTAAATTCCCCTTGTCGCCATGTTAACATTAAAGTCCCATTGTGGCTATAGAGGGTTTCACGGTTGCAACGGAGTTACTGATCGTAGCGCTTAAAAGTACCTCCCTTAGCTCTAATGCGCGAGCCCACAAAAATATTCCAGTTCCGGACAGTTCAGAATTTCGCACCGTTTTACGCTTGGTTAGCGAAACATTAAGTCAACAAAGGAATGAATATTAGCCGTACTACAAATCATTATGGTTAAACCAATGAAAAAATTATATATGTCTAACATCTTTTGTTCATACTAGGAAAACAATTATAGACATTAATCAGATAAATAGATCCGGTGTCCATACTTTCATTATATCTGATAATTAAATAATATTTACTCCCCATACTTAAATGGTATCAAATAATTAAATATATTCGCTGTCCATATTTATATTTTACCAGATAATATAGATTCATTGTCCATAATTTCAGATACGTTTGTAGAAACATCTCAATTTGCTCTCCGATTTTAAACATTCATTGCACATTTTTGGCTGCATAACTTTAAGGAAAACCATCTTAACAATTTGTATTTTTTAATACGTTGATATATCTTTCTTTCTCAGTTATTTTCTCAAGGCTAATAGTTCGTTTATAACACGAGATAAGAAAGTTATAACACGAGTTCGATAAAAAAAAAAATAACACGAGTTCGATACGTCAGGTGATCTGTAATGCTAAATATTTTAAACCAGAAAATGATTATTTTAAATGGAACACAGTATATTAATGTATTCAGAGGAACTTAGCAAAGCAATAATTATTTTAGTTATCAGAAAGATAAAAGAGTGTAATTAATGCAGATTGAATATTTATTCATTTTAGGGTGTAAATATCGTACAATATTCAGATTAATTAACATGCCTAATGACGGTTTTTTTAAATTTTCTTTTTGACTTTTTAAACATCAAGTATCGGACGGTTCATGCAATAAACTTAAGCATGATTTGTCTTTGCTTATGCTGAACGTTGTAATAACTCTCAAATTTCCTGGGGTCTTTAGACAACATTTCTGATTGCCACCATTATATTCATTTGGAACAGCCTTCTTAAAATTAGTTTAATTCTGTTTAACTTTCCTTGAGTCAAATATGTAAGTTTAAAAGATCCAATTGTTTCAGACTCCGTCTAATTACTTTAGTTTGCCTTTTAAATCAATATTTATCCACGTGACCGGATGTAAAATTGGAGATATTATGAGTTAAAAAAGAGACTATTTGTAAGAACATGCTCTTTAAGTCAAAAATAAATGGATATTCACAAATATTCATATTTGTTTTCTTTATCTATCAGTCATTCTTTCTATCTTAGCACCATTATATACTCGTTTTTAACCAAAGTATGTTCATGTAATATACGTATGCGAACACACATTCATTCAAGCATATACATGTCCATGCACCAGACGAAATGATACAGACAGAAAGAGAGAAAGGCAGATAGGTGAAAGCCACAAATGTCCTATACATGCATAGTGTGTCTAACATCGATATTTCTCCGAAAAGCATGCTCTAAAATTTCCAACCGTTCAAGGAAATAAAATAAAAATAATCGTCAAGGAGACTCGTAAGTGCGCGTGTCTGTTTAAGCGTGAATGACATTGGTGCATTTTTTTAAAAATATATCCTTCCTAGATATAACTTAAGTTATTTCATGGAAAATATAATGAGCATTAATAGAAATGCAACAGTCTAAATCAATAATAAAAGAACATTAAGAAGTTAGCATTTTTTATCTCGTTGTTGTTCAACCTCCGTTAACTGCAATGATTAAAGTTGTAAGAAATCAACATATTTTCATTATTCTTCAAGCGAGATAAATTGCAATAACAATCTTTTTACGCAGCGATACACATTCGCACAATCAAATAATACAAACTAGAGCATGAGGTAGTAATGGAAAGATAATGAAGTTTTGAAATGGGCGGAGAACATTTATTTGAAAGCTGGGAACAGAGCAAGAGAGTGAAACAAAAATACAAGATGTAAAAACAATTGATCAAGTATTGATAGAATTTCTTTTTAAGATAGTGTGATAACGATCGTGCTTGCGGAATGTGAGCGGTCTGTCACATTTTCTTTATCTACATCTGCCATCTTTATTGATTGAACTATCCGGAAGTGAGTTGCACCGGTACGCCATCTTGTGTTTTTAAGGGGAAATAATAATCGTGAAATGGTCTATCTCGCCCCCATTTACTACACTGGTCAACAGTGAAATCATTACTGACTTGAAAAGGCCCTAATCTGTAGTATTTTGGTGTGCCGAACACGAATATAACCGTGAAAAATTTGTATTGGCTCTCGTTTTGAAGATATTCATATACCTCATTTTCTATGTTTCACTGTGTAAATTTCTCCAGTAGGACTGCAGCAACATCCGGAATAATGATGTAACATTGCATAATACCATCATGCTCACATCATCCACAGTTGATTGCATCATTTTCTGATGCAATGCAATACTAATGCCATGCGGCTGCTGAAGTAAGTTGACGTCAGCAGTGTACTATACATGTGTAGGCCTATTATACTAATGCCAGGCGGCTGCTGAAGCTGACGTAAGCAGTGTACTATATAAAGCCCAATCAGATAGGTTCAGCATTTAAAATATTTTAGACGTTGTGCGAGACAGTTCAAGCTACTGTTACATAAAACTTATTATTTTATCCATTTACGTACAATAAAGAACAGTAATGCCTCGAAAGTGTGTTAATACCGCGGACAATTTTTGCTATATTTGTGGGGAAGTGACATTTGCCAACCAGAAGAAAAGTATCAATTCTCAAGTGAAGAAGGCATATCATCTTTACTTCGGATGCAAGGTTGGTGACCAAGACAAGCCTTGGGCTCCGCATATATGCTGTGCTACATGTACAACGCAGCTTTCACAGTGGTTGAATTGCAAAAGGTCATCAATGCCGTTTGCAGTCCCAATGGTGTGGAGAGAGCCAAGCAACCACCTAAATGACTGTTATTTCTGCTTGGTTCCTCCTCTTTCCGGCGGAATAACGAAGCGAAAGAAGTCGAGAATAGTCTACCCAAACATTCCGTCTGCATTGAGACCAGTTCCACATGGTGAGGGACTTCCTATTCCAGAACCTCCAGCAGAATATTCTCTTGATTCATCTGACGAAGACAAAGGTGAGTCGACCTGTTCTTCTCCTGGTCCATCAGCATGCAGTGATCCAGATTTTCACTGTGGTGCATCATCAACCCCACACAGAATAACACAGGAAGAACTAAATGACCTGATTCGTGATTTGGACTTATCAAAGAACAAGGCAGAATTGCTAGGATCAAGACTCCAACAATGGAATCTTCTAGAAGAAGATGTCACAATTACTGCATATCGAAATCGCCACCAGCAATTGGAGCCTTTCTTCAGAATGGAAAGTAATCTGATATTCTGTTCCGATATTGAGGGCCTCATGAATGCTTTAAAAATCACTCATGACCCACAAGAATGGAGACTATTTGTGGACTCTTCGAAACTGAGTCTCAAGGCTGTGCTTTTGCACAATGGAAACATTCTTCCATCTATTCCAGTAGCGTATGCTGTCCACATGAAAGAGACATACGATAACTTAAGGCAGCTACTGAATTCCATTGAGTATAACAAGTACAGCTGGCACCTCTGTGGTGATTTGAAGGTAGTTGCCCTTTTAATGGGACTGCAGCAAGGATATACAAAATACATGTGTTTCTTATGCGAGTGGGATAGCCGAGCAAGGGAAATACACTACATGAGGAAGGAATGGACTCACAGGCAGAATGTAGCCATTGGAGAGAAGAATATCCAACACCCAGCTCTGGTTGAGGCTCAGAAAATCTTGCTACCACCCCTTCACATCAAACTAGGTTTGATGAAGAACTTCGTGAAAGCCATTGACCGGACTTTGCCAGCATTCCGATACCTGCATGAAAAATTCCCTCGACTCAGCGAAGCAAAGATTAAAGAGGGAGTTTTTGTGGGTCCTCAGATTCGAGAGCTTTTCAAAGATGACCGGTTCAACAACTTGCTGGAAGGTGACGCGAAACAAGCATGGAATGCTTTTCGCCTAGTTTCTACAAACTTCCTCGGAAATGTTAGGGCAGAAAACTATAAGGAACTAGTAGAAGACATGTTGATGAAGTATAAGAAACTTGGCTGCAATATGTCTCTAAAGATTCACTTCCTTCATTCCCATTTGGATTTCTTTCCTAGCAACTGTGGTATTGTTAGTGATGAACACGGCGAACGTTTTCATCAAGATATCGCAACAATGGAACAAAGATACCAGGGAAAATGGTCCACTACAATGCTGGCTGACTACTGCTGGACACTCCTCAGAGATGCTCCCGAACAGCTGTACAAGAGACAGGCGAAGAAATCTAAGATGTAGTCAATGACTTGATTTTTTATAAGTAGGCTATTACAGTTGACCTTTTACTATTGGAATGCATTTCGTTATGTAAACATTAATTTCTTGCAGATTACAAAAAAACTAGAGCCAATTTTGCAATTTGACTGTCATATTCGTGTTCAGCACATAAAAATTGATAAGAATTGACTAATTTTATTTCAGTAACATGACTTTTGTAAAAATTTGTTGTCCAGTGAGCTATTGATGTACATGAGGTTTGAAGGAATGGCCTTGAAGCAAGCTGAACAAGTGTTTCTGTTCTTCATTCATAGCTTGGAATTATAAGATGGAAATCTTTTAATTAGAATTTTCAAGAAGATGCAGCATTAAATATACTGTGTGGGGCATTATCAAATTTATTTCATTTTTGAGTGCAGTAAATTTTCTTTTTAGAAATGTGTTTTTTATTGAAATTGTAGCCATGATTGCAGTAGAATTTCAAGACACTGATCAGTTTTTTGGAATAGATTGGTATTCTAGTTGGCTGAAATAACTAAGACAGTACAGTTTGAGAAATTCAAGATCACTTATAGATGACACATTTTTATCCCCTGTCACTTACTGATCTTTGTTGGACATGCCATGAGACTTTCATCACTTGTTCTACAAGTCCAAAAACTTTCCTAACATAAGTATGAAATGGAAATTCCAAAGCAGCTGGATTGTGTGAACCCATTTCAGCAGCGGAAAGAAAGGTTTCTTCGCCATTCTGGTTTATAGAGTCAAATGTTTCTTTTTTCTTTTCTATCAAAACCCGGCCTCTATTATAAATTTAGAACTGACTTTTGGAACTTCTCTGAGAGAGAACGGACAGCCCATGCCCGTAATTTATTTATGTAGTTTAGAGTACGTGTGAAAGGGTTCTGATTCTATGCTACACGATGCGACTAATTTGTGGCAGATATTGGTGAGGGTCAGTGGGTTATCCGTGCATTTTAGCTTATTTAGGTAAGGAAACACTTGAACCGCTTGATGACTCTGATCTAAATTTTATGGATGGATTAACGTTTTTTGCCCATCTAGACTCCATGATATCAATAAATTGTCACCGGTTGAGGGATCTAAATGGTGCCTGGTAAGGATTTGTTTAGCCTAAATTCGAATATATTGATATACAAAGACGCCATTATGTACCCATGGATTGTTGTCCCATATATTTGGGAATATTGCCGAACGCTTGTCATTTGGAAGGAAAGGGTAGAGGCAACTGTCACTAACTTCTTTACAAGCATGGATAAAAAATTATTTTGGATTTTGTAAAAAAGAGAGTAATCATGTATATGGTGAGGGTGTTTAAGAATTATGGTCTTGCGTGTTTTATTCAAGTGAACATATGTCCTGTATACATAAATATAATGACGAAGGTGAACAGCAATAATTTCGGGCATTTTCTCCGTAAGATGATTATTGCTGCATGGTATGATTAGCCGCACTGGATTTCCTCTTTGTACATTTTATGCAGCAGCTAAACCGTTCATCGAATGGGGTCCACTTTAGGAAGCATGTCGTTATATTTTCTTTCGTATTCACTACATCGTGCTTGTCTTTATGGGTCTGGCATAAAATATCGGCATTTTACGTTGGTGTCAATATTGAGCTTCTTGCAAAATCGACTTTAAATTGACTATCTATCAGCCAAGGCCCATTTGATGACACTATCCTCAGTATGTCGCAGTTTCCTCAGAACTTACCTTTCTTGACCAGTCCACTCGTCCTTCTCGTCCTTGCTTTGTGAATCTGTAGACTGGCCACAAAATACATAACGTTTTGAAAGATTTTAAACTTTTCATTTTGGGGGACAACTTTGATTTTTAACAAGGCTTTTTGAATTTACATTTATTTTAAGACAATTTTCGTCATTAATTCAATGTGCAATAATGATAGTAATTAGCAAACTGTAACTGATATTACTTATATATATATAAATTCTAAGATTTGCCGAGCATGCCAAATGTGAATTGTAAGCATGGATATTCTTGTTAACAAATGTCAGCATACGTTGTACTATTGATAACTATAGCTTTTTTCTTGAAAATAATTCCATTGTAGAATGACTTGAGTCTAGCAGCACATTTCAAATAAGCTAGATGCATTCCACAGGACTGATTTTTGCGTGTGTATTGAGACAAGTTCCCTGTCATGTAATTCTTATACAGTTCGTACAGTTTAACATTAATGATAGATAAACAGTCTATTGTATAATAATTATACAACAGCAAACAGTGTTAGACACAGACAGGACAGGGTGTTCATTCTACTTTCCATTCACTACGAGCAGCGCGAAGAGAAACCGGATTTCATGAGACAATTCAAATCTCCTTTCTGAGCCTGAAAGATCTGAATATCATTTTGCTTGCGCTGCAGCAGTGAATTTTACACTGAACATTCCGAAGGTATCAGTATCAAAACCTGAACATAACATGATGAACTACCCCAAAAAGAATCAGCTTATGCTGAAATTAAAACCTGATCAATTGGCGAATTATGATGTCAGCAGTTGGGTGAGAACATAACCACATGCTGAATGCGGCCCAGTGAACCAAAAGGTCAAAAATATGTCACTCAACAGTATTGATGACCACGATTAGATAAGAAAATATCATGTTATTCATGTCAGTGACTTTGTCTTTAAGACATTATATTAATAGGAGCCAACATAATGGCCTTTCATGTTTAGATTCACATTAGCAAGGGGGCTTTTCATGTTTAGATTCACATTAGTAAAGGGGCTTTTCATGTGTAGATTCACGTTAGCAAGGGGGCTTTTCATGTGTAGATTCACATTAGGAAGGAGGGGGTCATGTTTAGATTTACATTAGCAAGGGGGCTTTTCATGTGTAGATTCGCATTAGCAAGGGGTCTTTTCACTTGTAGATTCACATTAGCAAGGGGGTCTTTTCACGTGTAAATTCACATTAGCAAGTGGTCTTTTCACGTGTAGATTCACATTAGCAAGGGGGTCTTTTCACTTGTAGATTCACATTAGCAAGGGGTCTTTTCACGTTTAGATTCACATTAGCAAGGGGGTTTTTCGTGTGTAGATTCACATTAGCAAGAGGGCTTTTCGTGTGTAGATTCACATTAGCAAGGGGGTCTTTTCGCGTGTAGATTCACATTAGCAAGGGGGTTTTTCGTGTGTAGATTCACATTAGCAAGGGGGTTTTTCGTGTGTAGATTCATATTAGCAAGGGGATTTTTCGTGTGTAGATTCACATTAGCAAGAGGGCTTTTCGTGTGTAGATTCACATTAGCAAGAGGGCTTTTCATGTGTAGTTTCTATAAGGAAAGTATTTATAAGCTGAAAAATGATCAACCTTATTCAGCAAAAGTATTTCAGATGACTAGAATAAAAAGAAAATAAAAATAAAACAGTATATATTAAAAGAAAGAATATTTACCACACAACATGATTTTGACAAGTTCATCAATGCGTTCTTTTTAGGACTTCTACATACTATTTCTCATTTTTTGTTTGGGTTATTACCAGCGTTTGTTTTGTCGTGAATTCTTCGGAACAAATTGACCGACGAAAGTTTTGCAAATTTGACATATAAAAGACTAGACCCCTCGAACGAAAGTTTAATCTTTGAATAATTCATGTCATTGAAATTGATAGAAGTCTGATACTGGAATCCGTTACATAATCTTTTAGACCAAAAAAGATCATGCATGGTTTCTTCATATATTCTGCATTTATGGCAAAGACAAATTCTAATTTATAAACAAAATAGACCTATTTAGGTATTACCTGGCGAACGATAATTCTTGTTGTTTGTTGTTCGAAGGAAGGGTGTAGTTATTATTTTTCTGAATTCCTACATTACAGGTTACCATACCCGACCATTATATTACAACGGACAGGAAAAACCTCCTACTTTGACAATTCCCTAGAGATATGCCTGGGTTATTAAAAGTAATTATTTTGTGTATAGTTATTCGTTTGCGTATGTGTGGGACAAATTGTTTACTTTGTTTCAGAGAGAGAGATGGAGGGAGGGAGGAAGAGATATTAATAACAACTTACTAGATGTGGACTTCCCAGCACAAGTGAAGATATGGGCGTCCGAATGAGTGGGCTTTGCACACACAGTAGTGTTCCAGTGACCACATGTCAAATTGTTGCAGTCGCCCACTATGAAACATTAGTGTGTTGCTACTCTTCAGTGCTATCATTTGTATGCATAGATGTCAAGAAACTTATTTTTAAATTCATTATATATTATATTATATTATATTATATTATATTATATTATATTATATTATATTATATTATATTATATTATATAGCATGTTTTAAGTTATTCAATACTATAAACTCAATGATGCAATTTTCCTTTAGAACATAAATTCTGCAATTTTTTTAAGAAACAGCCAGCTCAGCGAAATATTGCATTAAAACGTTAATATTATATTCCGAGTGTCCACTTTTGTAGATGGCGTAAATATTTAATTGCTGATCTATGAATTCTTTCATATGGGGTCAGTTGATCTAGCCATTCTCGCTTTGTTGGCACTAAACAGTAACAAAACTCAACATGTCACAACCTTTGTTATGTATTGAATTGTGATTCTGTGCAACATACAAAATGTAGTGGGGTTTTCTAAAGCATTGTAATGTTTTCGTTGGTGTATTGTCTTGTGGCTGTGTGCCCTCGAAAATTAAATCGGTATATGTATGTGTGTATGCGTGTATGTATGTATGTATGTATGTCATTATAACCCACGGTGTTAAAAATGGTTTTACGTTACTTGAGCCCTTTCAGATATATGCATCCCTTTATCAAGATAGAGAATAAGCAGCATGCACAGAAACAGAATAAAACAAAAACCAGTTAGAGTACTTTACAAATGAGACCAGAAATTACAGTGGTTTGACTACGATCTGTCATTAATGTCCGAATACATAGAGTCAACACTAAGGGTAACTGGATTTTCACTGATGCAATGCTGAAATTAATGAATTTATATCCATAAAAATATAGTGCCACCATTTGTATGGCGTACTCGATACCGGCTAAAGGTGAGAAGAGATTTTTGCGAAATATTCTCCCTAAAATTTATTTCCTTGAAATCAGTTTTTGCACGTAATAAACTTTAAAGAAATCTGATCGAAAAGATAAGGACTTTGTAACTGCTTGTGGTGCCCGAAATCACTTTACTTGATTCGAACCAGCATGCTTTCGTAGTCGCCACAACCAGTAAGTTCCATAGTCTTATCTCGTTCAGAGCTGCTAGTTCGTATTGATGGCTATACCAGTTACGATAATGTCATAAAAATTCTGACTTGAGATTACAAATCTTTGAATTATATTCCTCCTTTTCATGGTCTCCCTCAGTCATGCGCAGATTCATCATCATACCTATTTTATCTACCTCTGAAAGTCATTGCATGGGTCAAAATATGTATGAAATGAGAAACATGACATTTTCTGCTGTGCACATGATAATGTGATTGAAAATGATAACATTTATTCAGTCTTACACGTGACGATTTCGATGACGATAATATTTATACTGTCTTACTCTTGATAGTTGCGCTGAGGATTATATCATTTATACTGTGTTATTGTGATTGTGTGGTTGAGGATATGTTTATACTGTCGAACACGTGACTACGTGGCTGAGGATGATAAGGTTATTCGTCCGTGACTGATCCACAGGCGGTTTATGTACTGATGACGTTCTGCTGTTTTGCGAATCGTTTACCCCAGCATGGTTTGAAATACAGAAGCGGATATTGTCTTTGTCTCCGATTACAGTATAGTTCAGCCCTAACAAGTATGTCTGTCAAATTGTTAAGTCTTATGCTAGATATTCAGAAATATTTGAAAAGATTTTTGTAACATGTTTGACATGCTTGTTTTCAAATGATTCAACACTGGCATTGATAGTTCATAGAAGATTACAAATTCAGACTTGCAGTTCCATACATCCTTCCGATTTCCTGTGGCACATCAGTACACGATCGGTAACAATTACGTCATAGACAGAATTTGATCTGTCATTTAATTTAGCGTTTGTTATTCAGCTATTGCATCATAACTTAAACAATAGTAACACTAAGTTTGAAAAAAAGATGAAACATTGTCACATCAGCGTGTGTGCACGTGCATGTATCTGTGTTTGTATATGGGTGTATGAGAGAAAGAGAGATAGAGAGAGAGAGAATTAGAATCAACATATCGCTATATGTTGAGCAACAAAAAACTTTCAACGGAAATTTTCTCATACTTTATTGCTACCAAAAACGAACATTACGTCTCTTTAGAAATTGATAGATTTTCCGATGATTATTTTCGCAGTATATCCATCATTTATTGCATCTTGATGATAAACTGGAAAGGAAATAAAAATTCTGTATCAGCATGCATATTTATTTTCAAATCAGAAATTGGAAACGTTGCAATTTAAATCTTAATTATAAATTCTCAGAATTGCGATAAATATTAAGAGTCATTATTATTAATAAATCTATAAAAAGAATCAATAAATGTATTACGGGTTGATCTTTAAGAAATGTTTAAGTATTTAAGCCACGTATATTTCGTTCTCAATATTCATGTACTAAGATGAAATTTCTTAAACAAAAAACAATCAATCACCATAAAGTTATTTCTCTTAAAATTAACAAATATCCAAATTTTAAACTTAATTATACTTTAAATGAAACAAACAATAGTATAAGCCTTCATTTATAAATATCCCACAGTCACTTCGCATACATGTGAAAATGATGCAAAACATGAATATGGTTCAACGTAACATTTATACTTCATGGCACTAAGAAGTAAACAAACGCATCAAATACTTTTGATTCCTGGATATTGCCAATATTAGAAACTTTTATGAAAACTGCGCCTAGTAATCTGAGAAAATGTAAACACTAAACTCCAATTTAAAAACAATGGGTCCGTATGTTATTAATAGATTTTATTAATTAAATCGATTGAATTTAAATTAGACCTTATTTTGGAGAAATTTGATGCTGATTTCTACATCCAACTTTATTTTCATAGTCAGTTTCTATCGGCGAAATTCCATCCAAGCTCCATTAATCTGACATTTTATGGCCAGACTTATGACATTTGATTCAGTGAGCTGAAGTCCTATATTCGTTCTGACTTATCAGACCACTGGATTTACGATATAAGGTTTAAGTCTAGACTTAATGCTTCTTGGAGAAATCAAGAATGTGTCCCGTATATTATTCACTTTAATTTAAGAATATCCAACATAGACTTCAAGTACAACATAGTACACTGTATAACGTTAAATAAATAGAGAATGATACACCTTCCAGGAATTTCTTTAATGTGCTTTCTCGAGTTGCTAATATCAATCGCGTACATTGATTCAAGAAAAGACCCCAATTCGAGGACTTGGAACTAGAATTCCACAGGTACTGGACACGGGATAATAATATATTTGTTCAAAGCCATACAACCATTACAGGGAAAGTGGTAACATTCACTACAGATCAATCTAAGATGGTGTCTCTTCCTTACATGTATATAACGAGAAAAGGTTAGTAACTCGAGATTTGAGAGTTTCACACCCAGTCATCGATTTTTTAATGTTATTCATGTTTACGGCGACATATTGCAATAACCTCCGTGTCATTTTAATACGAATACACGGTTCCTTTTAGTTAGCACTTAAACCATTGAATATATCTCACATACAAGTTATTAACAGTCAGACTGCCAGAAGTGTGTAATCTTTCCTCTGATATTACAGAATAACGCATGTAGGTCACTGGTATTTACAAAACTATGAGGTTTTTTGGGGGCACGTTGGCAAACGGACATGTCAACAGACACATTTGTCTTGCCCATATACAAACGGCAGTTTAATGTTAGCATGCCGATTTTCACCTACTTTTGTGCGATGCATCCCATTATATATATATATAACACCATTTATAGCGAGCTTCTGAAGGGGGGCAAAGCAGAGCGAAATTTGCTGATTGGACAAAACTACTGAAAGGTTACAATTTCGTAAGTTCAATCAATTTTTACCAATCATCTCTTGTCACGACATTCGTGCTGTGAAAGTAGACAATGCAAGAAAGTGGGTGACAATCAGTGGAGGTACTTCATGTTATGGTTTCGTTTGTAGAATGGCGACTGTTATTGAATATCTGCTGATATCTTGATATGTTGTGACAAAGTCTCAATACTGTTAAACAGACATGTAAATACCAGTCACCTGGAGAGAGTTTATCATCGCGGGACCAGAGGGAAAAATCGAAAAATATTGTCATTATATGCTTCTTAAATAGTGATACATAAAACCGTGTAATAGCTTGATGGAAAGAAAAATGTATCCACATTGCACGGGCACCTAGAGTATTGAAAAGTGTCACGGTAAATGCTTATACCATTCATACATCGACGGCTTAACGTGGCATTGCTGTTTCTCAAGTTACTAATCTCGCGTATGTGACTGAAGAGCCATATTTTAGACGAGAGATTCCCGCGTGTCAGGTATCCGTGTAGAATTCAGGCTCCAAGCCATTAAGCTTGGAAAACACAGGGTCACTGGCCCTAAGGTCGTGGATATAATCCAGTCCTTTCTTGTATAATGCTTATATATATATATATATATATATATATATATATATATATATATATATATATATATATATATATATATATATATATATATATATATATTCAAATCTCCAGTGTGACTAATTTGTCACTTAGACATGCAGTTGCATTGTACTATACAGTCTCTTTGTCCTTCTAGATAGACTGGTCTCTTATTCAGTAATAACACAGAAAACTCGAGCAATTTTTGCTATTTACCTTACTATATATAACAATCATTTATGCTTCCATATTAACACTTTTCAATCGTTCAAGTTCTAGCCTATAAAGGGGTGGTGTTCCTTTTTTGCAGAACTTTAGTCCAGAAATAACAATAATATTATTGTCTCGATTGTCTTTTCTCTCAGACAATTTCGAAATATTTTTCTTTTTCATGTCTCCGTGCCAGGATATAGACTTTATTTTTCATTACCAAGACAATCCTGCCGAGTTCCAAGTTTAGTGGCTCTTGAGATAGTGCACGAAACGATATCGTCCACCATGAGTTCGCGGACGAAGCAAGGGACTTCCGACTATCAATCGGTTTCACATAATTAAGTGGATTCGAGGTTTCAGCCTACCGTTAATAAATACAAGAGAGTCCTAAACTGCCTTTTCCATGTCAAAGCAACATCACTCTATAATCAAGGCACACCATGCGCTTTGTAATCGGTGTTTGGGAGAAACAAAGTCAAAAACAAAACCGTTATCGACCGTCATTCAACAGAGGAATACACAAATAAATTCACAAATTTAAATGTCATTTTGAAATCTATTTGTCTTCCCCATTTTGTGGTTGACGAATTTAATTGTTGGGAAATTTTATAGAAATCTTTGCCTTAAGTTAAATTTGCATTATAAATCAAACCTATATGGTTCGCATGATTATAAAAGACCATAATGTGATACATAACATGACACGCTGGTTGTGGCACATCTTTCCTTTGCAGAACAGAAGCTAATTAGTTTTAAAGAAGTGTGTCAAAATTGCATTGACTTGTTCATGTATGGTAGGGATCTCTGTATTTCAGTGTTTCCAGTAAGCATTATACAAAAAAGGACTTGATTGGAAAATAAAAAATACACGTGAAGATCTGTTGCATTTGGTCCTGATGGCTGAGGGGTTTTGGAGAGAAAATAACTATATTTTCTCATCCCACTCTCAACACTACATATCATCCATTACCCACACACCAGCACCCCTCCCCCCTCCACCTCCGAAGCCCCACTCCAACCTCCCCTTCCAGAAAAAAATCATGAATAATGTGATTTTTGGGGACTTCAAACAGAAAGTAATGAACAATATTTTTCAAACATATATACTAGATTAAAGACTTGAATAGAAATGTGGGAATCCGATCAGGTATCCGTATCATTGGGACCTGTATCATTAAGACCCGTATCATTCGGCAAACTTTCCAACTTTTCGGTAAAAGTAAAGTGACGTATAATATAACATTGCAAATGAATGAAAAGCCTGGCACATGCAAAGGGACACACCCGACGCATGATTAACTTGCGGGTTATCCATGTAATTGTATATCACATGCGCTCTAACTTGCGGGTTATCCAGGCAAGTGTATATCACATGCGCTCTCTTTCCCAGTAAAATATCAATCAATATATGCCCGCCCTTCTGCCACATAAATGTATAATACAAGCAATCCTTCAGCATGCTTAACTAGACGATGGTGGGTTTTGGGGCAATACATTTGTTGTAAGGGATTTTTAGATATAAAAAAGCATGAAACCATGAGTTATGACTACTTGCATACTGTTAGTACCTATCCACCCTTGATCCCTACCACCCACCCACCCAACTTCAGATACATACTACAAACCGTGCCCCAAACGTGGTAACTCCATCGCCGTTATATCTATATATATATATATATATATATATATATATATATATATATATATATATATATAACGTAGTTTCAAATTTAAACATTTTAATAGAAACTTCGCTTAACATTGGCATTTTAAATAAATGTTACTTCAGGTTCAAAACATTTTCACATTTTAAATGTAACGACATTGTCTGCTGCTTATTTTACTTCAAAATTAAGTCACTTTGATTTTAATCTTACAGAAATTGACAGGTGCCACCCACTTTCATTGATAGATGTCAGTGAGCTGGGGGATGGTGGTAGTGGTTGCATGGTTGTATTAAGTATATTCTTGTACTCATGGTTTATTATTTTATTTTTCAAGCAAAAAAATTATGGATGTAGAAATACTTTATGTGCCTCTGGTATATTGGTTAAGGTTTTTGACTCGTATCCAGGAGGGTACGGGTTCGATTCCAATCATAGAATCAACTCAGTTAGTCTACTGTGGTGTGACCTTGTGCAAGACACTTTACACCTGTGGACACGGTAAAACCTTGTAAGTATCCACGTGCTGTGAAACACCAAAGATCGACCATATCCAACCTCAGAAGCACAATAAAAATTTTGTTGGACACCAGAGTAGATAGTACATGTAACAACATCAATGGCAGCAAGTTGCCAGGCTTGTCTTTGTTATGAGTGAACAGCAGACACGTGGATATTTTAATGGAAAAGAAAACTGTAGGAAACCGTCACAGTCTGAATATACATATATATATATATATATATATATATATATATATATATATATATATATATATATATATACTCGAGTGAACATGCTTCTAGGCAAATTTAAACATTATTTTTTAGACGTCCAGCTTAAATTATTTTTTTTTGTTATATGTACTGTGCACTTTTATGTTCGACAGTTAGTAAATCACTAGTGATTTGTTAAAATGATAGTTAATTTCGGTTACTTGTCATACACAGTATTCAATTTTATTTTAAGATTTTGTGAGCTACTGCAAACGTTGTGCATTTTTGTGTAGATAGAAGTGTATTAGCGGGGGGATGGGGTGGACTGTGCAGTTGTCCCTGGTGCCAGATATCTTGGGGCGCTAAAACAGCTGATAAATATTGTTTCAAAACTGACCAAAAATTGTGTGTTTGTGAATGGGTTACTCCTGAATCGCAAACTTTCAGCAAATTACATAACGCACCCGTATATTAAGTATTTGCAAACTGATTTCTGCTGCCAGCTTGCACTTCATGAACTAACTGCTACTCTATATATCGGCGCACCACCACCACCCAACCCCACCGCCAACGCTTCGCTAATCATGTTTCGCATCACAGCGAGTGAAAGGGGTCCAGATATCGATCAGTAATATAGCCTGAGCACAAATCAGTTTAAAATAGACGTCAATGTTCGAATCCGTCAGACAAACGCTAGTCATTGAGCAATTTTCAGTGTTAAAAGTTCGAAATCTTTTCGTCTTTAAGTGGCTATGTAGGCATATCAATATTTTTGTAAACAATCAGTCCATAAATAAATCGAGTTTGATTAAATGTATGGGTTTGGTACATTCTTAACAGTAATATGTTTGAGGTAAAATTAATGGGCCTAATGTGGAAGTAACAGACATACATAAAATGGAGCTCAATTGTCTTGAGTGAATGACAGAACGTTTATACCAGGAAAGTCACCAAATGACGTTAAATTGCAGGAAAATTGTACGTAGCCAGGACTCCGCCCAGGCCCGCTGGAGGAGCTGAAAGCGCTCCCCTAAACCCCTTAACTGGTGGGAGGGGGCACTCCCAAGAACCCTCCCACCAGCTTCGGCCCTACGGGCTTTGGCGTTTGGCTCTTTGTGCCATCATCGTCGCCCTTGGGCGCCCTTTACACCGCTGTTTTTCAGAGCGCCATTTTCCTTTAGTACGCCACTGTGTGAAGACACGAATATTAAACGCAGATCAATGTATTAATGTCCGTTTGGAATGATGAAATACATATGAATTTATTTATTATGTTATTGTTTGAAAAAATATATACTATATATATATAATACCTGCAGATAAAAAACTTGCTTCAATGCTGATAATATTTTACTAAAAACATTATAGACTGCAACCTGTACATGGGGGTTTTTTTTACGTCAGATGTGTACTTTACTTTAAAATTTGAATACCTTACCCAACATAGGTATTGCATCTACCTATTGATTAACGAGTCTGAAATAAAGAATCGCTACCTTATTCTAAATCAACGACTCGAACAGAGTAAGCCATTCAACGTACCTTATTTACAGCCCGCGAAACAGACATCGACAATGACCATCGACACAGTGCTCATGTGGGTCTCTTGTGGAAGTACAAACGTCTCTCCGGCACTCTGATTGGGTAGTACAGACTGCAAAAAGGATAGATATGGCATCAACTTGCTGTAGATTTAGAATAACGTACGTTTCCATTTATTTTAAAGGATTTTGTTTGAGAACCGCATTCTAAATACGTACATACTATTGTACAAGGTACTTTGTATCGATAAATTAAAAAGATATTCATACACAATGTGTGGTCAGTCGCTAAAAAAGTCAGTTTTTAATTGATCCAAGCAAATTAAAACAACCAATATTGATTTTCTATGTTGTGTTATGAAAATGTATATGTGTATTAACACAATGTACAAAGCATCCCGTTTGAATTTTACTCCGAAATTTCCTTCTGAGCAGTTATGTAGATGTTTATTTATTTTGAAGAATTTGAGTTATTCTGCTCGTTTGTCGTTCTCCTTCTTAGTTTATTTTCGTCCGACCCATGTTAAAGGCTTCACTACTCACTGATAACAAAGCATAAATTAATTATTTTAGGATTGCAATCCATGCCATGTTTAGCTTTTAATAGCGTAACATTTCTAAATTTAATCGAGTTTCCTTCTGTTATAGTAGGATATGTTTTGTATCTACTTATTCCAAATTTGTTTACCCGCGCCTCTCTTTCAGTGAAGTCACATTTAGTCCTGGTAAGAATTTGTTTCAAAATTTTGGCCTGTCTCTTACAATCAACATTTTCATTCTTTCCAAAATATTTCGAGTTTAGCACCACGAAAAGTAACTGTTCCTAGTTTGCACATTTTAGGCAGGACTGACAATGTTGTGGATATTTCCTCGTGTTCATTCTCTTGTGACTTTTTCCTTTAGTTTTTATGGAAAATATATTTAGGAGCATTTTTAATTTTTGAAAATATTTAAATGTTTTATATTACAGTAAGCCTGATGAATATATTGTACAGTTCATCACTAAGATAATGTCTCGAAAACAAGGGTATTAATAACAAGGGTACTAATAACGAAAACCAAACCAAAGCAACAGAGCGCTCCAGAATGAAAACTAAAATGCAATTCGCTCGAAGTCAAAATGA
This sequence comes from Sinohyriopsis cumingii, assembly GCA_028554795.2. Lineage (NCBI taxonomy): Eukaryota > Metazoa > Mollusca > Bivalvia > Unionida > Unionidae > Sinohyriopsis > Sinohyriopsis cumingii. The sequence goes on along the minus strand of CM068837.1, from coordinate 7,904,962 downwards.
TTTTTAATTTTTTTTTATTTTTGTGGCAAAATTTATGATTTTTCGTCAAGTATTTGTGGTCAGTCTAACAAAATGTCAATACCTTTCTGAGTTTATATTTTTCTTGTGTTTATGTGCGTTTGTTCGCGTGCGTATGTATAATTGTGTGTCTCTTTGTGTGTGTCTGCCTGTGTATGTGCGTGTGTGTGAAAAGAGATAGAGAGAAAGTGAAAGAGAGAGTGAGTGGGTGAGTGGGTGTCTGTGTGTGTCTGTCTGTGTGTGCCTGTGTGTGGGTGAAACATTTAGATTTACCAGCAGCCGTAGTTCCGACACAAGTGCAGACCCTGGCAGTCAAATCATCAGGCAGTACACACCTCATGGTTGTTCCATCACCACATGTGAGGTGATTGCAATCTGCGGACTCGAAGCAGTTCTCTGCCTTAATGACAGCTGGATAAATACATTTTAGAAAGAATAGCTTATACTTGTATGTGCTATTGTAACTAAAGTTCTGCAATTAACATATAAAATAGATCATGTGTGCATTGTCAGGAAAAATATATCTAACAAAATTATTATGTAGGTAAAGTAACCTATAAATAATAGTAACATTAATGATGACACAATTGCATGGTATAGTATGAAAGGTAGATAGGTTAGCAAAATACTTTCCTGTGTATTCAATTTGTTTTGCATACTAAGAATGGTTTCACTTTTTCATAAAAGTGTTCCCCACTTTGTTCTGCAGTGATGTATTTTAATTACCTGTAAGAACTCATAGTAAAGTTTAGAAACAATATTAGAGCTGTCCCATCAACTTTCACTTTGTTACATTGTAACCCAAGCCCTGTGTATGTTCATGCAAAGCGACAACCCCACCCAAGTCTTGTGTATGTCCATACAAAGAGAAAAATATATATCAGACGTCATTATTCCAATAGAACTTGCAGTAGACGTACGTTGCTGAACTCTGAAGAAACGTAACTTATCAATAATATTACATCTAGTCTGCCATAAAAGCAAATGTCTACAAACTAAAAAGAAAATAACATAAACATACTGTTCAAATGTCGTCTGTTTCAGGAATATGATGGCGGTATATTTGGGACCAGATACCGGCAAACATCACATGCATTTTCTAGCAATCGTTTCTTTTCTCCTTATTTTGAAAAGTACATCATTCATTGCGGACTTCGGATTCAATACGAGTAATCTTTTCGTATAAACTTAATTGGAAAACTTACCAATCAAAGCTGCAATTATCGCAAGACTGATCTTCATTTCGGTGCTTGTAGTATAAACAAAGCTCTTCCAAAATGCACCAGCAGTAGAACCCCTTACGAATATATACACATTTGAAGAAACACCGTGACTTTTCTTTAACCTTCTCTCCCGATAATAATAGTAAGCACAACACGAAATGACTTTTGACTTTTCGAAGCAAATTTTTGTTCGGATTGTAATGCCGAATGGTCTGTTTCGTGTGTACAATATATAAAAATAAATATACACGTATATAATGAGTTATCTGTTATATTTTGTTGATGGTTAATAACGGCAATGTTTGTTATAATTATCGATGAAATTCATACCGCAGATACCTGCGATAAATCTCGCAGAAAAAATGGTTAATTTAACATTTTTTAAGTAAATAATTTTAGTTATTGTTTTATTCAAATGTATCATTTAAAACATATGACAGCCGTACTGAGAGCTTCTGATGTTCTGAAAGTTATGTATGCATACATGAGTTGAAATGTCAAACAATTGTCTACATGCGATATTACTACTACTATTGCTGATAATAATAATAATAATAATAATAATAATAATAATAATAATAATAATCAAAATAATAATAGCAATAATAAAAATAATAATAATAATAATAATAATAATAATAATAATAATAATAATAATAATAGTAATAATAATAATAATAATAATAATAATCAAAATAATAATAGCAATAATAAAAATAATAATAATAACACCACAGCTCCAGTGGTCTAGTGGTTAGAGTATCCGCCTCGGATGCGGCAGACCGTGGGTTCGAACCCCGGCCGAATCATAGCAAAGATTGATCAAAATGGTACAAACAGCTGCCTTGCTAGTCGCTCAGCATTAATAGGTTAGTGTTAGTCCTGGTCGGCCTGGTGTCAGGATGATGTGACTGGGACGTGCTACATGTCTGCGGCATGGTGACCTAGTACTAGACAACAGTATAAAATTGCCTCACTGAAGACAACGTAGCGATATGACTGCAAAAGTGTTAAAGCTACATAAAAAATCCAAATCACACACACACACACACACACACAATAATAATAATAATAATAATAATAATAATAATAATAATAAATTTTGATAAAATAAAAACGAATGAATAAAAATGAAAATACAATCAAAATTTATATTTAGTACGAAATATGTATTGATAAGGTATGAAAAACCATTTTCATGTACGTTATCTTACAAGTCGCTAGTTATAATTTAAACAGTAATTATAGGTTACTGCATTTGTATGGGAAAATATGAACGAATTTTTTGGATGGAATACTGCACGACCTTGGGAGTGCAGTATATCCATTAGACAAAACGAGTTTATATTTTCCCATACGAATACAGTAACCTTTTTATTATATGCTCATTTTCTTATTCTACAAAAGGCTTAATTATATAAACAAAATACACTACAAGAAACAACGTAAATGAATGTATGCCGTATTCCAAGCTAAATACACAAGCGCAGATTTATCCTTACACAACAGCATCATTGTTAATGCGCACATACCTCCGCCCAGATAAATTTAAACTTAGTCGCGCGCTTGACATAACTTTCGAAACAAAATGGCGTGTCTAGTTAAAATTGAAATTTGCAGTCATATTGTGAATGAATGCGCATAGCAACAACTTTCCATTTGATCTGGAATTAATAGATTTTGGTATTTTGTTTCGATTCGACGAAAGTTTGTGATTTTGGACTGGATTCATCTGTGCAAATTGTACGTGAAATACATCGGATTGAAGCGGCGCGGGAGAAGCGTGTTTACATCTGCAAGTGTGTTTGTTCTGTCATTGACTATTTGAAATCATTATGTCGGAAAAATATGAAGTGTTTCAATTGCAATTATCAAAACGACGCTATTGAATTTAATGTTTATTTCATTTTGAGTACAGGAAGGAAGATGTAATTGCACTTGGAATATAGTCGAAATTACAGTACAATTGTGAAATGTGTAATCAAGCTTGAGAACTCACGACATGGCTCATGTAATTCGGATTTGCAAAAGTAAGAAAGTATATTTTGATGAGATTCTGGATGTAAAATTGCAAGTATATTTTTTTTGCCATTCTTATTACCAGCTAAAGGAGACAGTTTATGCCTTTATAGCTTGCATGTTATTTTTAGGTACCAAGCAATTTTATGAAATCTGGAGTCTATCACAAAATCTGAAACAATGTATCAAAAAGTTAACGTGGAATGTAGCAAAACAGTTGGTATGTTGCAGTCCACGAAACATCTGCATTAGTTCATTCAGAAACAAATTTAATCAACCAAAACGTATTGCGTCTACTATGCGAATGTACATGATTTGTTTACAAAGTAGTTCCTGATACACTATTGGGCACACGTGTCCTGCGTGTGGGTGCAATATGAAGGTGTGCAATATCGTAAAATATTCAACGATTCTGATAATGTAAAGGTAACGGAGAAAAAAATGAGCATATAATAATTATAGGTTACTGCATTTGTATGGGAAAATATGAACGAGTTTTTCGAATGGAAATACTGCACGACCTTGGGAGTACAGTATATCCATCCGACAAAACGAGTTCATGTTTTCCCATACAAATACTGTAACCTTTTTATTATATGCTAATTTTTTTATTCTACCTAATGCTTACTTATATTAACAAAATACACTACACGAAACAAAGTAAATGAATGTATGCCACATTCCAAACTAAATACACAAACGCAGATTCATCATTACACAACAACAACATTATTACTGCGCACATAACTCCGCCCAGATAAATTTGAACTTAGTCGCGCGTTCGACATAACTTTCGAAAGAAAATGACGTGTCTAGTTAAAATTGCAGTCATATTGTGAATGAATGCGCATTGCAACAACTTTTCCATTTGATCTGGAATGAAAAGATTTTGGTATTTTTTTCGATTCTGTCACGGAATGGTGTAAATGTTATTCATTAAATACATCTACTCGGGTTTCGTTTTTTCGCTGTACAACGATTCCCGAGGGTGATTATGTATATGGTCTATTGTATTTCGAAATCGTGAGTACGATTCGTCCTATGCCACACGTGCAAGGTGCTTTCGATACGGCAAAACGAAAAGTCTAAACGTATAAATACTTTACTGTATGTAAAGGGTCTTTACAATACTAATGGTTTTGCCTGCTTAAAGGATTCGCACAACTCCAGCTGTAGGGCTGTCTGAGGGTAGGAATATCCGGGGTGTCCGGTGTTGTCTGAGGGTAGGAATATCCGGGGTGTCCGGTGTTGTCTGAAGGTAGGAATATCCGGGGTGTCCGGTGTTGTCTGAGGGTAGGAATATCTGGGGTGTCCGGTGTTGTCTGAGTGTAGAAACGCCCGTTTGTCCGGAGCGTTTAAGGTGCCGGAGTGTCTAATGTCTAGTGTCCGGAGAGTCTAGTGTCAAGTGACTAAGGTGACCCAGCTGTAGAGCTGTCAAAGGACCAGGGTGTCCGGAGGGTCTAATATTTGGAGTGTCCGGAGGGTCTAATGTTCCGAGTGATCATAGTATTCCGAGGGTCCAGAGTCTGTAGCAGTTGTGAAATTGGTTCGTAGGAGCTGTGGAGCGGATATGGTGCACGGGTAACGGAGTGTATCTCCGTACATGTATTTATTAGCTGTAGGCTAATTTTGGGTTAGAAGACCTAGTGTATCATTCAGGACTGGAAAGATAGATGGTATATCCGTTCTTGTGTTTAGCAACATAATTTCGCTACCTGAGCGAATACATTTTTACTATGAGTAAAAAGCTTACATCGTTTACTATTTGAGTGAACTATATTAATCTTTCCATTATTGAATCATTTGTGAATCATTTATCCTGTGGGGTTTTTTTGTGTTACTGAACTAATTTATTCGTATTTTTATTTCCATCTTTGAATCTGTGTGTTTTATGTTAAATAAATCCAATATTTGGATTATAAATACGCACACATTTTCATAATCTACTGCTCGTATAAATCACCACATTAAACCATATATATCTGTGTCGTCAAAACGTGTTCTGTTGTCAATCCGAAATATCCCACCCGGTTATCTTGTTACAGATTCTACGAAATGTCATATTACGGACTGGATTTATATGTGACAATTCCACATGAAATACATGGAATTGATGAAGCGAGGGATAAGCGTATTGACATCTACAAATGTGTTTCTGTTTCTGTCACTGAATGTTTGAAATTATAATGTGGGAAAAATATGAAGTCTTTCAATTGCAATTATCAAAAAGACGCTATGGAATGTAATGCTTATTTCATTTTGAGTGCAGTAAGGAGGATGTAATTGCACTTATCATCGAAATTACAGTTCAATTTCGAAATGTGTAATCAAGATTGAGAACCTATGACATGACTCATGTAATTCAGATTTGCAGAACTAAGAAAGTACATTTTGAGGAAACTCAGGATGTAAACCTGTAAGTATATTTTATTGCCATTCTTATCACCAGCTAAAGAAGACAATATATAACTTGTCACTTGTATATTATTTGTAAGGACCCATTCTTGGGTCTGTTGTATACTGTAGCTAGCCTTAATTCGAAACATTGTATCAACAAATTTAAACAACCACAACGTAAAGCGCCTCTTACGCGAGTGTAGATGATCTGTTTACAAATCAAAAGTGCTGGCGTCTGCGTCCATTGTTTGTTTACAATAGAAAGTAGTTCCTTTATGCACGTGAATGCAATATCTGTATTTGCAAGCGAGTTCAGTATCGGGTAGTATTGAACTATTCTGACAATGTAAAGTTAAAGAAGAAAAAAATGAGTATATAATAATATAAGGTAATGCATCAAATAGTCGGATATGATTATTTATACTTATTATTTTCCGGATAATTGGTTTTCTGCATAACTGATTCATGTCAAAGGGAAACTTAGAAAGTCTACATGATCGAAATAATGGGCTATCGGAAAAATGAATAATGCCTTTAGGACTGAATATCATATCTGTCGAACTGTTAGGCTTTATTATCATGACGGCCGAATAATTTGTTGTCATGATAATGAATAATGATATTTAAACTTAATCTTGTATATAAGGAATAGTTGGTAATTCTGTATGATCAGAACGTCTTTGAAATATATTTTCGGATAACAAACGCTTTACTGTCCTTCTATTTTTGGAGTCTGTTTCCAAAAATGGTTTCAGACCTGACACGTTCATAGATAAAGTGATCGTGACTTAGAGAGCAAATGTGTTCCTTCATATGCCGACTTTGAAACAATGTGACCAGTATACAACCTGGATAAACTAATAAACTGCTTGGTATTAAGGTCATACATGAAATACTAAAGCCAAACAATAGGATCTCAGGAGTACATGAAAAGTACCACATATTACTTTAATTACCATGGAGGATTTTTTGTGTTAACATAATCACGTTAATTTTTTTGTGTTTCTTATCTAAGCCAAAAATCCCTGCCCTGAACCCTATTGCAACTCAAGTGTCCCTAGTTTCATTTACGTGGAAGAAGCTCATAGAAAAGCTGTCACCTCTGGTCGAAATCTAGTTTATGTTAAGGGCGTTATGGAAACGCTCCGTAGAGTCAAACGAGAGGCTACGTTCATCTACGATTAACACACTCAAGATAATCTGAAATACTTGTAGTAAATGTACTGTTATATATATTTAATTTAATCGTTTGTCTGCTAGTTTTAATTTATTTTAATTTCATTACATGTTATTGTAATGTAACAATGTCTACACGACTTGACCTTGTCCAAAATTGAGTTCATTTCTGCTTGACCTGAAAAAAAAACTTTTTATTTTATTTAAATTTATTTGTTTTTGTAACCAGCTAATAATTGCTTCATTATTCTCTATGTGTGTGTGCTTATTATCAGGATTATTATTCAGGTAAACAAAGAAGGGGTAAATATGTTGATCAGGGTCAGGGTATTTGAGATTCCTAAGTGAAGTTTGTAGGCAATTGTGTTGAAAATACACATGGCTCATCAAATCATTCTAGAAGGTTATTTTCCAGTAGGTAATGGTAGTTTCTAGAAAATGCAATTTTTATACTTGAGGTAAAGCTAAAATATTTCAGAAAACATTGTTTTTGAAATTTAAATTTCCCTAGTTTTGGAATATTTAAATCCCAAGTATTATTTCACATTTTTAGAAACCTTTAATGAAATCAAGATTTTTACACCTTCATCAAAAGTGGAAATCTTTATTTCAAATCCTACCCAGGACCAGATAGACTGTTTGAAAAAGATCAATTGCTTCAAGTTGCCAGAAAATATTATCCTTCTGTGGCAAAATCTACTTTAACGAAACAAGAAATAGAAATATTTTGGTCCAATATTTGGTGGAAAAGAACTTTTTGGATAAAAGTAATTTGATTTTTATTAGTAGGTCTGTATCAGACTCTAACAAAAAAATAAAGGAATTAAAACTAAAATACAATATGTAATTAGAGTTAAGAAAGCTTTGAACTTCAGAAACGTAAAGAGGAAAAACAAATGCAAATGCAACTGGAGAAAGAGAAGAAACAATTAGTTAACAAGGATAGAGAGGAAAATGCTATTGGACAAAGAGGAGAGAGAGAGAGAGACAAATGCAAATGCAAATGTAAAATGAAAAGGAAGACAGAGAATTGCAGAGAGAAAGAGAGAATGAAGAAAGGGAATATCATTTAGATTAAAGAATTGGAGCTGGCAAAATGCACATTCCCACATTACATACAAATTCAAGTTTTGATGTTACGAAGAATATTTGGTTAATGCCCCCTTTTAAAGAAAAAGTAGACAGATATTTTCCTCGTTTTAAAAAATTGCTGAAAATTCGAAAAGGCCAATGGAACCATTTGACTATATTTGAGAGGAAAATGCTATTGGACATAGACCATAACGATTTAAAGAACTACCACCCAGATTCTAATCTCCAATTCATATCAAAAATAATAGAAAAGATTGTTCTATCCCAGCTTGTATCTCATCTGAATTCAAACATTCTTTTTAGCAATGTCCAATCTGCATATCGCCATTGCCACAGTACTGAAACTACTCTTCTAAAAGTAGTTAATGACATTCTCCCTGCTTTGGATAGCGGAAAGATTACAGTCCTCACCCTCCTTGATTTGTCTGCAGCATTTGACACAACAGACTATGATATATCACTTCACCGTCTCCAGCATGTATTTGGCATTCCTGATACAACCTTACTGTGGTTCAAGTCCTACTTGGTCAACAGGACACAAATTGTGTCTGCAAATGGAATACACTCCAGCCCAGTCGATCTATGTTGTGGTGTTCCGCAGAGGTCTGTTCGTGGACCTGTTCTCTTCATTCTATACACTCAACCGCTCTCAAGTGTCATAGATCACCATACAGTATCTCACCAATTGTACGCTGATGACACCCAAATATACAAATCTAGCCACCCAACTGAAGTTGATGCTACCATCCAAGGTATAGAGAGGTGCATTTCTGATGTGAAATCATGGATGACATGGAACAAGCTGCAGATGAATGATGGTAAACTGAAGCCATTCTGATCACAACACAAAGACTTTCTCATTCACATCCTTTACCTCAAACAATTAATATCAGCAACACCAACATTAAATTCACACAATCAGTACGAAACCTAGGTGTTACTCTGGACAGTACTCTCACATTGCACCAACATGTCATGCACAAATGCAAGGCTGCATATCTTGAGCGGAGACGCATCAGTTCCATTCGCAAAATATCTTTCAGTTGATGCCACTAAAACACTTGTGTTTTCATTAGTACTTTCAAGACTGGACTATTGTAACTCAGTTATGTCTGGTTCATCTCAATATCTACTCCAGAAACTTCAAAAAGTTCAAAACACAGCTGCTCGGATCATACTCAGAGTACCACGATCAGAGCACACCTGCCCGCTGCTCTGTACCCTACACTGGTTATCCATTCGATCCAGAATCAAACACACTATTTGTTCCCTGTGCTACGTTTCACTGATGGATTCCAGTCCAACATACCTATTTGACCTCACCCATGTGTACACACCAGCAGGATACTTACGCTCCTCTTCTGACAATCGTATACTCATTATTCCCACTATGAAAACAAAGTCATATGGACAGAGTTCTTTTGCATACCAGGGCCCAGCAACTTGGAATGAATTGCCCACTGAACTTAGACACAAAGACAGTGATCACATTCAAGAGTGCTCTCAAAACTCATTTATTTCGACTGCAAGAACAAACTTAAAGTCTAATAATGTTTCCTACCTTAAATATTTTCAGCACGTTTTTTATTTTTTCTAATTTCATGGTGTTTGTTTTTGTAATCATTATATATGTTTTTGTATCTTATAGGTGTCTAATGTTTTAAAACGCTTAGAGTTTCAAATGTTTATGCGCTATACAAAGTCCTCATTATTATTATTATTGTTACTACAGAGTGCAATTTTCGGCAAAGCACGAGACGTGTATGTCTCCTTGTCAGTACAGCAATGTGCTGACTATGATCTGGTTAAGGAATGCATCTTAAAGGGTAATGAGTTGGTCCCTGAGGGTTATCGGCAAACATTCAGGAACAATAAAAAGGAGAAGCTTGACAAACTCGTGTCGAATTTGCAAGAGAAAAAGATCAGTTATTTGATAGGTGGTGCTTAGCCCAGACGGCTGATCAAGATTTCAAAAATCTAAGACAAGTCGTATTACTTGAAGAGTTCAAGGACATTATCTTGATGAGCAGAAGGTCGAAGATTTAGAAACTGTTGTTCGTACTGTTCACGATAATTTCTTAGCTCATAAATATTCTCTTGTAAGTAAGTCTTCCACTCAGCCTCCATCTGGTAAAAAAATATTCCAGCCTAATACGAGCCCTTCTAAATTTTAATCTGGCACAACGTTTAGAATCAAGTTTCTGATAAGATTGATAAGAAGTCCTTATCTCTTCCTACGTGTATCTATTGCACGAAGAAAGGACACATTATTTATGATTTCTACAAATTGAAAAATAAGCATCGAACTCGATAAAAACCTATTCCTACTGCTCTTATTTCTAAGAGGTGAATGTCACTGTCATTTGTTGAAAGCAAAACATTTGTTGGTTCTTATAAACTAAAGTCTGATTTTATTATGGAGAATTATGAACCATTCCTGTCGAAGGGTTCTATATCATTCATGCGTGATTCGGCTAATCCTATCTCATTAAAATTTTAAGGGACACAGGAGCTACTCAGAGTCATTTATTATCAGGTATTTGCCTTTTTGAGAAGTCTTCTTCTGATGAGAGTGTTCTTATTCAGGTAGTAGAGTGCGGCTTCGTTAATGTTCCTCTCCATTGTGTAAACTTGTCATCAGACTTAGTCTCAGGACCCGTGACAGTCGGCACAGTGTTTTCTTTACCCACTGAGGGCATATATTTATTATGAGACAATGACCTAGCTAAAGATAAGGTTGTGGTTAATCCACTTGTAACTGACAAGCCTTGTTTGGATCAGAATGTCGATCCAATTGAAAAAGAATTCCCTGATTTATACCCAGCTTGTGCTGTTACTTGAGCTATGGAAAGAAAGCTATTGAGAATGATGTTGATCAGGAAAGTATTCCTTTAGCTGACACATTTATTGGTCAGGCTTTGGTCACTTTCACTCCTTGTTTGGATCAATTAAAGGGTATGAATCACAGTGATCCTCTTTTAACTACACATTCTCTTTATTTTAATCAGAGTGACACACGACAATCACTTGTCGTCGAACAGGATAAAGATACTGAGATCTTCTGTTTGTTTCAAAGTAAAACTGAAGCCACGGAAGTAATTGTTTGTTATTTCATTAAAAATGGGATTCGTATGAGAAAATGGAGACCACCCGAGGTACCTGCTGGTGATGAGTGGTCAATTAACTATCAAACTGTAGTTCCAAAATCGTACAGACAGGAAGGTCATAGTCCGGCTCATGAAACTCCTTTGGCTTGTGATTTAGATATTAATAAGACTTATCACAAGATCTTGAATCACTTCTACTAACCAAAAAATCAAATGTGATGTTTGTAGATACTGAAGATCTTGTCATACTTGTCAAATAGTAAGAAAACACAATCAGATGATACCTAAGGCTCATCTGCAACCTATTCCTGCATTTGACGAACCATTGAGCAGAATAATGGTTGATTATGTTGGTCCTTTACCTTAAACCAGAGGCAATTCCTTTGAGCAATATTAAAACTAATACAATAGTAAAAGATTTGATAGTCTTTTACTCAATTTGACCTTCACAAAGCTGTCCACTCTGATCAAGGGTCACATTTTAGGACTGGAATTTGCCAGCCGATTATGCTTGAATTTGGCATCTAGCAATTCAAGTCAAAAGTGAAATTATGGCTGGACATAACTACAATGGAGAGAACGTTTGAGTCTGCTTATCCAGTTCCGTCTCCTATGTTCATTCATCAAATTGTTCTTAAGATTAGTTATTACGGCCTTTACAACGTTAAGAAGAAAATGAATAAGTTAAATTATAATAATAGTACTCCTGGGATGTAAATAAATTAGAGGAATAACAGTATGTTGACATACATACCCAAGTTAATCATGTAATTAATTTCGTTGTACCTGTCCCACTCAGTAAGGATTTTGGAGTAACAATTCTTTGGAATTCAGAAATTATGAATAATCTGTACCAGAAACTTACATTTGCAACAACAAGAAAGGAATGAACGTAAACAGTTATTACTTGAATAAGAGCACTTATTTCCAGATACTCCTAGAAAAACAAACAAAATCTACCAGTAGGTTGAAACTGTAAATTCCACACCTGTGAAACAACACCCATTCAGGATGAACCCATTCAAACAGAAATATCTGAAGAAAGAAATTTCAGTATTTGTTATATATATACTTTCCGCATGTGCACTGATTATATAAAGGTGAACAGTGTGACTAAAACAGATTCATTTCCATTACCAAGAATGGATGACTGCATTGATAAAATTGGAAATGCCAATTATGTCACCCAATTTGACAATCTGACAGCATTTTGGCAAATTCCACCGACGGAAAGAGCAAAGGAAATTTCGTCATTCGTGACCCCAGATGGACTTTATCACTATAACGTGATTCCGTTTGGGATGAAAGGTTCGCCAAGTACTTTTCAACGTTAAACAACATGATTACATCTGGTCTAGATAACTGTGATGCTTACATCGATGATGTCATCATCTTCAAAGACACCTGGAAAGAGCATTTAGCGACAAGTCGGAAATTTTTTGACAGGCTCATTGATGCAGGTTTGACAATTACTTTATCCAAACGTGAATTTTGCCGTGCTTGTGAAACATTTATGGGACATATTGTGGGACATGAACCACTTACACCTATAGATGCTATCGTCAAGCTATTTCTGAATTCCTTGTTCCTCTCAGAAAATCAACTGAAGAGTTTTTGGGTATTGCTGGATACTATCTGAACTTTCGTACCAATTTTTCCATACTTGCTGAACCCTTGATAAATCTATTGAGCAAGAAAACCAAGTTTAATTGGTCTGATAAATTTCAGGAGGACTTTGATAAGTTAAAAGCCACATTTAAGAGTGCACCAGTTCTTTACAGCTCCAAATTTCAGCCAATTATTTAAACTGTCTGTTGATGCAAGTGATGTTGGGGTTGGGTCAGTATTGACGCAAGAAGATAAAAATAGTGTTGATCATCCAGTGTGCTATTTTTCTAAGTAATTAAATAAGCACCAGAGAAATTATTCCACAATCGAGAAGGAGTATTTGGTTTGATATTGGCGTTACAACACTTTGAAAATTACATGAGTTCAGCTCCTTCTCCAGTTATTGTGTTTAGTGATCACAACCTCCATACTTTCATCGGCAAGATGAAAAACAAAATTAAGAGATTATTAAAATGGAGTTTGTTGTTTCAGGAATATAATATTGACACCAGGCACAACAAAAGAAAAAACAATTTAATAGCAGATGCACTTTCACGTGTATAGAAATATATTGTTTCATGTATACTTTTTGTCATTCATAAGATTTTGTCTTATGTTGCTTTTTTACACCACATGTATATTTGACCTACAGTAAAATGAAAGGTTTATTGTATTAATCTTTATTTTCTTTATGGGGGAAGTAGGTATGTATATTTAATTTTACTGTTTGTATGTTAGTCTTAAATTTTTATTTTATTACATGTTATTGTAATGTAACATTTTTTGCTGGACTTGACCTTGTCCAAAATTGAGTTCATTTCTGCTTGACCAGATTTTTTTATTATTATTTATTTTATTTGCGTAAATAACTAATAATATCTTCATTTTTCTCTATGTGTATGAGCCTATTATCAGGATATTGATTCAGGTAAAACTGAAGGCGTAAAGACGTTGATCAGGGTCAGGCTTTCGGAGATTCCTAAGTGAATATTGTAGGCTATTGTGTTGTAAACAAACAAGGCTCATTAGATCATTTTAGAAGGTTATTTGCCATAAGATAATGGCTGTTTTTAGAAAATGCCAATTGTGACCTGAGTTCAAGCAGAGATTCACCTTGTCTTGAGACTGAGGATTTTACCAGTCATGCTTTAACATCTAGCACTTTATGTTGTATTATGTTGTGACCAGTTTGGGCTGAAATTTATTTTCTTCAAATTATTGAATTCAAGTGATTATTTTCTCGGGACATTTAAAAGTGCCCTAATAAAATTCTTGGATAAAGACGTTCTTTGGAATTTATACTGAATTCAAAGCTGGAATAACATGTATTTGATTTAACAAGAGACTGTTGACACATCAGCACTTCGCAGGCTACAACAGGCACGCCATCACCTTCAATTTTGGAACTCTTATGGACTTGAACTGAGTTTTATTCAGGACTTTTACTACAAGGACTTGTGTCTTAAATTCGTGGATTATTTTGGATTTAATTCGTAATACCATAAGTTCTCTTTCTCAAGTAATACGTTCATAGGGTCATAATATGAAAATATTTCAGATATCATGTGGTTGAAAAGTATCATCGGTTTTGCTTTTTCGATCTCGATCATGATCGTTAAAAATTCTTACCTGGAAATTCGAATATGATTCAATATTATGGTCCCAATGGCTTCTCATATACGTCTATGTGTGGAGTATGGGTCACACTGATTGCAGTATACTTACATACGTTCTAATCCATATTATTTGAGGATAAAAATGACCCGTTCATATATTAATGACTACACACACACACACACACAAACACATGCATACATACATACATACATACATACATACATACATACATACATACATACATACTCTTATGTTACGTCATTAGGCTCGAATAAACAGTTACACAAGAAAGAGTGGAAACTCAAGCTTTGAAAAATATAACAAATTATTTATTTCCCTGGAAAAATATTGTAAAATGAAAAAAATATGAACTTACGGTCTCCAGAATCAAATCCAAGAGGAAAACAAGAATAATCCACGAATAAACTTTTAAAGTCCTAATAATGAAATGTCCTACTGATTTCAAGTTCGAATCCCGACGAAGAATCCAAGATGGATGGCGAAGAAATATGCAGTATCCTGTACTGTGTTGACATCTATAATTCCTTGAAGAAACATAATATTTAATCATCCGGTCTTGGAAATCCTAATAACGGTTTCAAGCAATGTCCTTGTTCAAGAGTTCTGTATGAATACAATAATATTTCCAGAGAAACGAATTAATTTTCTAGATTCCAAATAATCTAAAGAAAAATTAACGTAAAACTCAGTAACTCAAAATCTTCACTACTGGTCACAAAAGAAGAAAACAACTTGACATCAAGTGTTTAAAAGCCCGGACTCTTCCATATCTCTCTCTCTCTCTCTCTCTCTCTCTCTCTCTCTCTCTCTCTCTCTCTTTACATCACTATTAATACTAAGTATTTCGCAATTTCTGAAATGCCTAATTGTGAAATAGAGGACGACGTGATCATGTTTACATGGAAAAGTCACAAAACTCCTGTACGTCCTTGATAAGAACCAATCATTTTACTCCTAGAAAATTCTTGATAATTTTACCCTCAATCAAGGCCAGGAACTAAGTCAAAAATAAAAACAAGAGTCTCTATTATTAGTTATTTATGGAAACATTCAGGTCAAATAAATCAAATATAAATTAAATCAAATATACGTAACAATACATACATGCATACATACATACATACATACATACATACATACATACATACATAGCTTCCATATACAGTAAAATGCATGCCCTACTTACATCTAACTTATCCTAACATAGTAGCGAAAAAAGCAGCATATTGTCATTGATGTAAATTGACGAGTCCTAATGAGTCATATTACTAGTTGCAAGAAGTCCTTGAGTCCTGTTACACGGTGATATACTGGAGCCCCTGGTTCACCTCTTTTTTCTTTGCTTATGTGCTTATGCGGAGCTTGTTCCTTGTGCTTTTTATTTTGTTTTGAATCCTGGTGTATTAATACTCTTGTTATTGTTCACTGTTCAACAAATATTTGAATTGTTCCTTTTATTTATATACATTATGACATACAACTAAAGTTTTCGATTTCTCCACCCTCGGCGGCTTTATTATTCAAGAAAATCGTTTGTATTAGAAACTAAATCTCGCTGATATTTATTTACCTTCATCATTAACCAAGAAAGACACATCTGCTTTCTGCACACGTTTTCTTTTATCTTATTTTTCTAAATTTGTTCAAAATATATCAGTTCGAAGATTAAGTACAATCCCAAATATATTCCAACACGGACAAAGCAATTCTTTCCATTATCACCAAGGAAATATTCATTGATTGGCATTTTTTAAAATCTAAACTGTGCGTTTTACTTTCGTTGCGTACCTGTAGATTGCATAAGATCTATAAGTAGGTGATGACACATTTCTAATAATAAACCGTTTGCGAGATTGGAGTTATTTATGGTTGGCTAGTAGTCAAGTGGTTAAGTATTGCGATGTTAGTCATGTCCGATGTACTGTGAAATGAGAGAGTAAAGTAGTGAATATGATCGTAATAGAATCATATATATATATATATATATATATATATATATATATATATATATATATATATATATATATATATATATATTCCTCATTCCTGTTGTGTTAATATCAGTATCCAGATGTTGTGTTAATATCAGTATCCACATGTATTTTATGCTGTGTTTAGTTATAATTTGAGAGGAGACGTTAGTTTGGATGATTCAATGGAATTACAAAGTTTTCACTTGACTAAAATATTATTCTTCGATTATTGTGAAATTATGCTAAAAAAAATATGGTCAGTACCTTTCTAATACATGAAGACTGTTACCTCAAATATATATTCGAGGATGGGAATGCATTCGGAACACTCGATATCTTTTGAACTTGTATAGAATTGTTTAGGATAATTTTGGATTTATTTCGTAATACTCTAAGTTCCTTTGAAAATATCATTTTATATTTTAGAAAATTAAAATATTTGCTAAGTATTTCCATACTTGTTGATGTTTTGTTCTTTCTCTTGCTTAATTTATGACCACAGAGTCGTAACAAGAAATAAATACCACGTGTATTTATGTTATTTTGGTACCATTATTAGAACCAGTTAAATGTTTATGGAAAGGTCAATGTTATACTAAGCTATGAAAAGATAGTTCTTATATATCTATAAATATACAGATTGTAAACAAAATAGTATGTACGTTTATAGCTTTTATATGTTTTAGTGATTTCTTTTTTGATTACGGTTTTTGGGAAGATATTTTTTCAACTCATAATGTATAATATAAACGAGACTTTATAAAGGCGTTGACTAGTGTTATAAAATGGGTTATCCGTAATTTCTTAACATAGGAAATTTCTCTGCATGTTTTAGGTATACATGTTTAGTAATTCCAGGTGATTCTTTGAATTGGGTGTTTATGTCATGTTTTGTGTTGCATGGTATGTGGTACTAATACTCGACATGGAATCAGATACAGTTTCCAGATTTTTGAAGCCTAAAACTTGCATATTGTCTATGATAGATTAATCAATATAAAACATTACTGTAACGGCACCTATTCTGATCTATTAGAGTCCCTACCTATTGAGAATATATTTCACGGTGATTTCATCCCATGCTATGTTAGTAGTCCATATAAACAGTTATATGATTATAATAAACAGCTTAATAATCTGTTACGTATATCTGATTTACTATATACATATATTTTAATTTAACTGTTTGTTTGTCAGTTTTAAATATTTATTTTTCTTACATGCTATTGTAATGTAAATTTATTCACTAGAGATGACAGTTTTTCAGAAAATTGTTTGACCTTGACTGTTAGTTTATAAACAACTGGTGTTGATCTAAATTCTGACTTGGATTCAGAATTACTAAATAAAGTTCTATTTTATTTTAAAATGATTGGTTGTTGTCAAGGTCATGATGGGACTACGTGGGTTAAGAAGTAAACACATTTTTTTTACTCTTGGAATAAAATCATTGGTCTAATCAAGGCCATATTCTGTGTATGTGATATAAACATGATCATGTGAAGAAGAAGAAAAAACTCTGATTTCGCAACTTGGGTTAATTTCGAAAATGCGTCTTATGATAAAATATAATTTTTGTTTTGAGAGAGATTTCTCAGTTTGGAGCTTTTCATATTGATGTCAAGTTAACTTGTTGTAGACAGATTTAGCTATAATAATTCTTCAGATCAGTTGGGTTTCAAAAGGATTAATTCTTTATTCTCTAGAAATATTTTGAGGAGTGCTCACACAGAAATTTTGGAAAGACATTGCTTACATATTTAATTTGGATTTCCAACACCGGAGTACCATTATTTGTATTTCTACAAGGAACTTTATATAAGCACAGTACTAACTACAGCATAAGTCATCGTCATCCATCTTGGATTTTACATCAGGATTCGAATTTGAAATTATTAGAACATTTATTACTAGGACTTTTGCAATTTAATTCGTGGATTATTCTTAGATTATTTTTGGATTTGATTCTTGAAACCGTAAGTTCTTCTCCTTTTTTCATTTTTACAGAATTTTCCAGGACAATAAATTATTTGTTAAATTTTAAAAAGCTTGCTGATTTCACTATTTCTGTGTTACTGTTTATTCGAGCCTAAACACGTAACAAATCAAAATAATAGATGGAGACTAGAAACTAAAAGATTGTATTGGCATGCCAGTTAAGTTACATATATCATGCGAAAAATGCGTTTTATGCGTAGTTAAGGGATATTATTTCACTATGAAGTAGTTCATGCAATACCTTGCAGATTTGTTTAAAATGACAGAAACATCTGCCCGAGGTCATAGTGATTTAGTTCTAAATTCGTAGAGAAAGATGAAAAAGATAAGTCAGTTACTTAATATTCGATTATACTTGAACAACAGTATTCAAATTTAGGTAAATCTGATTAAAAATGTTCTGATGCAGGTAATGCATATGTATAAAGACCCATAGACACCCAAACAGACCTTTGGCGATAATGTTTAAAAAGATTTCTAGAATTAGATAGGACAAATTCATAATAAATCAAAAGCTCTGGATCATATTATCACTGACAGATCTACCAAGATTTCAAACTCAGAAGGTAAATAGATTATTAAAAAAACAAAGACTCGGATATTACAAATCTATTTACCAAGCGATTAACTATTCCATTAGGTGCTTTACAAGATTTGCGAATCGTTAGATTGCAATCAAACGTGCACCTGTACAAAATATACAGATTATTAGAATCACAACGTCGTCGACAGATGCAGAAAGAAATAACGATGAGAAGAAACTAAATGGCGAAGATACTTAAACGTCGGCTGAGGACCATAAAGCTGTTTTGAAGAAGTTAAAAGATACGCTGACAACTGTCAATAATGGCAGTGCTCTAAACATACGATAGTCCGATGCACTGGGCCCCTCTAATTTTAGTTCGGGCCCGTCCTGTATTCCCTGTGAGGTGCCCGTCGGGCTTGTCGGGAAAAAAAAATAGTTTGCCCGATTGAAACTTTGACCACGCTGATGTAAAGATGATGAAGAAAAAAAAAACGAAATGTACACACAATGTGAACTTATTTTCTTTCCGTGCCCAGGCAAATATTACGAAAAGCCAATTTAAATATTTCTCTTCTAGTGACCGTGTAGCCAAAATTAGGGTTAACGTTCTGTTTCAGATTTAATGCTTCTAAAATCACCTCATAATCTAACGATACTTTGTATTATAAATTGCAGAAAAAAACAAAGTTTGCATTAGATTTTACTGACGTGGAACATAACAATCAATTTTAATTTTATTGTAAATTTTAAATATAGCTGTCAAGAACTAAAGCCCAAAATTTCCCCCTTACACGCTACAATTCGAATATAAATTTAATAAAAATTAATTACACTGAAATGATCATGCTTTGCATTCTATAAATGCATTAAAATCCAATTTCAAAGAACATTGCCGCGATAATACGTAGCGGTTAAACATTCTCATTCATGACAATAATATATAATAATTTTTGTTCTGGTAACTGCATCTATCATCTCTTTGATTTACCTATAATGGGTTGTTCCACTTTCTGATCCTACCTATGCATATTAGCACAATGGGTTCACAAAGTGTAACGTTCAACACATCTCACTAGCTATTGTCAGCCAGTTAATGTGATACTTCTAATTTATACATGACCTATTTTCCATGAATAGCCGCTATTTAAACTACCCAAGGGAAAGTTTTATAAGAGTTAAGGCAACGGGTGAAGGATGGACGTCAATCACATTACTTTTCGGTACGAACAAGAATATTGTTCTGCGATCCCCTGTATTCGAAAAAGTGGTTGACCTTTCGCCGGTGTTACAGGCGCTTCAGAATCCATAGTGTTGTTTGTTGTTGTTGTGGGGTTTAACGCAATTTTTCAGCACATGATAGGCTATGTATGGCGGCCAGTATTAATGGTGGAGGAAGAACCTGGAAAACCCCGGGAAGAACCACCGACCCACGAGAAGCTACTGGCAAGCTTTCTCACATACCCACATTGGCCGAATCCTAGACTCGAACCCACGCAGACAGAGGTGAGATGGCAGTGATCTGTAAGAATCCATAGTGGAGAAGATCTTTTCTCCGTGTGGATAAATTCGACATCTCTGTAGCTAGGCATTTATTTTTATCGATTGAAAAAGGCAAGACATTATATAATAATCCGAATTCCTTATTCCACGTTGTTAACATTGCAGCTTACCTTTTATTCACTGAGGAAACATTAGCACAATTACTCACGGGTATTGTACCCTTTTCTGCTATAATTCCGAGCGTTCTATGGTTTTTTCATCAACTTCTAACCCATGCTTACACTGGACTGGCTGAATTATATATTCGTGCCGCTAAATTACCCCTTTCATTGTTATAGAACCCACAAATTCCATATCACAAATTCAAAAAGTTATGCCGAGATGCCCATAATGTCGAAGAATATTTGGCTAAACGAGTGAGACCACGTTGTGTGTATCTCCAATGCACTCAGCACCGCACAGAACGTTGTCAACCATGTCCTAACACATATACACTTCAACTCGTTTATCCAGATAGAATACGTCTCTTTCCCCAACGGTCCGCGTTACCTTCATATTTAGCACGCAAGGAGTTCACAAGTTTGTTTGTTTTCCGCAAGATGGAAAATTATGCAATGAGGAGGTAAAAGGAGAAATAGGTAACAAAAACACAGGAGAAAGAAAAAAAGAGAAAAAAAATTAGTAGAAAGGAGGGAGGGATGGTTTTCAGGGCTATGTCCCTTTTGGGTAACTATCCCGTTGGGAGTAGTATCATAGCCTCCCTCCACTCCTATTTCCTATTAGTCTATTTGATGATTTACTTGTAAAGGTTCTTCGTACTACTATTTAAGGAAGGTTGCTTATTTTATTTTCCTATAACTATTATTTGTCCACAAGCTTTCATGGTATCGACGATATATTCCGTTACTGCATACAGTGTTTTTTTTAATCAAAATTGCCATCTAGATATAATATATTTTGGTATTTATATTTGTCTCTTTTACATATTTCACTTATTAATTTTATTCTTTTTGTTTTCCTTGCTTCTCATTGTACGATAGTATGTTTTTTACAAAATATTGCCTTTTTACACAGTGGACATTTCGGCGGTTCTCTGACCATATGCCATCGCTCTGCAACCTCTCCCGTCAACCATACATCATGCATGTATTTGAAGCAGAGGCTTTGTATTTTGAGGGATCCTAGTTTATTCCAATGTCTCCACGCTCTTTCCCAATTTACATATAAGTTTTCTTGTTCTACTTTGTTTTTATGTTTGTTTGTTATTGTATCCCTTAGCCATTTTTACGTTAATTTCTCCTCGACTTCCCACAGATCTTTAATATCCCTATATTTTTGTAATAATTCTTTTATACTTCTAAGTTTCCTCGTAACTTCTAGTTTTTTAACTAATTTATTATTCTGATATATGTCCTTCCTATTTCTCATAAAAAACCAAACCAATATATATATATATATATATATATATATATATATATATATATATATATATATATATATATATATCCCCTCCCATGGTGATTTTGGTTTTGCTTGTATTCTCTTAAATCTATTTAGAATATTTGCATATTTACTTATTATAGTGTTCGGTATTGCTACCCTCTCCCCCCCCCCCCCTTCCCTAGATTTATAAAGTGTTTCTTTTTTTATATAATGTGTTTTGAAGTCCCAAATATAATCTATTATTGGATTGTCAGTTATGTTTAATTTTTTGTTGTCGATATCAATAGATTTTAAAATAAAGTTTACATTTGCATACATGTATGTTTTGGCCACTTGGGCCCGTTCCAAGAGGCAGAGTGGCGTCAGCGCCCAGATATTCACATTTTCATTTTTTTTCCCTCATTTCCTTATAATTTTCTTCTTCTTCCCCTTTACCGAAGTAGATTCCTAAAGCTTTGACTTTTTCTTTGATAAATTTGCGCTGGTAGACCAAAGTGTTTGCCCCGCCAGTTTCCTATTTTAAGAATTTCTGTTTTCTCATGATTAATTTTCGACCCTGAGGCCTTGCCAAATTCTTCGAATTCCTTTACTAAGTTCTTAAAGGAACCTGGGTCTTTTATAAAGTTCGTGCAATCATCAGCGTGTTGTAGCATTTTTATTTCCTCTTTTATGTTTGGAATTTTAATACCTTCTATTTCTTTATTCAGTCTTATGTTTTTTTTGCTAAGAATTTCTATTGCTATTACGTATAATAACATCGATAGTGGGCATCCCTGCCTCACCGATGTTTTAATATCAAATTGTTCGGTGCTGGCTCCATTGACCTGTACTCTTGAAGTTATTTTATTGTACAAGATTTTAGTCCAATTCTGAAAATTGCTTCCAAAACCAAATTTTTTAATACTTTTTGTATGTAGTTGTGTTCTAATCTATCGAAAGCTTTTTCCTGGTCAAAAAGTACCATAGCACCTTTTAACTCACTACGTAATCTATAACTGTTTTGATACTTAGTATATTGTTCTGTATGTCTCTTCCTTTTGCCCCGCATGTTTGATTGATGTTTATTATTGTTTCCATTCCCTTTCTGATTCTTTCTGCTAATAGTTCGCTTAGAATTTTTTTAATCTGTGTTTAGGAGAGAGATGGGCCTCCAGCTTTTTGGATCGTCCCTATCTCCCTTCCCCTTTTATATCAATTTTCTAATGCCTTCCCTCATGGTTTTTGTCATGGTACCGTTTCTTAGTAAAATATTATTAAACAACCATTCTAGGATGGGCGACAACTCGCAGCAGAATTTTGCATAAAATTCCGCTGTGAGTCCATCTCCACCTGGGGATTTCCCTTTATTTAATAGTTTGATAGTGCTTATTATTTCCTCTGTCGAAATGAACTCTTCACACAAGCCCTTGTGTTCTGATGAGATCATGTCGCACTCGATATCTCCTGGATACTTATCTATTGTTTTATCATCTATTTCCTAAAATTGATATAAATTTGTATAATTTTTTTTAATATATATTTCATGATTTTTCTGCTCTCTGTTATTTTCTCGCTATTAATTTTTAGACTTTCTATACTTTTGCCCCCCCCCCCCCAATCCTAAGTTCTTCCCTTTTGTAAAGTCCTTCCGCTTTTTTATATACTAAAGTATATTTTCCTGCCTTTATTTCTTTACTTTTTTGTTCCTCTTCCAATATTTTACTTAATTTGTTTTTTTAGTATATTTTCCAACACCGGTGTATTCCCCTTTTCCAATTGTCTTCTTACTGCCTCTCTTTCCATTTTAATTTAATTAATCTAATTTTTGAAAATTTTACTGCTATTTTTTAAAGATTGTTTTAATTTATCCCATTCTTTAATGATGTCTTTATTCCCTTTCTCTGCAAACATTTTTATTTCTTCTTTTATTTCTATAACAAAATTTGGGTCCTCTTATATTTTGTTATTTATTTTCCAGGTTCCTCTACCACACCTGCTTCTGTGATTTATCTCTATATCTAAAAATATTAATTTATGATCAGATACCTTAAAATCCATTATTCCTGCTTCTTTGTATATATTTTTATTGAAGTTCGTACACATAAATTTATCCGGCCCACTGCCTTTATTTGTTTTGTATTCATATGTAAATTCACATCGGATCATGTTCAGTCTTCTATATGCGTCTACAAATTTATGTTTATTTAATAACAAAATTCCATTTCTGGCTTAAATCTTAAGTCATTGGTTGTTAAAATTTCTGTCCTGTCTATTGAATCCCCCACCGAGTTAAAATCACCCCCTAAAATTACGTTTTCCGTTGTATACTTTTCGAGATATTCTGATAGTTTTCCTATGAATTCTTGTTTTTTATATTTATTCGCTGGCATGTATATGTTGACAAAGTGTGTTTCCTCTATTACTATATGTAATAGTCTTCCTTTGAAAAATAGCCCCTCATCTTTCCTTTCCCATTTAATCCCAGTTTTATTTTTAACCAAAGTCGCCACCACCACCACCATCACCCCATTCAAGTCATTTCCAATAAAAATATTTGTTATTAAAATTCCGTTTAACCTTTCCTCACATAAAGATATCAGTTCTTTGGTAAATCCATTATGTGTTTCTTGAAATAACAAGATATCATAATTTAAGTCATTACTTAGTTTCATAATTTTTTCTTTACTAACCCCGTTTATATTGATTGACAAAACACGGAAGTTCGTTCCTTCCATTTTTGTTCATCCCAGGTTGCCGCTTTTGTGGTTGCACAAAATTTTTGGTTATTTTTGTTTGTAAATTTATTGTATATTTCAGTCTAGTTATAGTTATATTTTAAAACGTTTTCTTGGGGGGTCATTGTATCAATTCAATTTTTATTTAGTGTCGTGATATGCTTTTTTTCCCTTATTTTATTTAATGTCGTGAAGTGTTCTTTTCATTCTATTTGTATTTGAATTTTACTAAATACTTTGCAATGTGCTTTTCGTTGTATTTTGTATTTTTACTTCTGTTTTTTGGTTGCATTATACTGAGTATTTTGCAGTTTTCTCATCGCATTTCTGAACTTCACTATATGTCTGGCAATGTTTTCTTCATTGTATATTTTGAATTTTACCTTTATATATGTAATTTTTTTTCTTCTCTCTATCGAGCCTCGAGGACTCGGCTCAAATGATCCGGAGGGTATTATTAGGACAGAACTTTTAAATAAAAGTATTAAGAGTGAAATTTTCTCTAAATTGTATAAAAAGTAATTTTTCATTAAATTATTGAAATTAATTTTTCACTAAAATATACTGAGATAAATTTTATCTATTTTTGTGTAATACAACTGTATGTTATTTTATAAAGATCGCGCTTTACGAGCAGGTGTAGAAATCCATAAAATACACTTCGCTCGTATCTAAATGTCAGCAATTATCAGCATAAAATACATTTAGCTCGTATCTAAATGTCAGCAATTTCGATTTGGAGGGATGCTGCTGAGCAGACAAATTATTATATCAATAATGGATAAGTTATGCAGATGGTTCACACGATGGCCCTGGGAAACCTCAAGAGTCTTCTTCTGAGTGGCCTGAGCGAAACCAAAACCTGTATAAATAGAGAAGCGGGCTTACGAAGGGTTAGTTCGTTTCTCGAGTCAGAACAGCTCTGTCTTTTCCTTACAGCGATTCCGTAACTCGTTCCCCAAGATGTAGCCGTATCTACACTGTTATTGGTGACACCCTTGTTAGAAAAACGTATCATAACATAATTATCTGTCCAATATGTACGAACAATAAAGACGCTAATGAAATTCTAATAGATCTTGTGGATAAATTAAATAAATGGGTATTAGTTTTTCAGCTATTGTGCACATTTAAACGATATGTAACGGAACAAAATCAGCACAGGAATGCTAAACTTTAGTTATAGAAATTACAGAATATATATAAGGGTAACAATGCAAAGTATAATATAATTCTGTCTTAAAGATCTTTATGAAAATATTAGATTTATAGAACTCAAAAGCTAAAAAATAATCTACAAAATATGATGTAGTATCAACACCTAGAAATCAAAGAAATAATATTTTAATGAGTTTTGATAACAAGGGTGGTGATCATTCTATCATTCTGTTGTCAAGATGCAACTTTAATTTCGGTGACATCTTGTGATATATAAATATATAAGTGTGTATGTGTCTCGGGGGGGGGAGGTATTTGAGTTTTTATTAATAACAGATTTATGTCTTTCACACTTTCGTTTTACTATTATGACAGTTTAAAACTATACAGCTAATTCATAATGCCATACGTCATCCTATCATTGTACCTCCTAACCAGTTTCCTGTTACCAAATTATAGCTCATATTACATGCTTTTTTGTAATCGCCTGTGTTGTCAAACTGTGAATTGTATTTGGTATCATTCTAAAGGATGATTGCTTCACTATTATGTACCGAAAATGTGTATCGGTCATTAAAAGTTTCAATTTGTCACCATACTGATACCTTGTTGATTTGGAAGTCAAACGTAATGATCTGACGTACTTATAGAACAAAAGAGCCTCATAAACTGGTTTGGAAAACATTTATTGAATGTTCTTAGACTAGCGTATATCATGTACTCCTCAATTATATTTTCTTTTCGCAAATGAAAAATGATTTTTGAGGTTTACAATATTTTGTTATTCATTAGTACATAAATTTTCCATCTGGTTTCCAAGGACCGTATTCATTAACTAAACAAAAAGGTTCAAGCACATAGCTTGAAATGTCTGAAAGATGTTTTTAGGTTATATGTATTATTCTAGCCACGGCGCTTGATAAACTATAACTGATCTCTGAATTTCTTTACTTTATTCCTAAATCAACATGTTTTTACAAAGTGTAGTTACTGGCAGAGCTCGTGGTATGTACATTTTGCTGTCAGGATGGAAGATTATAATGTGATGAAGGGATATATCTTGAAGGATTATGAGTTGGTACCTAAGGCACATCGACTATGGTTTAGAACTGTTAGACAGAAACTAACCAAACGTATGTCGACTTCGCATGGGAAAACAACGACTATTCGATAGGTTGTACTCAGATAAAAAGGTTGACAAAGATTACGATAATCTCAGACAGCTCATCTTGCTTGGAAAGTTCAAGAATTCCATCCATCGTGGTCAGCGAAGAAAGAACTTTTGAAAATTACTGCTCGTACAGCTAATGACTGTTCTTGGACTCACATAGTTTCATTTGCTAATAAGTCTCCCTTACAACAATCTTTTTGTTCTTCTAAAAACAACTATGTCCTTTCTAAGTACTTCCAAATCCCAATCTGGCACAATTTTTAGGAATCAAATTTATGATAAGACTGATATCTCTTCCAACGTGGACCAATAGTAAGAAAAATGACACGTTATTCTAATTGACATGGTTGAAAAACAATGCAACATAATAATGACAGAGTTATTCTCAGTGCTCTTATTTCTAAGAGGTCAAGGTTACGGTCATATATTGAAAACAGCACATGCATTGGGTCAAATAAAGCCAGTCTAATTTTATTATGGAAAATTATGAACAAATCTAAGGGTTCTATATCACCTGTTGGTGATTCTGCCAAGTCCATCTCTATTAAAACATTAAGGAACACATGAGCTTCACAGTCTTTTATTATCAGGTGCACTGCCTTCATCAGAGAAGCCTTCTTCTAATAAGCGCAGTTTTGTTAATGTTTCTCTCTACTGTACCAATTTGTAATCATATGTTGTGGTTAATCCACTTTTAACTTGTTTAGATCAAGCCTTGATCCTATTGACCTTACAAACCGTGGTACAAACCCTGCTTGTTTAATTAGTAGGGCTTATATAAAAAGGGCTTTTGGGAATGACGTTAATCAGGAAATTATTCCTTTAGCTGACCAATGTAATGCTCGGTCTTTTGATGAGGACACTTTTGCTCGTGGTATTGGTAAGCAAGAGGTATTGATCACAGTGATCCTCTTCTGACTACTCATTATCTTTACTCTAATCAAAGACAATCACTTGTTGTCGATTGTGAAATCTCCTGTTTGTTCCGGAGGACTGATAGACAAACTGAAACCACAAAATACCAGTTTATTATTTTGTGAAAATTGCTGACGTTATGAGAACATGAAAACCAAATGAGATACCCACAGCTGAAGAGTGGTCAGTGAGCTATCAAATTATTGTTCCTAAGTCATATAAACAAGAAATTCTTAGTCTAGCTCATTCGACTCCCTTGGGCTCTTGTGTTAAGGGACCGATGATGATGACGATGATGATGATGATGATTACTAATCAGAAGATCTTCAATGTTTCTAAATATTGTAGATCTTGTCACTCTTGTTAAATGATATTCAAACCCACTCAGGAAGTGCTTAAGGCTCGTCTGCAACCATTTCCTGGATTTGACGAACGATTTAGCAGAATAATGGTAGACTGTATCAGTTCATTATCTAAGTCATGCAAAAAACACAAATACTTGCTGACCATAATGTCTGCGTCCACAAGATTTCAAGAGGCAATTTCTTTGCGCAATGTTAAGACTTAAGCCATAATAAAAACTTTAATAAAGTTCTTCAACATTTATCTCCCTACACTAATCTATACAATCTGAGCAACAGTCAAATTATGTCTGGCTTTATCCAACAAATTATGCTTGAATCAGGTATCCATTAGTTTCAATGTTTTGCCTATCAACCTGAAAGTGTAGGAGTCTGGAAAGATTTTATTAGATGTTGAAGAATATGAGTTGGATATATTTCGCTGACACAGGAAAATATTGAGATGAAGGTGTTCATTTGCTGCTGTTTTCTGTTAAAAAATGAGTAGGTTTTAGTCCTTTTGTTTGGCCATACTGTCCGTGGACCATTGACCTTTATAAATGAGAAACTCCTTTCAGTCGATGAGTCAGACTTCAATCGCCCTGTTTATGTCTCTATTTTCAAACAAAAGGTGCCAAAGACTTGTAAAGTACCAAGAACTAATCTTCACTCTACTCAATCAAAAATGAAATCAACGTACGAAAAACTACAAAAGAAAGGAATTCGAGCCTAGTGGTAGAGTTCTGGCATTCTGGCCGATATATCAGAATGCTCTTCAAACTAAGTATTTTGGTCCTTATAAAATTGAAAAGAAAGTATGTCATTTGAACTATATTATTAACACTACCGAAAGGAGGAAACAAAAACAACTTTTTCCTATAAATATGGTAAAGTAGTATGATGATAGTGATGGCCCTGTTATCCATTCATTAAATTTAGTTGTACAAGTCCCACACGGTGTGAATTTAAACATACAATGAAATCAGATTGTAATGTTTTTTGTTTCACCAATCCTCGGGATTCAGAAATATTAAACAATCTGAACCAGAAACATTCACGTCTACAGCCACATGAAAGGTGTGGATTAAAACAGCTAATATGTAAATATGAGCACTTGTTTCCAGATGTTCCAACACGAACAAATAACATCTACCATGTTCAAATTGTAGATTCTACACTTACTAAACCGCACTGTTACAGAATGAATCCTCTCAAGCAGGAATATTTTACAACAGAGATAATATTAACAGCAGAATGATTGTATTGAACCTATTAAAAGTAACTGGAGTTTACCTTTTATTCTTGAGCCGGAGCCAGATAATACTTTCCGTATGTATAATGACTATAGGAACAGTATCACCAACATTAAACTAATCTCCACCACCAAGAATCGATGACTGCATTGACAAAAACGGACTTGCAAATATGTCACTCAGTTTGGCCTTCTGAAATGATTTTTGCAAATTCCACTCACAGAAAGAGTAAAGGAAATATCTGTATTTTCAACTCTAAATAGACTGTATCCATATAAAGTGATATCATTTGGTATGAAAAAAAATACTTAAACCTTCCAGCATTTAATGAACATAACTTCTGGATACCTTTGATCGTTCATCGAGGAATGCCATTATATACAAAGATAAATAGAACGATCACCTGAAAACCATTCTGAAATTCTTTGATCGACTATGTGATGCACATTTCACAGTTACCTGAGATAAAAGTGAGTTTTGCCATGCTTGTGTTGCAGTTTTAGGACATATTTTGGTACATGGTCAAATTAAACCTGTAGAAGTTACGGTTAATGCTATCTCTGAATTCCCACTGATTTTCAATTAGAAGCAACTGATGCCAATTTTCGGTATGGCTGGGTATTATCGGAAATTTTACTTATTGTTTTTAAAACTGCTGAACCATAACCAGTTTGTTGAGTAAGAAAACCATGTCTCATTGGTCTGATAAATGTTTAGAGCCTTCTGATAAATTAAAGGCCATATTTAAGAGTGCACAAACTTTCTAAGAGTGCACAAGCTTTAATTGAATCGTAAAATGTTCGTTGATGCATTAGGAGTTGGTGGAGTATTGGTTCTAGAAAACAAAAATGGAGTGGATCATCCCGTATTATATTTCTATAAAGAAAACACTGAACAAGTACCAGAGAAACGTTTCTACAATCGAGAAAGAATGTTTGGCTTTAATATGTCTTTGCTACACTTTGAAGTGTATATTAGGACAGCACCTTCTCTGATCATTGTAAAGGGAAAAGATAATTTGGTTGCAGATGCACTTGCACATGTATAGAAGTACTCAGTCTCTTTATTGTGCATATTTTGTGTCATTCATACGACATCTCCCTAAGTAATTTTAATGTCATGGTATAATTTATATTCAACTAATATGAAAAAGAAAGCTTTATTATATAACTCTTTATTATTAATAATGACGGGAGTTGTATGTATGTATGTATGCATATATATATATATATATATATATATATATATATATATATATATATATATATATATATATATTTTGTTTAATGTTAGTCCAAGCATGTAGATTGTAATTATCATTTGTAAATAAGATAAAATAGTTAATTTTTGTTTTAGAATGTAGATTCTGTTTTAAAACAACTAGCTATATGGGTTGCTTACTTTGGTTTGAGTTCTAGAATATGACGTCAGAAGGTTCTATAAAAGGAACAGTATAGAGGAGGCGATGTGTTGCAAAGTTAATCAGATGGTGATATATTTCAACAAAGGGTTGTACATGTACAGAGATCTACACAAGAAGAGAAGTAAACCATTATTTATATTGCTATTTTTATTACTATTTTCAGTCTGAATATGTATTTATTTAGAATTAATTTGAGAAGAATACTTTGTCTGCATTATTTATTGGAATCACAAAGTGCTCATTGGTTTTCGACTACATTATTATTCTGGGATTATGGTGAATTTATTCAAAGACATTCTGGACAATGCCACTGATGCATCAAGACTGTTGACACTTCAACACATTCAGTGATGATATTGATACATTCGAGCCTTCAAGATTTGAAATTTATTTGGAACAATTTATTCTTTTGGACTTGTGATATAACATTTAATATTATTTCTGGATTTGTTTCATAATAATGTAAGTTTCTATTAAATGTTCACTTCATGTCTTAGAGAATTACACTATCTAGTTGTTAAGTTTGACAAAACAAATTTGGTTTTTCTTAGTTGAGGACCATATAGTCGTAATAAAAATTTGGGGCTTATTACTATATATATATATATATATATATATATATATATATATATATATATATATATATATATAACATGGAAGAGTGGTTTCTTCTTGGTTTTTCACGTGTAGAAGGAATTTTCACCTTTTTTTTGTCTTGTTAATTAACATATAATACGTTTCTATCAATGCATGATAGACCGGATCTGTAGTTTAGTCATCCATTACTAAAATGTGCATTCTATCTGATCTCCGTCACTATCTTCATTCGGTTATCACGACACTCTGTTTTACATCTTGTGTCATGTTAATAACGATCTTGCAACTTTCATTGTGCAGCAATGTGATTTTCATTATTTGAAAGCTTTACCTGTGTAATTCTTAGTAGTGATATAAAACGAAATCTGTCAATTGCGAATAAAAAATTAAGAGTTAGAATAACACACTTAAGAATGCTAATGTGTTTAATATCAAATGCACGTAAAATTAATCAAATGGAATCTGAAGACAAGAAAATGCATTATTGTAATAGCATACCTTACAAATTAAAAAATAAGTAACTATTTACGACAGTAAAGATGCAATATTTAATGTGCATCCCACACATAAAATGCAAAATAGAATATACAGCATAGCAATAAATGTCAATGTAAATAGAATACAAAAATTATACAGCACAGAAGTAACTGTAAATGCAAACAGAATAATACAAAATAAAATATACAACCTAGACATAATTGTAAAAAAAAATAGAATAATACAAGATAAAATATAAATCTCAGAAGGAGTTGTAAATGCAAATAGAAAAATACTCAATAAAATATTGAGAATAAAACTGATTCTAAATGCAAACAGCATATACTGAACTGATTCTAAATGCAAACAGCATACACTGAACTGAT
This sequence comes from Sinohyriopsis cumingii, assembly GCA_028554795.2. Taxonomy (NCBI): domain Eukaryota; kingdom Metazoa; phylum Mollusca; class Bivalvia; order Unionida; family Unionidae; genus Sinohyriopsis; species Sinohyriopsis cumingii. Next base: position 7,872,809 of record CM068837.1, on the reverse strand, counting down.
TCTAAATGCAAACAGCATATATTGAACTGATTCTAAATGCAAATAGCATATATTGAACTGATTCTAAATGCACACAGCATATAGTGAACTGATTCTAAATGCAAACAGCAAATAGTGAACTGATTCTGAATGCAAACAGCGTATACTGAACTGATTCTAAATGCAAACAGCATATAGTAAACTGATTCTAAATGCAAACAGCATATAGTGAACTGATTCTAAATGCAAACAGCATATATTGCACAAAAGTAAATGCAAATAGAATAATGATAACAAAGAAAATGCATGTGTAGAATTTGCACAAGTGCATATAATTATGGGTGTAATCCCCCTCCATATAAGGATTATTTTTAGTTGTTCTGATTTATACTAATTTATAGTACTAGCCGGGCGTCATGACTGCTTCTGTGAGACTATAAATTATATCCTGGTTTTTACTTTCATTTTAAAAAAAAAAATATCTTTAAAAGTTATCATCATTATCACTTAATGCCGAAATTGGCAGACTAAACAAAACATCCTCACTTAAATATCTAATTCCCTTTATTATTTACTCATCAAAGTTGTTCTTCCTGGTATTATCACACCGGACATTTCAGCAAATATATCATTTACAAAGATTTCCCATGTTTTCTTGGTCTGTCTTAAGTCGATTATCTGTTAGTTGTTTAACCCCGGCCGAGTCATACCAAAGACATAAAAATGGTACTAACAGCTACCTTGCCTGGCGCTCAGCATTAAGAGGTTAGTATTAGGACTGGTCGGCCTAGTGTCAGGATAATGTGACGGCGAGGCATGATGCTACATGTCTATGGGATGATGCCCCAGTGATAGACTTCAATATAAACTGCCACACTGTAGTTATCATAGCGATATGACTGACTTGTTTTTAAAGCTACGTTATAACTCCAAATCACACACACACACACACACACAGTAGTTTGTGTGCATGCGTGTGTGATTTAGATTTTTAAAGTAGCTTTAACAATTTTCCAGTCATATCGTTACGATGTCTGCAGTGTGGCAGTTTAAAGTGATGTCTAGTACTGGGGCATCATGCCGCAGACATGTAGCATGCTGTCCCACCCAGTCACATTATTCTGACACCAGGCCGACCAGTCCTAACACTAACCTCTTAATGCTGAGCGCCTAGCGAGGCAGCTTTTAGTACCATTGTTGTAAGTCTTTGGCATGACTCAGCCAGGGTTCGAACCCACCAGAGTAGTTTGACAGTTATTTTATTTTATTTTATAAGAATTCATATAAAAAGAAACTTATCTTTTTTTCTTTTTTAAATCCCCAATCATAAGCAGGAATAATGTGAAAATAATTAAAAAAATTGTGTTAGTCTGTTTTATATCTGTATTACTGTCCTTTGCATTAAATGCTAGCTTATCTGGTAATGGTGCTAGCTCTGGTATACGTTTATCTCATAAATGCCAGCAAGACATTATGCAACCTGATGGCACCATCTGAACTATTATTATTATTATTATTATCATCATGTGCAGTGCATGCTCAGCCATTTAACAACGTTATCATCAGCAATGTGCAGAGCTTGCAGTCCACTGGTGAACTTTTGTGGACAGTTGTCCACAATGTGTGACATGGTCTGAACAGCTTCACAGCAACAGGAAGAGTTAGTGGCCTGGCCCCACCAGACAAGGTTGACTGCACAACGACCCTGTCCTGTCTGAAAACGATTCGGTGTGGCCCAGAGATGGCATGGAAGGTTGAAGCCAAGAGGGCAGACTGATGGCTCAGCTACGAAGGAGTGATTTACAACATCTGTTGAAGACCACTCCACACTCCATGCCGAAATAGCTGTCATATCCTCCGGCAACGGACCTAACCAGACTGGCCATCTCGAAGTCAAGCGAATTGCTAGATGTGAGGTGATGTCCATGTACAGTTGAAGTGTCTCACTGGCATAAACCATAACCAACACTTTAAAGGTTGCTTCCTGGCGACGCAGCTGTGGAGGAGGAATGGTGCTGAGTACCGGCAGCCATGGTAAAGGAATAGGACGTAGTGCTCCAGAGATTATGCGCATTGTTGTGTTGAAGTGGACATCAACTAACTTGGTGTGGAATGATCGAGCCCAGACAGTCATTTGTACTGCCCAGTTTAATTAACATTTACTGAATTTTCGTATCGCACTGTATCCTCATTCATTCATGGAATCATTATTATAAACATTTTAAGAGTATTTATCACAAATGTTTAGTGCTTTACATTTTTTTAAAATACTTTGCTGTTAATATCTTCGTATCTCATGAACTTCTTGTGTCAGATAAAACTGACTTATGACTAGCGTGCTAAACTGAGTGAAGGTCAAAACTGAGGTGCACTGTTTAGATTTTTAAATATGAAGTCCATCATATATTTATATAACAGGTTTCAAAATTGTTTGAATTATTAGAATTTTTAAATAATAGAAAGCAGCATAGGCCATTTATCCTTTGTTTTGATGTATAATAGGTGTGGATGAATTTTCATTTTCATAAAAGTATCAATGTTATACCCCTAGAGCTTTTCCAAGGAATTTTAATCTCGTTTGCCTAGTATTTTTCATAGCATTATAAGTCCAGCGGATGTGGGTGAAGGCGAGTGGCCTATTGGGTTTTTTCATAACAGCTTGAATGGCAATGGTCTTGGAATTGTAGTTACACTTTTAAGGTCTATGGCCTCAGGTGAAGCTCAAAGGCCTATGGTTCTTGTTAAAATTTGACAATCCCTGACCTTAGCTTTGAGTAAACATTTGAAGTCAATGGCTAAGGATGACCATCGCTTTTTAGAACATTTTGAAGATCACTGGCATAGGTTTACCATAAATCTTTGGCCGATAGGAAGCGGGTGTTACAGGGTTTTCAACAATAAAATGCTGGATGGATATACGTTAGTTAAGTATCCTCGGAATGGCAAAGCTATAGCTACTGTTATGTATATGTAATTTAATTATTTGGTTGTTAGTTTTAAAAAATGTATTCCATTACATGATATTATAATGTAACTTTATTTACTGGATTTGTCATTTTCCAGAAATTCAGTTCAGTTCTGATTGACCTGTTATTTTTTTATAAACAACTAATACTATTTAGTTTCTGACCTTGATTCAGAACCAGTGACAGTTTTGGTAAACAACTTTTTTTTAAAATTTTTTTTTTGGTCCTTTCCCAGAGTAAGAATCATTAGGTAATGCCAAGGCCATACCTGAAAGACGTGATAATTATCATGTAACAAACTTCCATTCCTTCTGGAAAGATGAACTCTTGACCCTGATCCGGGCATCTGTTTTGAGTTGTAGTTAATCTTACACCTCACATTATGATAAAGGATTGTCAGTCAGGCTCCAAACATATGTTGTGACCAGCTTGAGTTGAATTTTTATTTTATTGAATTTCAAGTGATTATTTTGATTGTAAATACAAAAGTGCTCTTACAGAATTCTTGGATAAAAACATTTATAACAAGTTATATTGAATTCAAAACTGGAATAATACTTTCTGTGATTCAACAAGAAACTGTTGACAGAACAGCACCTCGCTGGTTACAACAGACGTCATAGTCTCCCATTTTGGATTTCATCGGGATTCACAGTCAGTTTCATTTAGGACATTTTATTACAAGGACTATTTTTTAATTCTTTAATTATTTTTAGATTTGATTTGTAAAACCATAAGTTCTTTTTCTCATTTTTCACTAGATATTGCAGGAAAATAAATTATTTGTTAATTTTAAAACCCTTGTTGTCTTCACTCTTTTCTGTTACTTTTTATAACAGCCTAGACTCGTAACACTAATTTTTCACCGAATAATTTTTTTCTCGCAAGGAAACGAATATATCAGTCTAGAAAGTAATGATTTCCAAATATACAGCCCTCATAAAGGACTGCTCAATATCATTGTGTTAGCAATTATTCTGTTGCTGATGTGTTTGTAACTAAGTAATGCTGACATAACATTTGCATTATCTAATTGATTTGTATCTCTCATAATTTCAATACATTAATGATGATGCATAACAACTGTCAAGGATCATACACACAATAGCAATATACACACAAAAAGAAACATTTTACCTACTTACCGACATAATTTCATCGCAGAACAAAAACTGAAAACGAACAAGCACAGATGCATGTGCTTCATTTACGCTAAACAGCTACAGTCTACTGTTAAGAAAATAAGTGAAGTTTTTTACGTTCCTTATCATTTGTCACAAAGAAACGTTTCCTATTCTTGTTACAGAAAATTCTGACAGGATGATGGGGAACACCAGCTGTAATAACCTGGAGTGCTGAGCCTTCTGGAGACAGTTTATGGATATTATGAGAACTATATCCCAATGCATACACATTATCTTCTCTGTCAACAGCTACGCCAAGTGGATCATGTAGATCACTCGAAGTGTAGACAAAGTGCTGACTTCCATCTGTCAGACCAAAACAGTATATGGAATTACTCCTAGCCACAGAAATGTACACACGAGATTTGGAATTATTCAAGGCGACATATGCCTGAGATACTCCAGGGCAATGAAACTCATGGTGACACCTCTCTCCTGTTTTCCTGTTAACAACGCTCCAATAGCATTTTTCCCAATTATCCGTAGGACCAGTAACCACTACCTCCTCCTTGCTGAGGGCTGCCATACCGTAACACTCATACCTGGTCTTTATTGCTCCTGTATCTCTGATCATTCTGTCTTTTACAGACACAAATATGTACGTCTTCGTGTAACACAACGTGATGGCGACTTCATGATCATCCAGCAGACACATATTCCTTGGCTCTGAAGGCAGCTTATAACTGGTGATGAAGTTGTACGATGAATCATACAGACAACAGGTCTTGTTGCTATAGTCGGCCAGCACTATGTCTCCACCGGGTAACTGAACTCCACCCAAATAATAGGGACTGACCTTGCCTGGACAATATATATCCACCACACTGGCAAGCTTAAACTGATGCTTTCGTGGAGATTTGCTTGTACCAGAATGGTGTAGGCTTTCAATTATACCAGAACATAGAAAGCTCTTACAATATTCTTTAGTCTGAAGCTTAGCTATATTGCCAATATCTGGAGACAAGATATCTTTCACGAAACCTCCCAGCTCCAGGTGAACTGTGAGGCTCTTTATTTCTTCATACTTCTCTCTAATCTGATCAGTGTAGCATTTCAACTGATGAATCGACTTCTTACTCGCAAGAAACTTTTGAGTATCTGTCCCATACTTTAGAACTGACTCAAGAAATGTGTGCGAGTTTCGGACTGCGTTTATTAAATTCTGGCATTGACGATTCTCTTCTTGTCGTCTTTTCATTTCTTCTTTGCATATTCGGTCTCCCTCTGTCTTCACCATTTTCTCCATTTCATCAAGCATATCATTAACCTTCTTTCTGACAGTCCTAATTTCAGCTGGAAGGTTAGTGACTGTTGCCTCTAATTTGACAATATTTGACTCGTTTATCAACGTAAATGTCTGCAGGTGTTTCTCAAGTTTCATCATTTGTTCAATAATTTCTTGGGACTTTACGTTACTTTGACTCGATAGATATTTACTCAAATCCTGTTCTTGGGCACAAGTTATGTGATCAGAATAGAAGCAGTGAGCACAACAGACAGCTTCATGACTTTGACAGTAATATTCCATAGGTCTGTCTTGATGGTCAGGGCAACCAAACCCTTCAGTAAACCTTATTTGGTTTTCTGGTGTTCTGATAAATTCTTCAGTACTAATTACTTTATGGTCCCTGGTCACCTTGGTTTTCTTATGGGCTGTTAAACAAATGTTGCACAATTCTTCTTCACATACTATACAAAACCACTGCGCCGTGTTAGGCTGACCAGCATAGAGACAGCTGTCACAAGACCTTTCAACTTTCACTTTCGACCCTATTGTCCCTGAAGTTGTTCTTCGAGGATAGAATGATGACCACACCCCGGCATGTTTTCCTTCTACTGGTGAGTTTGTAATCACACTACATATCGAACACATGAATTCATTCACAGCCTCTCCTTTATTTCCAACAGTTTTCGATCTACATTCCTGTAAACACGTGTTACAAATGGAATGCATACATCGTGGTAGACGTGGTAAAGTAGAAACACCCAAACAAACTGAGCACACCGATCCATCTGTCAATACTGGCTCCATTAGCTCTGGATATGGATTTATTCGTTGTAGGAAAGTAAAATTCACGTAGTCTTATTATCCATGCATAGATACATTCACATAGCATGCGTAACATTAGAGCTTGCTAAAATATCTTCCTGTAAATTGCTGACGTGTTCAGGTCTCTGTCTAACATAAAACGCTGCGCACAAAATATTACACAAACCCGGAACTAACCTAAGCCAGATGCAGTTTGCCAATGCCATCCATAAAAAAATCATATCATGGAAATTAATGTGCCTCCAGATTGTGGGGAAGATTAAATTTAATACAATTTACTTTCTGGTGTGTAAATAATGAAAACATTGAAAAGTCTTTAGTTTGATCAAAGTCAAAATTTGTACACAGATTTAGTTCACACTCCTTAAAAGCATATGCGTTGTTAATGTCTTTAATATTTCAAATTTTACGAGAAAAGGAGTGATGAAATTATTGTTGATCACAGAAAACACCAAAACAGCGTTGTTCCTGGACTATGCAGACTTTGGGCAGGATATGCCTTAAAATTTACTCACGGTTAGCAACCACACTTAAATCCTACGACAACCTCTGCTTTTAATTTAGATATGCCTATAGTAATGAACTAAATGTCAGCTGTCTCTCGAGCAAAGCTCATGGTTTGTTTTTCTGGTGGTAGCTGTCTTAATTAAGCAATGGCTTTTAAATATAATGCTGTATAAAGATACAAACTGACCGATAAGAGAGTGAGTACTCAGTTTATGGTGTAGATAAGGGCTTCACAACTTTGCTAGTTGCTTATTTTCGATTTCCATCAAGGGGAGTACACTAAAAGGTGCTCGCCATTTTCTTCTCACATACTGTGGCACTCGTGCAAATCATGACTTTAGAACATCGAAGTGTAAATTTCTTCAGACTAATGCTGGAAATATCTCAGACTTGCATATATGAAGGAACTTCCAACCGACGTACTCTGATTTTTCCATTTCGGGGTCTTACGGATAGAAGAATAACTAAATACAAGGAACAGCCGTGAAGGGCTTGCGATGACGAAATCTAACAACTATATTATTTTCCTAAAATCATTGTGAAAACTTTCAATGTTTCTGCTTTTTTCCCTTGCTTTGTTGTCCTACTTAAAAGAGATTTTTCAAGCTTTCAATGATCACTGACATGGACATTGCGACAGTCGCTGTAATTTAGTACACTGCGTGCTGGACGTCTACGCAGGAGTATCGGACTCGTTTTCCATACCAAGGCGAATATACTGCCGTGTCCATGAAGAAGCACAATAACTTTGTTCAGTACATAAAAGCAAACAAGCAAATCATTTAAAAAGACATGTGCTTGACAAAATCAGTTATGGACCACGTTTTATTTTTGTTTCGTTTTGTCTTTTTTACTGACTTTATGGACCTTGCCTTCAAAAAATCCCAGGAAGAACTCATCATAGGGAACTTTCTCTAGGAGCCTTCGGGAAATACAGGACAAATCTATGATAGGGTAATTTTTGAAGAAGGCTTCAGACGTTCCCAGGAATAACCCATCATAGAAAATTTTCTGTACCTGTTTTGCATAAGTGTGAGGTCTTAAGAATATCTCATTTCTAAATAATTCTTGTTTCAAATTCCATCTTTTCAAATAGAAACGTACTGAAATGGATTAAGAGTGAATGGGTCTATTATTTCACGAGATCTCATGTTGTCCTTTATGTTTTTTATTTATTTATTTGTTTCTTCCGTTGCCAGTGTTCTCTAGTCTTCAGCATTTCCCTGCATCATCGTATCAACGACGTTTTTAACCATCCTATATATTTGCTATATTAATTTTCAACTTTAGTTTGTACTGGTCTTTATTCAGTGTTACTGTTAATCTTATATTCTGTTAAAACTGATGCAAGAAGAAGAAGAAAAAATCGTAGTTTACGTGAATGAGGTCGAAGCAGTTAATTCATACCCAGAGTGTATGAAATAGGACATTAATTTTATATGAAACAGATAGAGGACATAAAGAAAGACATCGAAGAAAAAAATGCAATGGAAACATCAAGATTACAGGATATGCTAGTAAATAAGAAAGCAAACGCACTCAGGTTGTTGAACGTTTAGCAGGCGATACCAAACACATAAATTTGAAAGTTGTAGAAAATATTCCGTTAAAAGGTTGAGAAAAAAACCTGTTTAAAGACAAAGCTATTACACTTGCCACTGTTGTTGTATTTATATAGTCATGATATCATCGACTCTTACTCTGTCCATAATAAATGTGGTACAAGGTTGAATAGGACGTTCAGGAGAAACGCGCGCAGATAGTAGCGGTTGTGGGAGGGTGTGGTTGAAAAAGTAGCATACTAAATCCAGCTTATGAAATTAGATACACAAAATGTTTCTTTATTGGCTGATCGTGTAATCTGGTTTTTCTAGCGTATGTGACGCAGAGGTATATGCATGGCAGCAAAAAAGGATTAAATGAAAAAGGGTCAGATTGAAAAAGGTACAAATTTTTTGGGGTATCCAAGCTTTTACCTACATTCTCTTCCTTTATTTCGCTGTCATTCTTTTGACTAGTTGTTACAGGCTGCTAATAATCAAACTTTGCTTTATCGGTAGTTATGGCAGTGTTCAGTCGCAGTTTATCATTATTAAATTGTCACGAACTTTCAAACATCAAATACAACTCCCTTTCTCTTCTTGCATTTTTGATTTTCTGTTGTGGTCTTTAACAAAAATGTCTGGGGTGTCTGTGTATTGTCTATTTAATGAGAAAGGTTGAATGGGCGGTTGTTCATGACCGCGACGTTAGTAAAGCCCAGGACAGTCTCTGATTACAAAACACTGAAAATGCAAATTGAACACTCTTGATCTGCAATGAAGCAATTGTGTATACTAACAAACGCACACAAGAGTCCAAGACTCTATCGTGACAACAGGAAATCGTAACACATGTAACTGAAACTCTATCGGGGCAAAACTAAAATCATTACATGTAACATACACCCATGTGAGAAATAAGGCAACGTGTATCCAGTAATAACGGACAAAGACCCCGAACTCTATGGGGGACAACATTGAACATAGACACGTGATTATGTCATTGTTAACTGGAAAAGTCGATGTGATGCTTAAGCCCTACGTGTACAGTCACTGTTGCGCCATCGCAAGCAAGAAATATAAATTTAGTAACTTAAAACTATTAGCATGTATATGTGAGGGACAAGGCCAGGCCCTGAAAAGCAGTCATCACTGAAGCCAGTACTAATTATCAGTGCCAATATTTTTCTTCGGACTCACAAGAAAACCACACACCTATTAAATTTTATAAGCTATACACTCGCCTTTTTAAGTGCTCTTCTACTAGAAACACAGACGCCTGACTCGCGGGCTAAAAAAGCACCTATGCCTATCTTTCTTTATTTTTTATAAATCCATATGTGCGCAGTAATCACTAAGGAGCTAGTTTAGCTCATTCACGTGCGTTTTAAACCACTATGTGTCGACTGTATAACGCGATCTTCAAGAAGCGGATCGCCTCTGCATTTTTCAGCTCTGCAACCCTACCAGCATTGAAATTATGTTATCACGCTACTGTAAGAGTAACTGCAATATTTTTCGCTGCACATCCACTGGTCCGAGGGAAGCATCACTCATGTCGCTGGTACCAATCTAAATGATTACCATGTCCGGGACGATCGAGACACGCATATTTTCAATGTCGACCACTTTGACACTCACACAACCCAAGACGCGAATCTATATTTCCCTCGGAGATAAATTAAAACTCGCATTTACTCGTGGGTCGTCAACCGTCTGCAGAAAATGATCAACACGTGCTAATAAAGGAATGTCCAATAATCAAAGCTCCATAAGACTTTGTTTACATTCGCAAAGAAACATAAAAACAATTTTTTTTTAAATTTAAAATGGCGACTACCAACGCTAAATACGGGAACAAAGAAAGGTCAACCGCTCATTTCGATTGTCATGAAAGAATCGGGAAAATAATAAACACTCACCTTGACGATTGAATGAGTGCATGTAGAACAGAGTAATGAAAGTATTCCAAAGAAGTGCTTACCTAAAACTTCTTACGGAAGGAAATTTAGAACTTTTTTACAACAGAATAACTTGAGGTTCATTCACGATCGGCCATCTTTAAAACAAAGGAAAGTCACGTGATCTTTTCTACCAAATTGGTTCCTCTGTCAATAACCAATTGACAAATGAACAAATTACTCTGTCCTCAGCTCTCTGTGTAAAGAATTATATTGCTTTATATCACCAGCTATTACCTCCAAGTCGTAAACTGAATATGTGTATCTAGACGTCATAAACGTATTAATCCTGCTGTATAAATCCACTTAACGGTACAGGTGATCGTTATCATCTTCACTCGAATACTGGCACAGTTTCATTACGTTAATGTTTGGAATATGGGTCTAAGGTAAACGGGATAATTATTGTTTGTAACGACTTTGTACGAGGGTATGGTATTGTTTGTTAGAAAAACTTTTCATTTTTGTTATGGGGTGAGGGTTCAGGAGCAGGTTAGTACATGTCTATTTATTACTTCGCAGATAAGCATATCTACACACTTGCTGTCCATCCTACTTTTTCTTCTTTTTTTTTTTTCGAATGGTTGCAAACGAACAAAGGACGGAACCAATAAGAAAACTTTCGAATGCTTAAGTTATACAGTTTTATAAGATCTCGCCACGAGAAACTAGGAAACCTATTTGTGTGTAATGGTACTAAACCGTACGGAAAAAGAAGAGTACTACAGGCAAATTGAAATGAACAAACACGGTCCGGTGCAAGTACTGTGCTCGCTCAGTACTTGTACCATACCGTGTTTGTCTTCTGTTTAGGTAGTACGATACCAGTTTTTCCATAGTCTCAAATATAAACGTTTCGTAATTTATCACACTACAACATCCGCGCCGCGCACTGTCATAAAGTGCAACGCTAAATTGTCAATATCGCAAGGACAGAACCAACTATGTCATTGAATTTAAAGAGATAACTCTGCTGGAACTAAACAGGGGTAGTAATTATCCAGTCTTAACAGCTACATTTTCAATGATGCGTATCACATTTAAAAAGTAATAAATTGAAAATATGAGTATGTAAGAACTATTAATAATTAAAATACATCTGTGTTATTAATATCTTTAATTCTCGATCTGACATTGAGAAGACCTAACAGGGATCAGGTCAACATTTTTTGGGGAGGGTGTTTGGGGTTGGGTTCAAACCTGGCTTTCTCGATATGGTACCAAAGCAAACTCAAAGTGCGCATAATGCCTAATAAACGTGCGATACAACAAAATGATGGTCAAATTTCAAGTGACAAGTGACTGTACGTTTGTCTGTATGTATGGGGGTGGGATTTTTCGCTTGCTTTTTTAGCCTGGAGGGTCCGGAAATCCTTTACCCCACCCCACCAATCCCCATTCGGACCTGTTGGATGAAGTCAACGACACTATTTTGGTCTTTTCTGTGTGTTGTGGATATGTAGTTGCAAGCTGGTTTGGTAGTTTTCAATAAAAGGATTCACAAAATTCCACCTGTTTTTCATCCTTTTTAATAGTTTCAACAAGACCCTATCCTATTTAGAAATGAAAACTATTTGGGGGAAAAAATCATTTTCATGCGAATTGTATCAAAATTATACTTTTAATTAGTGACCTGTAAATTATGGGTACAATTCGCTTTGGATCCCAAAATCTACCACTGACAAAACGCTCCATATTTTCGTGATTATTTAAAGTAAGATAATGTACACGAGGAGAAAATTTGAGAAAACGCGTAATATCGAGGCTTTTAATTTTAGCTACTGATAAATGAAAATAAAATAGAACAACGCTCTTGTGCAGTTTTACCGGCCGATTTATAGTCTGAAACGAGATCCGGAACAGCTATACTGCGAGAAGCAGGAAAAGATGTAAAGTTGTATCCCATGTCGCCGCCAATTTGAAAGTTGTAGGTCACGGAACTTATTATAGTTAGTCGTTAGAGTAACGTCAGGCAAACAAAAAATATGGGGTTCGTACCGTTGTTTATAATTTAAATATCAGTCATACATGTACTATATAATAATACATGTATGACTGATGGATAAATTACAAGCAACGATACGATGTACCTTAAGACGTATGTTGACTACCTATTCCTACATGTAAGACCTGATGCTGATAATTGTGTTTTAGCACCTAAACAAAATCAACAAGTGCTATGTCTTACATGTAGGACTAGATATTGATATGAACCCAAGCAACATCAATATCAGGGTAGACGTGCCTAACCTTTTGATATTTCCATCCTGCTTCAGTAATCTCACAACAATCGGCTTGTTTGTACCCTTTTACCAGCCAGAAGGCATTAAGCATATAAAAAAAATGCACAAAGCTTAGTCATTTTTTTCATTGATTTACAAGTTCTAATCTGATGTCAGCAAGAATGAGAACACCTCCATGTTGAAGGACAAAGTCCCAGCCCACACACCAAGATCTGGTTGGACTGAATCGATTCCTGACCACTGGATTTGAATTTATGCTATAATTTGTTTTGCATGTATGCATTTTACAACTGAATGGCCGAGTGGTCTAAATCGCTCACCATTACAGCTCACTGCCGTCTCACCTATTTGTGTTGCTTAGAGTCTCGGGCTCTGCCAATGTGGGTATGTGAGAAAGCTTGCCAATAGCTTCTCGTGGATTGGTGGTTCTTTCCGGGATTTTCCCAGGTTCTTCCTCCAGCATTTATACTGGTGCTGAAAAATGTCATTAAACCCTACAACAAAAAACCAATTCAGTAGCTGTTAAACTCCTATTTAAATGGCAGACAAATATTCAGACAACTCGGCTGCAAGTTTCAGCTGTACAGTTGCTATTCACACAAACATGCAGAGTTGTATGATTGTTCTTCATACATACATTCAGACCACCCAAGTGTAAGTTGCCATGGTACAGTTGTTCTTGACACATACATTTAGACCACCCAGCTGATTTGTAGCTGCTATCAATACATATATACAGACTACCCAGCTCTAACTAGCATCTGTACAGTTGCTGTTTACATTCACACAATCCAGCTGTAATGTTAACCATACAGTTACACTGAACATAGGGGCCCCGAGTGGTCTAAAGCGCTCTCCATTACGGATCACTGCCATCTTACCTCTCTCTGCGTGGGTTCGAGTCTAGGATTCGGCCAGTGTGGGTATGTGAGAAAGCTTGCCAGTAGCTTCTCGTGGGTCTGTGGTTCTTCCCGGGGTTTTCCCACGTTCTTCCTCCACCATTAATACTGGCCACCATACATAGCCTGTCGTGTGCTGAAAAATGGCGTTAAACCCAACAACAACAACACTCAACATACATTCATACCATCCAGCAGTAAAGTTTCAGTAGAAGAAGGCAGGTTCTAGGTGCATACAATTTAGATGATAGGTTTTCACACATATTTTTTAAATAGCAGAAGTCAAGCAATGTCATTTTTTTATACTTGTTGACAGGGAAATGTATCTTGATATAACCTGTTTATTTCTAAAGTTTTTATATTTACACTTATTACCAAGTTTTAATTAAAGGAACAACAAAAGAGAGTGCAAAAGAAGAAACAGAATTCAGTGTAAGAAAATACACAGCCACAATTTTGTAAACATATTGAAAGCTTAATAGTGTTTATTTCCTTAGCTTAGTTTACATGTACATCATGCAGTTGTTTTGTGATGTCATAATTTAAAAGTTTTCGTTTAAATCCTTTGTTTCATTTAATATTTAATTTTGTTTTTGTCTTTTGGGTGCTGTAGATAATCTTCATTGAGCCACAGGAAACAGGATGTCACAAGAGTTTAATGTAATTCGCTGTTTCAATTGCAACACCTTCCAAGTTCATCAAGTGAAGAAAAGCAAGAAGTGGAACTGCAAACTATGTGGAGAAAAACAGTCAATTATAAAGGTACAATTTGAAAAAATCGCCAAAGATGTGCATTACTGGAAAAAAGGTATCAATGCATGTAAAATGAAACCAATTTATAAAAGATGGTTATTGAGTCACAAAATATAGTCCATTATAAACCTGTGTTCTCCATGAAGAGATGAAATATGTACTTTAACCAATGAAAAAAGATTCATAAATGTAATAAATAGGTTTTCCATTATTTGAAGGTTTATGCCAAAGCATGTTAACGACTTGTTCCAGTTAAACATAATTGGGACCCAGGGAAGACACTTTAAATGTTTTTTAGTCATCCACCAGGGCTGGGCAATTTTTTTTTAACCACTAGTCCAGGACAAGTGGTTTCAGAAAATTCACTAGTCCCACCTTACTATTCACTAGTCCCACCTTACTCTTCACTAGTCCCACCTTACTTTTCACTGGTCCCAAAATGATAATCACTTGCCCAGATTGAGACATATGTACTTAATCCATAAAAAAAAAAAAAAACGAAATAATATACAACATAATTATTTCTTAAAAGAATTTAATTTTTCAAAAACATTGGTTGATATACATTTGGTTTCTTCAGGTTCATGTATATATGTTTTAGCTGATGGATTTGAAAATATGTCCATGTATATGTCTGCCACCTGCACCAGCACTAAGCCAGCAGTTGATAGCTGTGTCTGGGTTAAAGTCCTCAAGCTCTGATCCATTTGGAGAAATGTTCATTAGCATTTGTAAACTCTCTTGGTTTAAGGAATTCCTTAAAGAAGTCTTGATTAAGTTCATTGAACTAAATCCTTGTTCACACTCAGCAGTGGATGGGCTTATTACAAACTTGATTTCTAATAGTCTGCATAATTGACTGAGGCTAGGTGGAGTATTTACTAAGGGTGTTCCAAGAATTTCAACAGGTGGGTCTGGTGACTGCTTGTATGCCCTCATCTTTGCTTTGAACTCCAGATACTGTTCGTGAATGGCATGATGGTCTTCCTGTTTGAAAATCACTTCAAGAATGATTAAGAAGAACCTGCAAGTCTTCCCTCCCATATTTCATCAGAGCTGCCCTCTCATGAGGAAAGTGCTTGTAGTCAAATACTCTAAAGCATCTCAAAGGTTCTTCATTGAAGTTTCCAAAACTGAAAAATAAAACTTGAAATAAAAGAAAATTCCATTAAAGCAGTAATTCATGTTTAATTACTAGGAATAAAGTTCAGGGATGATCAGTATATTTGCCTTTTTTAAAGAAAGTTTTGAATCTTTACTTATACTCACCACTTGTCAATGTAGCTTATCATGTCATCAGTGATATCAGTCACACATGCTGGATTGGGCATTTCCCCTTTCAAATCCATGGTCTTGTTTGTCTTACTGGTGGATTCAAAACTTGAGATGAATTCCTACCATATAATCGAACTTAATAATATTTTATAATATGTTACAGAAAATAAAACATAAAAAGCATTCAAAATATTTGACAGCTGTCAGTGAATAAGTTTTAATTGGTTCAGTAAACTAAACTTCTTATGAAGTCAATGGAAAATACAAATACACTTATCCCTCGATAACTCATGCACATCAGGGTCCAAAAACATAGACCGCACTATAAGTGAGGCGCGAGATGTCGAGGGCCCTATAAAAAAAGCCAAAACTAATAAAGGGGTCAACACAAAGGCCGGGGGGGGGGGCAGGTTGTAGTGTTGAATACTCAGTTGATAATCGTGCTGAGATTAACTGTGAATAAATATCTCTTTATAACGGTGTACTTTGTTTATTTTTTCCTCATTGAGCAACATTATTTTCAGGATAAATTACAGTATATAGAGCAGGTCCACCTGGTTTCCGTTCACCTAGCATGTGTACCACTTCACACATTGTGTACTATGTCACTAATTTGTCTGTTGAATTGGATATATTTTAGTTTTATTGTTTGATCCAAATTATACAGGGTTTTTTTAATACAAAAGATCAACGCTTTTTTCGAGAAACATTCCGAATGGATAAACGAATCAACGATAGATTTGACTGTGGGAGAAGTAAAATAAAAAAAAAAATCACAAGGGTTATTCACTACCAACATGAATTTAACAGGTCTACAATTTTAAAAGGGGCCCTGAGTGGTCGTGTGGTCTAAAGCGCTTTCTGTTATGGATCACTGCCATCTCACCTGTGTATGCGTGGGTTCAAGTCTCGGATTCAGCCAATGTGGTTATGTGAGAAAGTTTGCCAGTAGCTTTTCATGAGTCGGTAGTTCTTTCCGTGGTTTTCCCGGGTTCTTCCTCCAATATTAATACTGGCTGCCATGTATAGCCTGTCCTGTGCTGAAAAATGGCGTTAAACCCTACAACAACAACAAATTTAAAACAACGTAAATTGGAACACGATAATACTTGCAGTTTGTGACACGCTTGACAAATATACAATGCTGTCAGACATTTCTGCGCACTCAAATACTGAAGCAAAATGCATACCGAATTCAACCAATTGACGAAAATAAAATACAGCCATGCTTACCATTTGAAAAGAGGCAATTGTCACCAGAATATTCTGTTCAAAATAATATTAATACACCCCCCTGGTGTTTTCCTGACATGCGATATCTTTGAAAAGATGTAATATTTATCCATCGAGCTATAGAAATGAAATACATTATTTTGGACTGTTTCTGTCAGCAGTTCAGTTGAGTAATTAGGTCAGGTTTATAGCTAGTTTTACAAAATTCAAGGTACAAATTCCAACAAACCATGAGATATTAAGCAAACCAAACCGATCTTGTAAAAGATGTTAGTAAAGTTCAACGTTTTATAAAAAAATAAGCTAGTATGTGGAAGAGAAACAACAATGAATAGTATGTAGTGTGTTTACAATATCTTACTGATGGTGAAAAAAATTACTAAAGAATTTACAAACAGACTATACGCCGGTGAATTTCTTGAGAATTTATGTTCTAGTGGCAAGTTGACATGTTGGGTAGCAGACGATTTTGTACATGTGGGACAATTTCTTGCAAAATTGGAAACTTGGATTGAAATGCAGTATTGTTTTAAGGTATACATTTCCCTCTTGGGGCCCCGAGTGGTTGAGTGGTCTAAGCTCTCACCGTTCCGGATCACTGCCATCTCACCTGTCTGCGTGGGTTCAAGTCCAAGGCTCGACTAGCATGGGTACGTGGGAAAGCCTGCCAGTAGCTTCTCGTGGGTCGGTGGTTCTTCCCTGGGTTTTCCAGGGTCATTCCTCCGCCAGTTATACTGGCTGCCATGTATAGCCTATCTTGTGCTGAAAAATGGCGTTAAACCCTAGAACAACAACATTTCCCTCTTGTATATAATGTATTTATTTGTATGATTCTAAAAGATACATTGTAAATCAGATTTTCTGGGTCACCTGTTCAAGAAGGTCATGGAGTGGGTCTTCATGTTGACATTTAGAAATCACATTTTCTTATGCATTTCGAGTCAAAATGCAGGATATATTTGTACTCTTTATATCACTTTCCTTAATTAAAGTATGATCATTCTTTCTTGATACAAAATTGATTTTTGAACAAAAGTAACACATGATTCAATGTTTACAGAAATGACATATCTTTGCGCAGAACTACCCGACGTGCAGAATTAGCCAACATGGTGGTAACTTCACATTTTAAAAAAAAATCTGTTAATGTTTTTGTGTTATTCCTGCCGCCGAGCAAAATCATGCAGATTTCTAAACTGTATGATCTTTACATAGTCAACATTTTGTGTCTCCAGCCACCGTATAAAAATGTGAAACCATTTTGATTGGTCAAATAAAATGAATTTTGATAACGGTAGTGGCCACAATAAATTATCCTCAGATTTTCATGCCTATGAATTTTTTCTTTGTACCTCCCTTACTTGATTTGATACAAAAGGCATATTTAAAGTGATAAAACAACACAGGTCTCTTTCAATTGATTTTTTGATGAAAAAACACACTTCCTGTTGCAATTGTAATGTTTACATTGAAACGGATCTAAAGGATTAGAATGTGACTTTCACATAGCAAGGCATTTAATTGGTGTTTATTTCATTCTCTGTTTTCACCTATTAGCATTTACCAGAAGTTTTCATTGATCACTGTTTCATCTGGCTTTATTTACTATGTATTGACAACTATTTATCATAAGAAAACTTTCATAATATATGATATCTTATTTAGAACTTGCAAATTTCACAATATGGATTCTATCTTTGCGGGCATTAATCACCATTTTTGATGATAAAACGAGCAATGTATCATGGTTTAATTTACCAATCCTTATTGTAATCTTTT
This sequence comes from Sinohyriopsis cumingii, assembly GCA_028554795.2. Lineage (NCBI taxonomy): Eukaryota > Metazoa > Mollusca > Bivalvia > Unionida > Unionidae > Sinohyriopsis > Sinohyriopsis cumingii. The sequence continues at coordinate 7,854,439 of CM068837.1, read as the reverse complement.
CACGTTCAGCATATTTTAAAGATGTTTAAAATATATATTCTTTGGAAAAAAATCAGGAGCCACACCAGACACCGTGTTATAAGCAGGATCGCGAGTTATTCGGGCGCAAGTTATTGAGGGAGTGGTGTAGTAAGCTAACATATTTAATACCTTCATCATTGGTTCATGTTCATGCTTTAGAGCTTCCAGTCTAAGAATGTGAGCTTCTACTTCATAGCAGACCTCTGTCACCAGCAGGTTGTCCTTCTGAAACACCCTGGACAAGGATGATGTAATCTCTAAGATGTCACACATAGCATGCAGCATCAACACAAACTTCACTGAAGAAATCTCCCGGATGTAGCCCTTTGCTCTGGCAGATTTGTCAGAGGACCCTTTTGAAGCAACACGTTCCAGATGACTTCGAATGACAGTCAGGCTGGTCTTAAGGGCATTTAATGCTTTTGTTTTGCTCGCTTACCATCTCACCTATGATATGAAAGCAAAGACAGATCTAATAAATACAACAAAACAGAAAAATAATTTCAATGTTATTTTTGTCCTTTGTCAATTAACCCATCATTAATCTTTTATTTCATCTCCTCCTCCTCATAATCATCCATTTTCTAAGAGTGTAATAAAGAACAAGTTAGTCCACATCAAATATTTAATTATCAAGAATTATTAGATCAAAGGTAAATCTATAAGAATAAAATAATACTCACATTAAATTTCAAGCTCATTCAAGACAAAGTATGTCATATAATAACACAAATTAATCCATAATTTTCAAACAAATGTAAAATTTAATTGTATATACAATATGTGCATAAAGGTACAAACCTGCTTTATACCACTCACGTGAGCCAAGGGCATGTCAAGTATATCTGAAATTGCCTTCACTTCTTGTCATCTCTTGGGGCTGTAGTGATAAAACAGGAAAATCCCCTTTACAGTCTCCTCAAACTTATTCAGATATATACTAGCTTTGACGGCATCCATAGCTGCAAGTTCTAACTTGTGAGTAACACAATGCATAGGAAATATCCATGGAGCACAGTTTAATAAATATTTCATAGTTCCACTTTTTAATCCCTGCATCACATTGGCACCATCAAAATTGGCACATACAGTGGTTGGTTTCCTGCTAGTAACATCACTAAGATCAGCCAAAGTAAGACCCACTTTCTCCAAACCCATTTCAGTGCCTTCCTTTACTCCCAAGGCATCAGCTGATTTCAACTCCTCAATGCTGACAAATGAGGTTTTCAGTTTTCCATTGTCCTGGTATCTTACATGCACAATTTCTTGCTCCGATATGGTAGCATCAGTACTTCCTTTAGCAAGAATGGAAAAGAATTTACTGGAATTCAGTCTTTCCCTAACTTCTTCTCGCAAGACTTGACCGATTGATAGAACAAAGTCTCTTGCCCTGAATCTGTTCTTATAATTCACGCCAAGTTCAACACCGTTCTTCTCCTGGAGTGCACACATGATTTCCATATCAGAAAATGGTTTTCCATAATGGGCTAGGGTGTAGGCTGTGTTAAAGAGAGCTCTCATTTTTCTCATTTCAGTCTCATTTAGTTTTGAAAGGGCCTTTCCTAGTGGGGTGTCGGCAACTCTGACTTCACTGATTTTCTGCACATGCTGGCTAGTGTCATATTTGACATTTTTTGCCATCACGGATTGTTGCTTATATCTCTTTGGAGAAATAGCTACCGCACACTCAGTATCATCTTACATTTTATCCCTCCATTTTCAGACAAATTTACCTTCTCCGAATTGCCATTATTACTTTCCTTGCGAAAATAATTTAGCAAACTCATTTTATCTACAGAGTAACTATCAGCTTGCTTGACAACTACTTCTAAAGTGATCATGACATCAATTTTCTCTTTTAAATACGAGCTGAAACAGCTCATTAATTAGCGTAATAGTTTCTCTTCAAACACAATATTGCATAAGGAAGTTAATCATCTGTATAATCAGTTATAAATTAAAGAATCATTACTGTCATTTAATCAGTTCATAAAGGAAACCAACACTGATGTCAGTAAAGTACCTTTCATTAATTTAATTACATTGACTCGCTGGATTAAAATCATAGCAAGCCACTCGTTATGATCAAAACGGCTTACAACACTGCTAATTGATCATACTGGCTTTCTTTTGTTTGACGTGTTTTGATTTGCCGATAATTTGGTCGCTTAGCCCAATAAACTAACAATTCCCTCAGTTTCAAAAGAATCGAAAGAAAAATGAAAATTACATCATTATTTTATAATTTATGTAGATTAAATTATCAGCTGCATGAGATCACATTGGGAAGAAATTATTTTTCAGTGGCTGTGCAATTGTTTTCTATGACACTGCACTCTTTTAGCTGCAAACTAGTTTTTCAGATCAGTTGATTTCTTTATTTTGTTTCTTGTTCTTTGAGTCAGTAGATGTATGTATTGCATTAAGCTTATCAAGGTCTTCACATTTGCTTCATTTGATTAATTTATTCAGTTTCTTTTTAGAGAACTTTTTGTCTTATCTTGAATTCTGACACATTCTTTTCACCCAGCATCAGTACCTTTGGGGGAAACTTGTTTAATTTTATGTAAAAAATTAATTACACATTCTGCTTGAAAGCAAATTCAAATTACCTCTGTAATGTGGAGCTGTGTGTTTATGAAGAAGTCAACCTGGATTAAAGGGACACCTAGTGTGTAGGTAAGAGGAAAGAATTATTCAAGTTTATGAAGATAAGAAATTTACATACTAGTTTTCTCTAAAATTAAACCTACTTTTATCCCTACTTTTTGACGGAGTTGCTGGATCTGGGTTTCGTCAGACTTAAGATATGCCTAGCATGTTTCTGGTGTTATGAATCGGCATCTAAACTCAAGGTTAGAAAATAATTTCTATACTCATGATTTTTTTAAAATTCAGGTATATGCACAGGGAAGTGGAGCATACTGCCGACATCATGTACAGCAGTTGAACATGATCAGAGGAGGGCTTGAGACAGCTAAAAATGAACTGGTTCAGTGTCTTCATGCAGCCCCACTCCTTTCCAGCTCAAAACACCAAGACTGTTATAACGAGCCTGAAAGCTATGCTGATGGCAAAAATAAGGTATGGCATAGTCATGGTGTATTTTGTTTGTTATGCTGTTGCAGTTCAGCATTTGTGTCACCGTGAACAGCATGGTGGGACATTGGTGTCACCTTTCCAGCAATGCTGATGTCAGTTTTAAGATTCTACATTCAGTGATGCAAGATCATGTAAGTACACAGAAAGTAGTAATGTTAAAGAACTCACACAAATTAATTCAGTCATTCATATAAAAATGTACTCTGCAGTATATAGTTATTATTTAACTGTCAAGATAAATATACAAAAATTTTAAAAAAAGAAAATGATTGAAAGTAATGATGCTTGTTTAATCAAAGTGCCATTGCCCATCTAAGTGCCATTGCCCATCAAAGTGCCATTGTCTAAGTGCCATTACCCATCAAAGTGCCATTGCCCAGCAGAGTGCCATTGCCCATCAGAGTGCCATTGCCCATCAAAGTGCCATTGCCCATCTAAAGTGCCATTGCCCATCAGAGTGCTATTGCCCATCAAAGTGCCATTGCCCATGTAAAGTGCCATTGCCCATCTAAAGTAGGCAGATACAGATAGCTTGGAAATGCTACTCATTATTTATAACATAAAATCGTGTGTACCATCGGGTTTCTCATGTTGATGCATATGTGGTGAACTTTGGTCTGTTCCAAGAAGGTGAGATTATAGTCAAGCATGGCTGAATTGAAAATTATCCTCTGGTTATTTTTCAGCTCTAAGTCAGTGCTTGCATGATTGTTCAATGTGGATGAAGAAAGTGAAGGATAGAGTAGAATTTCTCACCAATCAGATGTACTTCTAAAATAGTGTCAGATGCTATATTAGATTAACCACCAAAGAAACAAAAATATTTTGCGAAGTTTCAGAAGTCTTGCTGTTACAGTAGATACGATTATAATAAAACACCAGCATGGAAATTTTGGAGTCATCAGATCACATGCATTTTGAAGTCATCAGATCCCATGCATTTTGGAATCATGAGATCACGTGCATTTTGGAGTCATCACATCACATGCATTTTGGAGACATTGGATCACATGCATTTGTAATCATTGGATAACATGCATTTTGGAGTCATTGGGTCACATGCATTTTGGAGTCATCAGATTACATGCATGTGTAATCATTGGATAACATGCATTTTGGAGTCATCAGATCATATGCATTTGTAATCATCGGATAACATGCATTTTGGAGTCATCAGGTCACATGCATCTTGGAGTCATCACATCACATGCATTTTGGAGACATTGGATCTAGGACCTAACCGGAAATCGCCTCGGACATTCGCTTTGGCCAAATATCCCATTTTTCGGTACTATTCGGAAGTATTCGCCTCAGCAAATAATACGTGAACAAATGGTTACAAGTAAAATAATTCAATAAATATCGAACTTTTCAAAAAAAGTTTTTTAATACATAATAATGTAGTTAAAAATAAATTATAATTACACAAACAGTTAACATTCTATTGGACTTCATGAATCATGATTGATGATAATTTATTTAACTCAATTTCCTTTAGTAATTTCACTAGCATTCCCCAGGTGGCATAACTTTTTTGCTTCCGGTAAATATTTGAGTGTAGAGATGCCATTTATAAAAAAATCTTAACAAAATTTAATTATTATGTATTCAAAATAAAATTAATAAATAATAAATATATGAATATTAAAATACTCATAGAAAAATGTCCACTCCAAAATTAAGTAGCAAGATTTGGAACTTTTTCACTATAAATGCTGTGGATGAATCGAAGGCAAGTTGTGATGTCTGCAATGAAAGGCTAACACGAGGCGGCAAAAAAGCTCGTTCATATGGAACTTCAGCTCTAATAAATCACCTTCGATCCTTCCATCACTCTGAGTATGACGAATACACCAGATCCACAGAGAGCCACAAAAGAAAGAGAGATGATGAAGAAGATTTAAAGAGGAAACACTCAAAGCAAGGTAACTTCGATTACTTTATAGAGAAAATGACACCATTTGGACAAAATGATTCATGCAAGCATGCAATAACTAAATCAATAGAAGAAATGATAGCAGTTGATATGCAACCATTTTGTTTGGTTGAAGATATTGGCTTCACTCGACTCATGAAGGTGCTGGAACCACGATATAAGCTCCCTTCGGCCATGCACTTTTCTCATACTATAATACCTGACATGTATTTGTCAGTGAAAGCCATCATTCAAGAAAGGGTTGACAACTACTACTTGGTTCGTGCCTGGATCTGGCAAAAAAGTACATCCAAATACTCGGATTCGGTACTCGGTGAAAATTATCTACTCGGTTAGGCCCTAATTGGATCACATGCATTTGTAATCATTGGATAACATGCATTTTGGAGTCATCAGATCACATGCATTTTGGAGTCATCAGATCACATGCATTTTGGAGTCATCAGATCACATGCATTTTGGAGCAGAGATTTCCATGAGACAATACCTATAAACTGGAAATTCAGCTAAAGATCCATAAATAACAGTTTCCCAACTTGTTCAATCATGCTAAGTTAGTTTTGCATTTGCCCCTTCAATACATCAGACTGCAAAGGAGTTTTAAGAACAACTATACTCCTACTCATATAAAAGAACAGATTAAGCTCAGAAACAGTCAACAGAGTAATGTTTGTACAACTAGAGGGGGAACTTCTATGAAAATTTGATTTTAATATAGAGTAGAGCAAGGTGAAAGTGACTGGTATATATGCCTTTGGGTAAATAATGAACTACCGAAATTTCACCATACACATTTTTTTATACTTGGTACTATCTCTGCTTGTTAATTTTTATGTTAAATTTTTTCATTCAAATACAGGGAATGGGAGTGCTTGCACAGCACAGGTCACAGTCAGATACAGGTGATTGGGGTGTTTGCACAGATCACAGTCAAATACAAGTGATGGGGGTGTTTGCACAGGTCACAGTCAAATACAGAGAATAGGGATTTTGCACAGGTCACAATCAAATACAGGGAATGGGGTTTATGCACAGGTCACAGTCAAATACAGGGGATGGGGTTATTTGCACAGGTCACAGTCTGATACAGGGAATAAGAGTATTTGCACAAGTCACAGTCAAATAAAAAGGATGGGAGTGCTTGTGCAGGTCCCAAATATGGGTGATCAGCGTGTTTTCTCAGGTCACAGTAAAATACTGAGAATGGTGCTGTTTGCACAGGTCACAGTTAGTACAGAGGTGGGAGTGCATGCACATGTCACAGTCAAATACATATACATGTGGTGGGGCCTTGTTTTGTACATGCTGCCCCTTGTTCTACTCCACTGTACAACAGCCTTGGACCGCTCTGGTGGCCTAGTGGTTAGAGCAGCCATTACAGATGCAGGAGGTTGCCCGTTCGAATTCTGGCTGAGTCATACAAAAGACTTATGAAAATGGTACTTACAGCTGTCTCACTTGGCCCTCAGCATTAAGAGGATAGTGTGAGGACTGGTTTGCTTGGTGTCAGGATAATGTGACTAGGTGGGACATTGTGCTACATGTCTGCGACTTGATGCCCCAGTGTTATATACTGCCACACTGCAGACATCATAGCAATATTACTGAAAAATTGTTAAGCTACATTACAAATCTAAATCACACACACGCACACAACAGCCTTGTTTTATACATGCTGCTCATTGCTCTACTCCACTGTTCAACAGTCTTGTTTTATACATGCATACCCTAGCTCTACTCTACTGTACAACAGCCTTGTTTTATACATGCTAACCCTAGCTCTACTCTATTGTACAACAGCCTCGTTTCATACATGCTAACCCTAGCTCTACTCTACTGTACAACAACCTTGTTTTATACATGCTGCCCATTGCTCTTATCCACTGTAAAAGTCTTATTTTATACATGCAGTGTCTTGCTCTGCTCAACTGTACAACAGCATTGTTTTATACATGCTAACCCTAGCACTACTCTACTGTACAAAAGCCATGTTTTATACATGCTGCCCATTGCTCTACTCTGCTGTAAAACAGCATTGTTTTATACATGCTACCAATTGCTATACTCTTCTGTACAGCAGCCATGTTTTATACATGCTAGCTCTACTCCACTGTACAACAGACATGTTTTATACATGCTAACCCATTGCTCTACTCTACAATACAACAGCCTTGTTTTATACATACTACCCATTGCTCTACTCTACTGTACAACAGCCATGTTTTATACATACTAAAGCTAGCTCTAATCTACTGTACAACAGCCTTGTTTTATACATGCTGCCCATTGCTCTACTCCACTGTACAACAATCTTATTTTATACACGCAGTCCCTTGCTCTGCTCCACTGTACAACAGCATTGTTTTATACATGCTAACCCTAGCTCTACTCTACTGTACAACAGCCATGCTTTTTACATGCTGCCGATTGCTCTACTCCACTGTACAACAGTCTTTTTTATATATGCAGTCCCTTACTCTACTCCACTGTACAACATGATTGTTTTATACATGCTTACCCTAGCTCTACTCTACTGTAAAACAGCCATGTTTTATACATGCTGCCCATTGCTCTACTGTACAACAGCATTGTTTTATACATGCTACCCATTGCTCTACTCTACTGTATAATGGCCGTATTTTATACATGCTACCCATTGCTCTACTCTACTGTACAACATCCGTGTTTTATATATGCTAGCTCTACTCCAGTGTACAAAAGCCATGTTTTATACATGCTAACCATAGCTCTACTCTACTATACAACAGCCTTGCTTTATACATGCTAACCCTAGCTCTACTCCACTGTACAACAGCCTTGTTTTATACATGCTAACCCTTGCTTTACTCCACTGCACATCAGCCTTTTTTTAAACATGCTAACCCTAGCGCTACTCTACTGTAAAACAGCCTTCTTTTACACATGCTGCCCATTGCTCTACTCCACTGTACAACATCATACTTAGAATACCACGATCAGAGCACACCTACCCGCTGCTCTGTACCCTACACTGGCTATCCATTTGATCCTGAATCAAACACAAAATTTGTTCTCTGTGCTCCAGTCCAACATACATATCCGACCTCACCCATGTATACACACCAGCAAGATACTTACGCTTCTCTTCTGACAATCGTATACTCATTATTCCCGCTATGAAAACGAAGTCATATGGACAGCGTTCTTTTGCATACCAGGGCCCTGCAACATGGAACGAATTGTCCACTAAATTGAGACACAAAGACACAGTGATCCCATTTAAGAGTGCTCTTAAAACTTGCCTGTTTCGACTGCAAGAACAAACTTAAAGACCTAATAATGTTTCTTACCATAAATATTTTCAGCATGTTTTTATGTTTGCTAATTTCATTGCGTTTGTTTTTTTAATCATCATTATAGATGTTTTTTATTTTACAGGTGTTGTCTAATGTTGTAAGGTGCTTAGAGCTTCTAAAGATTAGGCACTATACAAAGTCCTCATTATTAATTTTGTTAATACATTATAGACCCATAATAAAATATTAATACATTATACAGTGATAGTTTTGTTTTCAGATTATGTCAGAATTATCATTGGTGGCAAGGAAGTTGAAAAATTATGGGGCAATTAAGACATTCAATGCAAAATATTATCAACAGACAGCTACTTCCAGCACCAAACCTATCAATTGCTGACTTCCAGATATTTTATGAATTTGAAATAGGGAAATTAAGTTTTGTTTGTCCATCCTTGCTACATGAGTTAAATTTTCAACCCTAATAAAGTTTTAATACCAGTTTAATGGAACATGAAACGATGTAATAATAATAGATTTATGTTAATTATTATCCAGATGTCAAGGATGGTATCATGGCAGTTTTAAAAGCCACTTGCTCAAAGGACACATATCTTGAAAATGAAGAAACTGCTTGCAATTTTCAAAATCTAATCCTTAGACTCTGCATAATCATGCTAATTAAAAATGACATTTCAGCACAGCCGCTGGACACACTACACAGAACCTTCCACAGATGAGGACGCACATAGCCCAGCAGATGACGATTCCAGTGATGTGATATACACCACAGATAGAATGTTGTTAACAAGGCAACATAACAAAAGGTTTTACCATTATTCATATAGACTCACTTATAGGTTTGATCCACCTGCAAAATGTATAGATCCAGCTATGTGCTTGCAAATCTAGGTCAGTTCTGGATTGATAATTAAAAATAAACCCTGATTTGATGGCTCATTCTGTGACATTAGATCAAGGTCTGTGTTGTTGGCAATTGTGCTTAATTTGTACTGTGTATACTCACAAGTCAAGTCAAACTGCAAAAACAACAAAGATCCTGATCTGCTTCAGCATCATGCATCTGCAGATCAGTGTCGATGCTGTTTGTTGTACTGATTACTCCAAACAAATTGGACAGACTCAGATCTGCCAGCATATTATGTGACAGCAGATCTGGGTCTGTGTAGTTTGCAGTTGGACTCATGAGTGAGTCTTGATTTATACATGGGTATACATGATATTTTTTATTCCATCCGTAAAGTTTATTTATATATCTGTGAATAAAAAGAATCTGGACTTGACATTGTAATGCTTAAAGAAATTCTGTTTAAAAAATGTAACTTTCCTAAACCGGATAACATCAAGAGCAGAAACTGTGTCCATTTTATAGAGTGTCCTGTGTTTACAGGTTCAGTTCGTATTAGTAACATCTTATTGGTACCACATTATTTGGCCAAATTGCAGAGGAGACCAGGTTACAGAACTTAACATGTGTTTTCAATATAAAGAAGTTTCATTTGCTTTCAAAAAACAGCATTAAGTTAAAAAAATATGAGGACCTGAAAGAAGCATCCAGGAATGATGTTGGTTACTATCTTATAAATCACATACTTTGAATTTAGTTATTTTCAACAGCATTCACAAAATTTTGAGGCTGGGAAGCGGTCCAATTATTTCCATTTATGGGTTAGGCAAGGTGTCTATTTCATTTGTGGATTAAGAAAGGGTCTGTTTATTTCCATTCAGTCTTTAAATTCATGGTTCATATCAGTCATGAAATCTTACTAAAATTGTTTTTGTTCTTTTTTTAACTTTTCTGTTCATAGACAAGCTTACGGAATGGCCTGTTATTCGGTTCATCAACCATCAAAGCATTGTTTCAAGTCTGTTATCAGTACTTCTACTAAACTACTAGGAGGATTATCATGAAAATTACATAAACATTCATCTGATGATACTGCTGGTCCTAAATAACAATGGTGTCAATCTGTGAAGCCATCTAAAAGTTGTATAATTACTCCATCCAAATGGAAAGTCATGGAAAGTTGTATTGACATGAGATCTTCACCGAAAAGACTTTTTGTGATATCTGGTTTTTCTAAATGAAAACTGTCCCTTGAACATCTTGAAAATCTTGTTACATCTACTTCTCCTAGATGGATGGTCATATCAATAATGGAGTTTCCAAACAAGAGTTTTATGTCTAGTTGGTCCTAAACGAAAATGATGTTGAGTTGTCATCCATTCTGACGGTCATCTTGAAATGTACTTATCACTATTCCTTCTAAATGAAAACAGTATCATCATATGGTTTTTACCAGTAAACTTCTTGTGATGACTAGTTCAAGGCCTTCCATTGGGTCAGTTGCAGAAATAGGCATAGGGTGACTTCCACCAACAGGGATACAGGTGTGGTTTCTTAAGAAGCCAAGTGTAAAGTAAAAGTAGCCTGGTAAATTGCTCCAAGTCCTTTAGTTTTTCCTACATAAATAATGTGCCTTATATGGCCTCATGGTGGTCTACTTGAAACTTTTGTTATTCTTCCTGTTGGATTTATTGACATAGGGTTTTCACCAGAATTCTTTGATTCATGTTTAATTTGTGCCAATCTTGCATCCAATATGGCAGCCATAGTTGCTATTATGAAAATCTTGTCACTCAAAAATATTTGAAATGGTTTCAACACTCAACAGTTAAATGGAATTAATGGTAATATCTTGAATTCATGGAGAAAAAATTGGACAGTAGAACTTTGAGGGACTCTTATTTATCTGTCACACATTACCTAATCACATTACATTAGGATAACTTTCTTTTCTACTTCCAAATCGAGTCCTCATGGAAAGACATCTTTCTACACCACTCCCTCGAGAACTCGCACCCAGATAACTCGCGATCCTGCTTATAACTCGGTGTCCAGCATGGCTCCTGATTTTTTCCAAAGAAAATTTTTTTAAATAGCTGAATGTGAAAAAATTATGATAAGAATAGGTCAATTAAACCGCTTGTTTTATCATTGAAGTTGGTGATTAATGCCCATAAAGATAGAATCCATATTGTGAAATTTGCAAGTTCTAAATAAGATATCATATGTAAGTTTTTTAAAGATAAATAGCAATCAATGAAAACTTCTGGTAAATGATAACAGGTGACAACATAGAATGAAATAAACACCAGTTAAATGTCTCGCTGTGTGAAAGTCACGTTCTAATCCTTTAATTCCGTTTCATTGTAAACATTATAATCGCAATATATTCTATTCTATGAAAACTATGAAAAGAGTCAATTGACCGTCACTTAGAAACCCATGAGTACATCTGTGAGAGCCTAATTACATTCCAGCTTTGTTTTGATCAGCAACTTGGGGAAGTGTTTGTTGCATTAAAAAAATAAATTAAAAGAGACCTGCGTTGTTTTATCACTTTGATTGTCTTTTGTATCAAATCAAGCAATGGAGGTACAAAGAAAAAATTCAAAGGCATGCAAATCTGAGCATAAGTTCTTGTGGTCACTACCATTATCAGAATTCATTTTATTTGACCAATCGAAAAAGGTTTCACATTTTTATACGGTGGCTGGAGACCCAAAATGTTGACTATGTAAAGATCATACAGTTGAGAAATCTGCGGAATTTTGCTTGGCGGTAGAGAAATCAAGGAGTAACACACAAAAAATTATCTGATTTTTTTTCAAAATGTGAAGTTATATTTGTCAAGCATGTCACAAACTGCAAGTATTATCGTGTTCAAATGTGCATTGTTTTAAATTTGAGGACCCATTAAATTCATATTGGTAATGATTAACCCTTCAGCTTTTTTTTCATTTTACTTTTACCACAATCAAATCTACCTATCGTTCGTTCAATCGATAATGTTTCTCGAAAAGTGTGTCGATCTTTTGTATTAAAAAACAAGCATCTAATTTGGATCAAACAATAAAACTAGAATGTATCCAATTCAGCACACAAATTAGTGATTAGTACACAATATGTGAAGTGGTACACGTGTTAAGCGAACGGAAACCATGTATAATAATGTTTTTGATGATCTCCTCAATATACTGTAATTTATCCAGAAATTAATGTTGCTTTATGAGGAAAAATAAACAAAGTACACCATTATGAAGAGATATTTATTCACAGTTAAATGATTATAAATTGAGTATTCAACACTATAATCTGCCAACCCACCCACCCCTTTTGCCATTACATTGATCCCTTTATAAGTCCCTTGATAACTCGCTCCTCACTTATAGTGCTGTCGAATGTTTTTGGACCCCGATGTGAGCGAGTTATCGAGGGAGAGGTGTGTATGTATATATATATATCTATAAAATATTCATAGACACACGCACACACACAAGGAGAAGCAACTCTTACAAATTATCTCCCTTTCAATTTGCTATGTGGCTACAGTTATACCTTGTTTAAACCAGTTTTTACTATCTCCATAACATGCTAAGATATCTTCCAGACAAAACTAAATTTGATAACTTCTATGACTTAAATTTATTCATCCATTCTTTTTCAGTGGTCCAATAATTCAGAATGATTGTTTTATATTGTGCATACAATACTATTTTGTATGTAAATGGTAAATTTATTGATATTTTTGCAGTTGACATACTGTTGGTTATTGTCACATATTATTTTGATTAGTAACATTTATTTTCACTGAAGAAATTTTCAGGCACTGTACCTATCAACTAATACACTTTTAAGTTGTATTGATAATGTGATTTACATTATTTTACACTTAGTTGTACCTCTTCTGCATTACAGAGATGACAACCAAGTACAAGAAGTGTAAATGATTTAAGGTTTTGGAGCATAACCTATTGCTATTTGGCATACATATGTAATGTGTGGACAGTTGTTATGAAAACATGTGGTCCATGTTTTGAAAAAGCAGCTCAGGGGTTGCAGAAATGAGAATGCTCAAGTGCATCTTAATGTAAACCTCACATCCAAAAAATTGATCACTTTCTTGGGGGATGTTGAGATTTCCTCTCCACCAGAAACTGCACCAGAACATAACATATCCACGAATACAGTAGAATCATTGATTAGTCTCATGGCTGGTATCAAAATGTCCTCTCCAGACTCATGAAGATTCAGAATATCACCAAAACAATGAGTAACGTTAAATTGTTGATTAGTCTCATGGATGATGTGAGATGCCTCCTCTATTCCCCACCTATCATGATGACATAAAACAACACCAGAATATAATGCATCCATGAATGTGGTAGAATCGTTGATTGGTCTCATTTGTAAAGTCAAGTGTCCTTGAGCAACCCCATGCAGAAGCAGTGGCAAAATGTATCTGTGTATCCAGTAGACAGGTATGTCATTCTGACTGCCAACCGGTTTAGCCATATGAATGAGTTTTGTATGTATGAATCTGTTATCTGTGACTGGATAGCCGACTGACCTATTGACTGGACCAATCATTCCAGTTGTCCAACCAAGCCAAACCAGCCATGCTGGACTAGCATTCTATAATGTGATCACTACCAATGGCTTATCCATTAGTCAAAATGACGAAGCATGCTGATGATACTTCAGCATCATTTCCTGGTTGATTACAGCGCTGAAGCAAAAGAACTTAATGATACAACAATGGGAAGGATTCGGCCAATGTGGGTATGTGAGAAAGCTTGCCAGTAGCTTCTCGTGAGTCGGTGGTTCTTCCCGGGGTTTTCTAGGGTTTTTCCTCCACCATTAATACTGGCCGCCATGTATAGCCTATTGTGTGCTGAAAAATGGCATTAAACCCCACAACAACAACAACAACAATGGGAAAGATGAAAACTACATGAAATCTAGTCTCCGTTGGAATGAAATCCTCCACCTTCAATCAATTCTAACTACAAAGTCAGCACCTTGGTAAATTTAGACAATGATAAATGTGGTCATTCAGAACCTTGCTACAATTAGTCAAGATTGCAAAATTTACTGTGCATTGTCTTGGAGCATTTGTAATCACAGTAACACAAGAGCTTCTATATTGCAAGTCAGTTGCATGTAACTTTCTCAACCCACTGGTAAAAAGTTACACTCAGAGATATTTTATCCACATATGCCTTGTCTGCATGTTGATAAAGTGGACTCCCAAGCCATCTCATGAAGTAGGATATTTTTACACAAGATCCTGCTTTTCTGCATGTAAAGTGTGGTGTAGATGGTACAAAAACCACACAAAGTGTGGTGTAGATGGTACGAAAACCATACAAAGTGGGCTTTCTGCTTGTAAAGTGTGGTGTAGATGGTTCGAAAACCACACAAAATGTGATGTAGATGGTACGAAAACCATACAAAGTGGGCTTTCTGCATGTAAAATGTGGTGTAGATGATGCAAAAACCACACAAAGTGTGGTGTAGATGTATGAAAACCACACAGAATGTGATGTAGATGGTACAAAAACCATACAAAGTGGGCTTTCTGCATGTAAAGTGTGTTGTAGATGATGCAAAACCACACAAAGTATGGTGTAGATCAGGGGTGTCAAACTCAATCGCTCAGCAGGCCAAAACTCAAATCACATGTAAGGTTGCGGGCCGAACAGGATAAACAATCAATAAGCGGAAAATTAAACCTTTTTTAAACCTTAATATAAATTAAAACAGAAAAAAGTTTTAATAATAAAAAATCATTGGCATACCCATTTTCACTCTTATGCCAATTTGTCAGAGCTGGATGTTCGGCAAGGCTGCTAATTAGGGAATTTGATTTGTACTTTATATCGCAGGGCCTTTACAAAATACTTTTGCCTGAAATTCTCTCTTGGGCCAGATATAATTGTACGCCGGGCCTGATGTGGCCCGTGGGCCTTGAGTTTGACACATGTGGTGTAGATGGTACGAAAGCCACACAAAATGTGGTGTAGATGGTACAAAAACCATACAAAGTGGGCTTTCTGCATGTAAAGTGTGGTGTAAATGGTATGAAAACCACAAAGTATGGTGTAGATGGTACAAAAACCACACAAAGTGTGGTGTAGATGGTGCAGAAACCACACAAAGTGGGCTTTCTGCATGTAAAGTGTGGTGTAGATGGTATAAAAACCACACAAAGTGTGGTGTAGATGGTATGAAAGCCTCACAAAGTGTGGTGTAGATATTACGATAACCACACAAAGTTGGATTTCTTGATATGAAGTCCAATGGCAATTGGCAATATAGATGTATGCTGTCAGTTCTGACATGTCCAACACGTACTTCAGTATACCAATTTATAGTCCCAATCTATGCCCCTGAGCATTCACTTAGGAATACAGAATGTCTGCTGCAGAGATGGTGACATTCATGCATTTCACTCAACAAAAATATTCAGTATTTTGGTTCACCACATTACCAACCTTACTTTCCTCATTTTGTTCTGAATAATCAGTGTAGAAAAGTCAGACCTTGTCCTTTTGTCCATCTAGATATAGAACCCATGATGATTAACATCTTTCTCCCAAATGCCTTGGAAGAATCATTCATGTATCATAGAAGGCATCAACCAAGACATGGAAGTTGGGACCTTAAGTAATATGTTAAACCAATTCATATCACATTTCAGGACGTCCTCCACAGAGAAGGCAGGTGCTCCTGAATGGCACACTACAGCACCATCTGGTTTTTCGTTTACAACATGAACAACCTTACTTCCCACATTGTAGAGAAATCGGACCCCATCCCGTCTCAATATTTTGTCCATCTAGATATGGAACTCTTAACACTTATTATTGTGGTGTCTTTCTCCCAAACGCATCAGAAATATAATTTGTACATCAGAGCAGTCATCAGACAAGGCATTATTTAGGTAAGGAGGTTTCTCAGTCTCTTGGCCTACTCAGTACAGGGTTTGACATGTTACAATGCCAGTTTACTTCTCCACCTGTGATAGTCAGTGGTATGGGGATTCTTCAAGAGAAAGCTCTTCATATCGACTTCATGGAAATGAAAGTCATTTTCCATATGGAACAATACCACCAAACATGGTCCTGATAATGTTGAACAGTTTGCTTGCCGTTTCGTACTTATGCAAGGGGCAGACCAATCTCCTTACCTCTCAGTAGAAGAATACCATCATGGGTACTCCCAATATTAGGTAATATACAAGTCTGACACATTCTTCTCAGACTCATTTGTTCCGGCTTAATTATTTTCCCTCCAGGAACCATGCATCAGGTCCATGCCCGTTGCGCCATCTGATGCTTGACATTTCATTTTCGTTTTTTGTTGACCCCACTGGCATGGGCTGTAGATACACTTCTGGTTAGCTGGGAGGTAATGAGGGCATATACTCAGGTTTGCAGAAATCCGTTGTCCATATTGTCCAAGTCGGAAATTTGTTCTTATTTTTTTGAGCAACTTTTGCAAGGTTACTTGTCTGTGGACAGGTAAATTGTGGCCTGCATTTTGAAAGGGCAGTAGATACCATTTTGTCAGTTATGTTTACACAAGCACCATTCATATTTAACAGCAAGTTCCATTGTATATTTACATAGTGAATGCTGAAATTTATCGATTAGGACTGGAACCAGCGAAAGCTTCTATGGATATAACCAATAGAAGCAGACAGTACTGGTTTAGGTCATATCTTTTGATGGTGACATCAGAATGAATTTCATTGGCTGGGGTTTAGGGCTTTCCTGAGGTATCTGTTGTTTTGAACCAATCACTGGGCTCCTTGAAACTACTATGCGCTACTATGATGAATTTTCCAAGGAAAGCAGGTGCATGGTTTGTTTCCTTATAAAGGTAGGGCCAGATGGTGAAAATTCAACAAAATGGGCTGAAACTAAACTTGTCTGACAGGGAATACAATAATAAAAGCAAATGGGAGTTAAGAGATTCTTGGTTGCAGGAGTTTCCTTGGCTTGAACCCAACGAAGAACGGTAGCATCTTGTTATTTGCATAAGGGATACCCCTCAGCTGAGGTAAAACCAGCGGATTGTTTGCAGGAAAAACTATTTTAAGACTGGATTTGTGAGGTTCAAATTAAAAATGGAGCTGAACTTGGAATTGATCACATCAACAGAACTGCTTGCATAGATTTCATCAGCAGCATATCGGATGTCATACTGAAAAATGTCAAAGATAAAATATTTAAAGCTAAATTTATATCCATCCTTTCAAAATTTGTCCCTCAAGGTCTTGAAAATACCTTGAAAATTCAAAATATTGTATGAGTACCTTGAAAAGGCTGGATATTGTTGAAAATGAAGGGAATTATTAAATAGTTTTCATTTTACAGATTTAAACAAAAAAGAAAAGGAAAAAAGAAGTTCTCTCCCTAAGTTTGTGGGGGGAGGGAAATTTCCACAACTGGCCACTGTGCACTCATACATTTTGAACCTCCGGTTGTACAAAGCCCAGATGTAGCCGTGGTTAAATTTGAATCATTTGTAACAAGATAACCAGGTGGGATTTCCTGATTCACCACAGAACACTTTTGGCGATGATATAAATACAATGTTTAATAATGAATGATTTGAATGAGCAATTAATTATGAATATGTGCATGTATATATAATCCAAATATTGGATTTAATTAACATAAGAACGCACAGACTTAATAATGAAAAATACAGATAAATTACTTTACCAAATACAAAGACACAGGGTGAATGGTTCACAACGATTTCACTATGTAAAGATGGATATAGTTTACTAAGCTAGTAAACAATGTAGAATTGTACTCACGTAGTAAAATGAATTCACTCAGTGAAATTATGGTGATAAAAAAGGACAGATATACAACTTATCTTTACAGTCCCAAAAGATACGATGAGTTTACGAACCCCAAAATTACCCAATAGCTAATTGATTATATGTAAAGAGATGTACTCCGTCATCAGCACACTTTATTTCAGCTCCACTGCTGCTACAGTTCAGTTTCATGGCTGCTACGGTTAATTCCTTTGGTTGGCTTTACAGCTTGCACCACATCGACCCCGATCACTCAGATAACTTTGAACACTCTGGTCACTCTAGTTACCCTAGATACTCAGGACATTCCAGACAGCTCTACACACTGTGGACACTGCAAACACGTCTACAGCTGAAGATATGCAAGTCATTGTAGTAGACCGCTGACTGACAAGACTATCCGTAAATTTGAATCATTTGTACTTCAAAATGGCTGGCTGCCAATTTTAACCTCGGTGGCTAGACAATGAAAAATATAAAGTTTTGATTATGAGATCTTTCTCAGAGAGCTTTGCAAAATGCCAATTATGCCAGAAGGAAATTGATTTGCATGCAATGGGAGACAGTGCTTTACAGTCACATGCAGCTGGAAAAATCACCAAGCTCATAATGGCAGCTAATATGGCAAAACAAGAAGTCTTCAGTATGAAATCATTTTTGATGAAAGAAGTGTGTGAACACAAAGATTCAAGTTTTAAAATAGTAACTGTGTATAGTCTTAATTATGAAATTAGTTCAGTCCGGTTCTGTATTTCGACTGGGTGGAAATAGGACAGACAATAAGTGAAATGAACACAATGAATCTAAAAATATAGACTACAGCTGAGATAGGAGAATTTATTAATATATCTAATATGAAATAGTTAAATATCCAGACACTGTTTTTAAATAAGTGATAATACAAAAAACAAATAGCTTTGTTACTTTTCTGTGTGTTATGAAGTGGATGAAGAAGAAAGCAGGTACTGAATTTGACATGGAGACAGTGATGACTGCTGATGACTGTGCATTGAAAGAAGAGACCCACAGGAAAATTTCCTTTATCACAACATCATATAGTTTGAGGAAAAGTCTTAAGGACAAAATCGCTGAACTTAGAGCTCTTGAAAAACAGCTTGAGGACAAGCTACAAGAACTTCACTCTAAAATATTTTGGACTTAGTAAATAGTTTAGTGTAGACAGAGTAAAATGAACATAGTTCAGTGACTTAATTATTCCAATGCCCAGATGTAGGATATTTAGTATTAATTAGAATTATGTCAATGATCGTAATCTTGACTTCATGTTTTGGGGTTTTTTTTTAAATTTGCAAGATATGTTCCTCGTATGAAGTAATAGTAAGTATAAACTTGTGTTTACATTCAGTTTCATTTATGTATCCTTTAAAATTAATCTAAGAATGAACCTTGAAAAAGATGATTTTAAACCTTGAAAAAAAACTTGAAAATTTTGAAAGAAATATGCTACTAACCCTGCATACTTTATTCATTTAAATGGTGCAGCTTAATTAAGGTAATTATATTAACAATCCACTAATATATTAGTTGTAAAAACTATGGACAAGAGTGAATTTCATATGGACAACTTTTATAATTTCCTTGCCTGTGGACAACTTGATTTTTAAAATCTTTCTGCACCTCTGACACCTTCTTTCCATCACTTTTGATTGTTAAAACATCTAATAAATGAGAGGTACAGACTGCATTAGTGCTGATTGCCCAACTATGATGAAGCACCCTGATTCAGTGACCTGCTCAGTGTAGAGACAGAAATACCCAGACGTGTTATAGCAACCTTTACTCCTGGCTCCTTTCAGTGGTGTCCTGATTGAAAATGCACTTAGAGCTTCGATCCTGTAGAGCAGTGGGTTGCCAAGATCAACCTTAATTTTAAATTTCTTACTTTAGTGGATTTTAAGCATTTGATGGGTCACAAGGCTAACACCAGAAACCTGACATGGGTCACCACCCTTGAAGGTTAAGAACCACTGCTGTAGAGGATTGCAACAGCTGAATGACTGGTGTCACATCAATGAAGTCACACCACTTTTAGCACCCAGTCCCCAATAGAAAATTTCCTTCATTGTCCCTTTGAAGATGAGAAGCAGGCCCTTGCAGAGCCAAGGGATACTGTTCCGTGATCTTAAGCATGTTCAGACCTCATGAAAGAGATGATTTTGGCCACAAGGTCATCTCAGGCTTGCTGTCAAATTCTGACATGTCCATGCACACAAGCAGCTATCATACATGACTTGCATTTTATGATGATGATAAAGTGTGAGTGAGTACAACATATTTAGATCCAAGTTGAGTGCTGTTCTGTTTTATGATTTTTCAGTCATTCCAATGACACAGCAGGCTTCCATTGTAAAAACAGTTTGCTGCCAATAGTCAACCAACAATAACCATTCCCTTTCCTTGATCCATCTGTCAAGAGAAGCAAAGATGCAGGGCCTTGTATGTTACCTGAGATGCACTGACAATGCCCACATCAACAATGAAAGACTGTTCCTTCTGTGAAGGCAGGAATGCAAGACATGATCCTGCAAGCGCTGGCTGCTTCACTGATGGGAGTTGTTAAATCAGTGTACTCTTAACTCTTAGAGAATCAGGTACACAATGAAGATTTCAGATTATGAAATACAAGCAACTTCCATGAGCCAAGCCTTGAATGTACTGTCTTAGTTCGGGACATAGGAGAACGCAAGCTTCCATTTGTGTGATTTGGCCTCACCAAAAACAGAACTAAAATTGTTTGGGTTTGACCACTCCCCATTCATTAAAGCACAACCTTTGTCCCAGACAAGACTTTGCCATGTTCGCTGGATTCGCTATGGAAAATTTTGATGGTGAAAAATCAAGTGCAGAATCTATGCCTGTGTACAAATTGTCTCCAGTTTCGCTAAACTAACATGAGAAGTTCATTTTTGTAGGAAAGGAAATGTGCGCCTGATGGGTGACTCAGAGGTTGGATGCTTGGCATTTCCTACTTCTCTTACCTATTCTGATAACACTTACCTGATGTCATTACAAGTAACCCCTTCCCCAGAATGCATGGATCCTTTAAGGTGTCACTCATATAAAAAAAAACATTTAAATCAGATCTAGTATTAGTGGGTACAAAGGGCAGATAACTTGTAAGAGTTGCCTTATATATAATACATAGCTAGCTTTTCCATCTTTCCTGGAGGTATCAAAGGAAGTTATGTTAATGTAATGTGATCAGGTGTGTATTAGCTGAAAAACATAATTTACTAAAAATTTAATTTTTCTTGTTACAGGAAGAAGAAAGTGCAAAGTTCAGATGAAGGGTACACAGATGATGATTTGGAGGAAGGCCTGAAAAAAAAGTATGTCAATAGATCATATAAGAATGGCATCACTTCAGAAACAAAGAAGTTAAAACCTTTCACAAATTTTAATAATGGCTCATGGTGTCAGTACCAAAAGCCCAAATCTAAGGTTGTGGAAGCTTTTGGTGAAGCTAACGTTAAAGATGTATCTTCTGCCATAAGAAATGAGGTTCTGGATGGAGAAAATTATGCTGAATCATTTGGATATGCTGGTAATAAATATGAACAAAATATATTAAAAAGGAACACGTTTGTTGCAGAAGAAATCTCATCAGAGATAACAGTTAATAATAAAAACATTGGTGTAAATAAAAGCAATATTCCTGTTGGGTTAGATCCTTGTATAAAGAGCAGTCCATTTGATGAGATACATGGTTCAAAGACCTTTTACACGTTTCAGAGAGATGCACAATTTAACAGTGAATTTGAATCAAGGGATCAGAATTGTAGACTGAGAACAGGAAACCAATTTCCCAGTGCAATTAAATATTCTGAGAAAACAACAGGGAGCCAGCCAGTAAAGTCTCGTATAACAGAAAACCTATCTAAGTCGACTAACCAGTCAAAGTGGAGCAGGTTCACAGAAGAATACATTGATGATGAGAAGAATGTCCCTTGTGGAGAAGCAAGTAGTCAAGAACAATCTGAAGAATTGCAATTTAACCCTTCAAAAGGAGAAGATGACTCTTCAGTTTTGACATACAATCCAGATTTACACCTCAAATATACTGTAGTAAACCAGGAAAATAGCAATAAGAATGCCCTGTGTCACATGAATTCAGAATATGGTCATGGCATTAACTTTGGGAATGGGTCAGATGTTTCCATTTATCATGGAAAACAGAATATGTTCATGAGTAGCAGAAAATTTGACAATAATTCTTCAAAGCAATCAGAATTGCACATAAGATCACATGCACACAAAGATGCCACGGGTTGTGAATTTTCTGCAAAAGAGAAAGTTCCTAAAAGTAAATCTGATTGGTTCACAGTTGGGGATATCAGCGATGATGAGTTTGAGTTGTAATTTTATTAGGCGTTGCATGTTTGTTTTTAAATATGTTTATTAAACTTTCATTTTGAATTTCTTTTGATGTTCATTAAGTCATTTGCGATCCACATGAAATGAAATTGATAGGTGTTTTTTATTTTTTGAGATGCAGAAACTCTATAGCAGTATTGTGCCTTTAATGGAACAGGTTGCGGGTTGATTGTCTGGGTAATTTAAGTATGCTAATGTCTGTTCTAATTGTACCCACTCTGTAAGATACAACAGTTAACAATATTGATAATAATAATAATAATAATAATAATCAAACCCATCTGAATAGTCACTGTGATATAGTGGTCATCTTGTCCCTGTCAAATTTACATTATAAATATGAAGTATATAACAGTCACTTGCTTCCACAGACAGTGACCTGGTGTTATAAAACCAAATAATGGTTTCTCACTGCCTTAACCCTTTACCTCATAGAGCCAAGTTACCCAGTGCAGCATGCTATAAATAGAACACCTGTTACCTATTCGACTCCATATGCATAGGCCTGACTGTTAACTGTTACACAGTGTAGTGTATGTTACGTTTAATAGCAATTCTACCCATTTTACATTTTTGGTACACATCTATTATGTGTGGAAAAATTTATGAGTAAAGTCTGATGGTTATAGCTGTGTAATTATTTTTCACGGAAGAATTTTTTATGTGCTTTAAAATCTTGAGAGAACTCGTTCACTGTCAAGTCAGTGAGACCGCATGACCAACCATAGCTGCCATTTCTCATACTTGAAATTTACAAGTTTTTTGTCCACGTCTACATCACCAAGTCGGGGCCCCGAGTGGCCGAGTGGTCTAAAGCGCTTACCGTTCCAGATCACTGCCATCTCACCTCTGTCTGCATGGGTTCGAGTCCAAGGCTCGGCTAGCGTGGGTACGTGGGAAAGCCTGCCAGTAGCTTCTCGTGGGTCGGTGGTTCTTCCCTGGGTTTTCCAGGGTTCTTCCTCCACCAGTTATACTGGCCGCCATGTATAGCCTATCTTGTGCTGAAAAATGGCGTTAAACCCTAGATCAACAACAACATCACCAAGTCACCAGAATTTGATAATTTATAAAAACTAATTGCTGCCTACATCAATATCAGAGCTTTTACCTAAGTTATTGAATCTTTCATAGTTGTGATTCTAATTGTGAAAACTTTGTAAGTACTGAGTGAAATCCGCAACCTCCATTTTGGAGAGTGGATATTACGAACCAGTTATTTTAAATAGCAGATATGGACCAGAGCATAAATGGTGACTGTGTGATCTGACGTAATTGTTATTCACATAAATGAATGTAGTATCTAATAGGGGGTTTTCCCCGAAGGTGGCACTATGAAAACTGGATTAAAATGGCTGTTTACAGCAGATGTAAAAGGTGCTTCCATGCGAATGGAGTAGAGACGTTCAAAGGCACTTGCATGAGGTAAAGGGTTAAGCAGTCATTTGAGCTTATCATCAATGACGACTCAGTATATGCAAACTAAACTAAATGAGGAAGGCATTTGAACTCGTAATTTGCTTGTACTCACCATCCGTCAGTCACACTGACAGTGTAAATCAAAGATGTTGATACGTCAATTTTGAAGGCCGTTTTTTTTGTTTTTTTTTTTCATTTGGAGGTTGAAGTAATTCAATTGGTGGATGGCAGGAAAAGCTGTAATATTGTAACAGGAGAAATGGGAGTTGACTTTTGTGCAAGCATTGGCAGATTTAGTTGATATCTTCGTCTATTTGCCTACGAATTAGCTCTACACCTGATATTAATAAAACTCGTCTTTGATGAAGGATACAAGTTACATCCCTTTTCTTTAGGGGCAGGGGGGCATTCAGTTTTTCCAAAGTTGTCTGTAAAGTAGTGCTCAAAAAAATCTGATTGCCTTACGCCTGGGGCCTATCTAATTTTGGATCGGGCCTGTCCTATATTATAAATGGGGTGCGGCTGCCCATCAGGCTTGTCAAAAAAATTAATTTCACAAGGAAACCTTGATCCTGCTGATGAAATACTCTGCCATAACACTCTGGAATCTAAATCAGATCACCACTGTCCTAAGTGAAATTGAGATCTGAAATTGAAGCATGGCGTGTCATGCTAAATATACGATTATGTACTCGCTAACCCCCTGTCAGACATGATCGTGTTTCGAGAAAACATAATTTTTAGTAATCTTCAATTAAAAAAAAATATTAACAAGAAAAACAGCACCACTATCCCATTACATGTAGCACATACAAACGGTAAACAGTCATGATTGGAGCTGATGTAAAACTATCCCTGGGGCAGTTTAAATAGTGGCAATTAAAGGTAAAATGGTCAGGTATAAACCACCATTTTACATATTACTTAACTGGCTGACAGTAGCTAGTGAGATGTGTTTGGAGGCTGCAGTGGGTGAGCCCATTGTGCTAATTTGCATAGGTAGGATCAGGAAGTGGAACAACCTATTGATGTAATCAGTGAGATCCTAGATATGTGTACAAGATTAAAAATTATTACATGTCATTACCTTGAATGAGAATTTTTAAGCCATATGTAAAATATTTTTGACAAGTTTATGAACAGCAGCAAAATTTCTTTTAAGTCGGATTTCAGTTTTTGGAATAGTGTTAAGGTGCAATTCATTTCTGAAGCCAATTTAGGAAGCAATTAGCTATCAATAAAGCTCCAAAAAATTAAATTTCAGAACACTTGGTTGATGGAGTTTTACGCTTTGAAGCACAACAGCGAATCAAGGAAAAGGAGGGGTAGCTATTAGTCCTTTGCACATACTGCAAACAACACAAAGGCATATGTCAACTTGGTTCTGACCAGGGTTCAGTCAGAGAATCCAGCAGAGAAGTTCAGGTTCATGTGTTACAAGCAATAGCCACATAAGGCTCCTTTTCATTCCATATACATATACCTGCCTATAAAATAAGTCTGCTGTCTTTTGATCTCGGTGAGTTGAGCAGCTGTGTGATACAGATTGCTTAAATGGTGCAGAGCTGTTTGTAAACATAATGAAAAGAGTTGGCCAAAGAAAGAGTCAGTCCCCAGTCATACTTAAGTTGTTGGTTGGCAGTGAAATTAGCATTTTGTCATGATCTGCAAAAGAAAGATAAGTGATTATTTTAAGTCGGTGATGATTTAATGTATAGGATGGTTTAAAGTAATCAGGATACATTTATCTTGTGTAAAATAATCAGGATATATATATCTTGTGTAAAGTAATCAGGATGCATGTATCTTGTGTAAAATAATCAGGATACATGTATCTTGTGTAAGGTAATCAGGATCCATGTATCTTGTGTAAGGTAATCAGGATACATTTATATTGTGTAAAGTAGTCAGGATACATGTATCTTGTATAAAGTAGTCAGGATACATTTATCTTGTGTAAAGTAGTCAGGATACATTTATCTTGTGTAAAGTAGTCAGGATACATTTATCTTGTGTAAAGTAGTCAGGATACATTTATCTTGTGTAAAGTAGTCAGGATACATTTATCTTGTGTAAAGTAGTCAGGATACATTTATCTTGTTTAAAATAATCAGGATATATTTATCTAGTGTAAAGTAATAAGGATGCATGTATCTTGTGTAAAATAATCAGGATAGATGTATCTTGTATAAAGTAATCAGGATACATTTATCTTGTGTAAAGTAATCAGGATGCATGTATCTTGTGTAGAGTAATCAGGATGCATGTATCTTGTGTAAAATCATCAGGATACATTTATCTTGTGTAAGGTAATCAAGATGCATGTATCTTGTGTAAAGTAATCGGGATACACTTATCTTGTGTAAAGTAATCAGGATACATGTATCTTGTGTAAAGTAATCAGGATACATTTATCTTGTGTAAGATATATCCTTTCTTGAATTTCACTATAAATCCAAGTCTATTTCCAAGAATGCTATCTTTTAGCACTTTATATTTCCAGAGAAGAATAATTTGTCTTAAATAATTTGAATAAATAAATTCCAGCCAAAATGAAATACTGACAAAACAATAATACAATTGATCCTGCTCAGATCTTTGAAGACAAATGAATAATTGTTTCGAATAAACAAGATTTTTTTTTCTCCTCTACTTGACCTATGGTCACACTTAGCATTTTCTACTTTAAAAAATTTACTAAATGGAAACTTCCATTCTAGAAGATTTTGCTACTAAAACTGCAATATAGAATTTGGTAAACATCAGGTGGGCTATGTATTTCTTTGGGAATTTCCAGTATTGACTGAGATAAAAGTATTGTTAACAAAACCAAAATTAATTATTCAGGTAGGAAATGAACTTGATTCTGGATAAGGTCAAATCCAAAATACAGTTACCCATAGCAGATAACAAAAAATGCAGATTAAATATGCATAATAATTCAGATCTTAAAACAAGTCAATAATCGCCATGTTCTTCCTCCTTTTCTGAATTTGTAATCATGTATAATTTGGCAAGAGTTTTAAGAAAAATTTGTCAAATTTAGTGTTATTATATAGCTGGGTCTGAACATGCAACATGGGGATAATTTATTTAAGACAGTAAAACAGATTAATAGTACATTTTTCCAAAACATAATACAAATATATTTGCTCGTCATGGATTTATTCATTCATATAAAATGTTTATATACATTGGAACAATTCATCAAAACACTGGACAAATCTTAGTTTTCACCAAAATTGAAACCTAGTGTAAAATTCAATAAATTTTATTTTGTACTGGAGCTAATGTAGTCTTAGAACATACGTCAAGTAAAGAATGAAAGCTATGTAACGCCTACTGAAAGTTGCATACTGGACCAGGATAACAAACCTGATGCTAAAGGATTTGCTTCTTGCTCATTTTGGCCTGGTCTAATTTTATGAAATTGTTTTGCAATAATTCTAGGCTTCTCATTGAGTCGTCAGCAGTTAAAAATACTATTTGGTCTCTGCTTAAATATACTGGAGAATTCATTGGAGTTTGCATTACTGTTCATGATTGACTTAGCTGGATGAAGATTACTGGGATGTTATACAATCTCACTGGCAGATCGGTTATCTCCTCAGGGCAATTGCTGACATGTCGTACACTCGTCTTATGGTTAGAAGGATTGTACAGCCTGTACCAGTGTGAGATGTGGCATTTTTGTGCACGTGGATTTTGTGTGTGTGTGTGTGTGTGTGTTTCTTGCTGGACAGACTCTTGACCAAGTGTTTTCGTAATGCATGCATGATGCATCTGACTATTGTACTGTAGATATAGTATATTACATTCTTGGAAATGGGATACAACAATAGCTCTCTTACCTTTTCAGTTACAATCTTAACAGTAAGATATCAAATTTTGATGTTTAAATGGCCATAACAGGAAGTGAAACATGGGACAAAGGGCAGATTTGGAGACCTATTTAATTGGACATAAGTGAAAACATTTGAATTGTACATATTTGCAAGAAAAGTAACGTTGTAAAGTAATATCAAAACTTTTGTTTTATAGACAACGAACTTAGAATTAAAAACAGAAATAAACTTAGGATAATCAAGTGGTTCACATTATATTATACAGTGAAAGTCATTCAAGATTTGCATGATGTTTTCACATAGATTTATTGCAGCCATCACCTATGCATGATATGCCGGTCATGCGGTCAAGATTGTTACATTATGTGTGGTAGTATAATTTTTTAACAGCTATATCATTAGGTTTTCATGGAATTGAAAGCTGTTCTATAAAACTGTACAGCATAAGCAAAAGATTTTTTTAATTTATTCGCCAGAACTCTTCGCATACATAAAGGACTGTTTTTATTGACATGGTTTAGAGAGGTGCATTTCTGATGTGATGTCATGGATGACTTATAAAAGCTGCTGATCAACCATGCAAAGACTTGCTCATTCGCATCCGTTACCTGAAACAATAAGTGTCAGCAATACCAACATTAACTTAACACAGGCAGTACAAAATCTGGGTGTCATTCTCGACAATACATTCTGATTACACCATCATGTAATGAACATATTATGCAAGGCTGCATATCTGAACTCTTCCTGTTTACATGACTAAAACCTTTGTGCATTCCTTAGTACTTTCAAGACTGGACTAGTGTAATTCACTTCAGTCAGGCTCATCTCAGAATCTACTAAAGAAACTTGAAAATATTAAAAACACTGTTGCTCGGATTATCTTTGGAGTCCAAAAAGTTAGCACACATACCCCTGCCCTGTGAGCTTCACTGGCGCCCTATTCTAGATTTGATCTGTATCGTCTTCCGATGGCTGTTTGCTTTAAATTCAAGACAGTGCCTCTTTAAATCACAGCTTTTTTATTTTCTATTGAGATCAGATGAAAACATCGAAATGAGGGTTTTGTAACTATGCTGAGAACTTTTGCAGTAAATCTTTTCATGATTATTATTATTATTATCAAAAGTATTACGTGCATATCGAATAACATGTCATTCAATTTTCCATCATACAGTCTTTAACCAGAGAGCAACTGAAAGAAGCGAGTGGTACTAGACAGGACTGTTTTTAACATAAGCCTGATTAGCATGGGTAATTCTGTGTAACACAATTTTTGTTCCTGGGTAGTAAGTGTTATTTTGTAATTGCTTATGCCTAAAAAGTATAGAAAATGGCTATTATTCCCCACAAACTTTGCTGTTGTGACCAGGACAGGGATATTTTGAAATCTACCTATTTCCCATGAGAAAATGGGCAGATTTGTGTCTTTTGGTTCACATGAAGTCACAACAAAAAAAGAATCAAAATTAATATGTATTTATACTAAAGTAATACAAAAATGACCACAAAAGATTTAGAAGTGAGTAGTTTTTCAAGATTTACAATTATACTTGTAAATCATTTTCACAAATCAGCCTCCAAATGTAGTCTCCCAACATGTTCTCATTATACTGTCCTTGGTAGCGGCATTCAAAGTCCAGTATATCCTGGTGGAAACGCTCACTTCCTCCACCAAGTATGCTGCCATGTTCTCCTTGAACTTATCAATGGGAGCATCAATAAAATGAACTTTAAGGGACATACTGCAGCTCATTGTGCAGCAGTTCTTCACCAGAGTCTCAACCAGCTCCACATAGTTTTTGGCCTTGTGATTGCCCAGGAAGACCCAAACCATTGCAGCCTCTTTCTCCTACCTAGTGGGCTTGTTGGGGAATTCATTGCCCTATAGGATCTTATTTATCTGTGGTCCGACGAAGACACCGGCTTTGACCTTTGCCTCAGAAAGCTTAGGGAAGAAGTCTTGATGGTACTTGAAGGCTGCCGACTCCTTATCTAGAGCTATGACAAATTATTTCATAAGGCCTAATTTGATGTGAAGTGTTAGCGTCAACACCTTCTGGGGGTCCACCAGTGGCTCCCACTTGACGTTCCTCCCCACAGAGAACTCTGTCTGCTATGGCCAGCTCTGCCTGTGGTAGTGCGCCTTGGTGTCCCTGCTGTCAGAAAGGCAAATATAGCAGGGAAACTTAGTAAAACAGCCGTGGAGACCCGTCAGGAATGCCACCATTTTGATGTCTCCGATGATCTCCCAGCCGTACTCATGATACTTGAAAGTGTCCAGCAAGGTCTTGATGCTCTTGTAATCCTCTTTGAGGTGCACTGAGTGAGCCAGGAGAAGAGATGGGTACTTGTTCCCATTATGGAGCAGCATGGCTTTGAGGCTAATGGATGAGCTGTCAGTCAAGAGGCACCACTCATTCCGGTTACAGGCGATTCCAATTGCCTTTAACAGACTGGTCACATTGTGGCAGAATCAGAGCTCATTTTGACGGGTGAAGAAGCTGGAAAAAGTTTGCTGATTCTTCCTCTGATCTGCATTTGCACACTTTAATCCAACAAGTTCCACTGCTTGAGCCTAGACGTCAAAAGGTCGGCATTGGACTTGGTGAGACGAAGATCTCTGATCAAGTCGTTGAGGTCTGTTTGGTTGGGGTAGTATAGGTTTCTCTTCTCAGCTCAAGCTCTGAAATAGTCATCTGAATTTATGTCTTCCTCGCTCTCTAACTTTTAAAATTTTAATAAATTTCATAGCATAAAATTCCGAGCAGCAATTGTCCATCTTTTCAGCACTTTTTTGCAGTACTCGCAGGTGAAATGAGGTGCCCAGGATGCCTTGCAGGCCTCACACATCTTAGCAGATACTTCCACGAAGTACATTTTCGCTCTTGTCTTGATAAATTGGCCGCAGACTTAGCAAAATATGTCTGCCGGATGCTTGCAGCCTCTTGATGCCATCTCAGAAAAATGCAGATATGTATCCACTTAGGCAGCTGAAACTAAACAGAACTGGTGGGTTTAAGGCCCCTGTATTTATACTACTATTTTATTACTAGAAAGTTCTAGAAGTTACTCCACGTTTACTCAGCACTGAATCTATCTGGAATGTTCTGGAAAATAGGTAAATTTAAAAATATCACTGTTCGGGTCACAAAAGCAATGTCTGTGGGGAATGTTAGCCATTTTTATTAATTTTTCTTTAAGCATAAGAAATTAGGAAATAACATTACTACCCAGGAACATAAAAAACCTGTTCCACTATAATCAAATTAAATTTGTTAAAAGTCACAAAATGAATTGAAAACATGAATGAACAACCAGGATAACTGTACAAAACAGGGTTATAAAATGAAGTTTTACTCGCATCATTATTATTGAGAAAAAAAAGGTGTTCATTTGCTCGTGACTGTTCTAACAGGAGAAAATTCTTCCCTTTTCAGAAATTTTGTTATAATGACAAGAAAAAGAACCATCAGATTAATTCTGATGTTTCTGAAAGAATACTAAAATTAGGCAGCAAATTGATAAACCACCAAATTTAAATATGCAAGAGACACTTAATGCCGGTCTGTCAATTACTAATCAGTTAGAAGAAGAATTTAAAGAATTTAAAAAAGTATTAGAAGAAAATCTCAGAGATAGATTAACTGACAAAAATAGTATGCACTTCAAAAGCCATATTAAAACCATATAATAATATTTACAAAAAGATGATGTTAAAATAATGTTAGCATTGTTGTTTTCAGTATATTAAATGTTATCCATTCGAATTACCTTGTCTTGTACTTTCACTTCTGTTTATAACGTATTTATTCTCTCTCTCTCTCTGGCATAAAATGTCTATTTACAAAACTAAGTATGCAGGCACTATAAACATTAAACAAGAAAAGAAAATCACAGGTAATATGTTGTAATTTTTGTCTAATCTCTGCTAGTACAAGATTTTTTTCCTTTTCTGTTCTTGTTCTGATCTGCTTGTGTTTTCTTAATCTCGTAAGATGTCTTTGCAGGCTGTCTGCTAAGTTCACCTCTATGCGGATCTCTCTTTTTTTGTTGCTATGTTGACAATAATTTAAGAAGTGTTCTCTTCGATTCCCTGTTTTCTTATAATTGTCATGGCTTTTCATTTCGCATTCCTCCATTTAAGTTTCAGAAAATAAGCAATTGAAATAAATATTGATTAATGGCTCGGTTCAAATATGCAAATTTTAGTTGTACTTTATTTAACAAAACTTCATGTAACGTTTTATGTCAGTATAAACATATCTTAACAACCACCTTAGTTTTTTTTTTCCCCTGGTCATCGGCATGCGAACGCAATAATTTATGTTCATTTATTTCTGAATGATACTGTTCAAACATGATATTTTACTGTTAGGTAGTAAGAACATATTGAACCAATTTTCCCCGTTATTTGTGATTGAAATTAACTACTCCTGTGTATTAGCAAATCATTTCAATAATATGTTATCTTGTCCGTCTTTCTTTCCATTCATTTTAAAATATAACAGTCTTGATATTATTTTGCATATCAAGCTTTCACAAACATTTCCTAAATGCTTTTACTTGTTTTTAATCCATTTTCTTTACATTCACTTTGGTTAAATACTAACCAGTTATGTGGCTGCATTCCATTTGCAATGTTTAGTTTTAATCCATGTTCTTGTTTTCTTGAGCTTGATCTCTTTCTCCGTGCTCTCATTTCTTTTAGCCATGTAGTATCAATCTATTTAAAATTGTTTGAAAATGGTAGATATTCTTTAGAGTGGAATTAGTTGGTCCTGTTTATGCTAAAGATTTTGTGTCCTCGATGATAATAATACGTCAGATGCAGTGATTAAGGAATTTTGTATCAGATGATTGATTTCAAACTTCTACAAGACAGCCATTAAATGTAGAAGTAGTTCGTATACATAAATAATTTTATTATAATAAAATTATATCGATAAATGCAGATCAGTATTTATAGGTTACTGCATTTGTATGGGAAAATATGAACAAGGTTTTGGGATCGAATACTGCATGACCTTGGGAGTGTAGTATATTCATCCGATAAAACAAGTTCATATTTTCCCATACAAATGCAGTAACCTTTTTATTATATGCTCATTTCTTATTCTACCTAAGGCTTAATTATATAAATAAAACTACACTACAAGAAACAAAGTAACTGAATGTATGCCGTATTCCAAACTAAATACACAAGTGCAGATTCATCATTACACAACATTATTACTGCGCACATAATTCCGCCCATATAAATTTGAACTTAGTCGCGTACTCGACATAACTTCAGAAAGAAAATGGCGTGTTTAGTTAAAATGGAGTCTTATTGTGAATGAATGCGTATTGCAACAACTTATTCATTTGATATGGAATGAATAGATTTTGGGGTCGGTTTTTTTTTTTGATTCTGCGAAATTTCGTGATTCTGAACTGGATTTATATGTGACAATTCCACATGAAATACATCGGATTAAAGAAATGAGGGTGAAGCATGTTGACATCTGCAAATGTATTTTTGCTTCTGTCATTGAATGTTTGAAAAATTACATATATATACTATAGACACAGCATGTTTTAAATGAATAAAGTAGAGCACTACAGACACAGCATGGTTTTAATGAATAAAGTAGAGCACTACAGACACAGCATGGTTTAAATGAATAATCTAGAGCACTATAGACACAGCATGGTTTAAATGAATAAAGTAGAGTACTATAGACACAGTATAGTTTAAATAAATATAGTAGAGCACTATAGACACAGTATGGTTTTAATGAATAAAGTAGACCACTATAGACACAGCATGGTTGAAATAAATATAGTAGAGCACTATAGACACAGTATGGTTTAAATAAATATAGTAGAGCACTATATACACAGTATGGTTTTAACGAATGAAGTAAAGCACTATAGAAACAGCATGGTTTTAATGAATGAAGTAAAGCACTATAGACACATCATGGTTTAAATGAATAATCTAGAGCACTATAGACACAGCATGGTTTAAATGAATAAAGTAGAGCACTATAGACACAGTATGGTTTAAATAAATATAGTAGAGCACTATAGACACAGTATGATTTAAATATAGTAGAGCACTATAGACACAGCATGGTTTTAATGAATAATGTAGAACACTACAGACACAGTATGGTTTAAATGAATGAAGTAAAGCACTATAGACACATCATGGTTTGATGTATCACAACGGCATTTTCCGAAGTCAAATAGCACTTTGTATTTCCTAAAATGAATTCAACTAAATGATTCCTATAAAATAAAATCTAAACAAAAAGGAAAATACCTCTGCAGTCTGAATATAGAATGATAACAGAACCAGAAATAGGAATAGGAATAATAGATCATCTCATTCATTGCATTTGTGTCCACGATTCTCTTACGACTCATCCCAAAGTAATGTCAGAATAACTCCTCACAGTACTTATGTCGATATCACCAATGAAAAATTACACCAAACTGTAAGTAGGTTCATTATCAAGGTTCGATTTCGAACTCAAACCGATGTAAAGAACTTATTTATAGCATCAGTATTTTAAAATAATGCTATGTAATGCGTTGTGTACACATGATCATTACAATCTATAAGCATGGACAAATGTTAACAAAATTAGATATTCATATCAATATTATCAGTTTGTAATTGTCACTATAAACAATGGAATAGAGAACAAATCATAAATTATTCATCAGAAATTGATGCCTTATACAATGATAAATCTTAATACAAAAATGATTGTCTTTTACGCTAAAGATGGCATGCACATAAAAGTTAAATCCGTGCTTGTATTTCATTTTATCTTTATACATTTTACTTCCTTGTCCTACATATCAGACCTTAAGTCCTTATGACAGTAGCTGTTGAAGGATATGATACCTTACGGAGTAGTCTACTCCACTTTCAGGCTTGAGACCAGCCAGGATTCTGAAATAGGCATGACCTCCGATGTGAATATAGCCCCACAATTCACAAGAATTTGGAAGGCTACGAGAAAACTATAGATTTCGGAAAGTCTCAAATCCGCCTTGGAAAGACGTGTATAGTAGGAATCCGGGTGGTGTACGATAGTGATTCAGAATGCTCCACTGCCTATAATGGATCCGAAAAGGATTTTGAGTCCATAGTATGAGGACTGGGCTTTTCCAAAAAGAAAATATTTTTTTGCAAGCATATGACCGCATACTATCCGCCCTTCTTTCGTATCATCCCACATTTGTTTTCCTAAATCGAAGTGATGATCTAAATGTAGTCACATAAACTTCTCTAAAAGTGCATCAGATGAGATAGAAGTCAGTAGGGTAGTGCTTAATTAAGCCAACCACAGTTGACGAATCTGAGATGGTCACAGTCCTTGGTATATGTCCATTTTCATTGCTAGTAAAATGCTTGGCAAGTAAACAATTCACACTACCTTGTCTTGCATTGCTTTTGGGGAACGTAATTTGAACCCGTAATCAGAAAGTAAATTGATACCGCTATGAGCGAAAATGTCATTGTCAATGGTATTTTCATCATAAATATAGAAGTATAAAGTTGTATTGTCGAATGCCATAAATGTTTTCTTCTGGAATTAAGATGTTCTTTTGTCAGAGACATCTGACAAACTGCCTGATTATTATTTGCCCTAAGTTTCCTCCGTTCAAGAGGTTTCCATTATAGCATTATACGGTTTTCTTGTTGACACAATTTATTGCATGTATTCGCTAATGCAACATGAATTCTATCAAGAGTACGATGACAGTAGTTTGTTTAACGGGAGTATCTAAGCCAAACCCCTATTTTGTATTTCGTCGACAGCACGATTACCCCCTCCCAGACCCCCATGTTAGCCAAAACAAAACACGAAAACAACTTTGTTGAGGCAACAGCATCTATTTCATTACTGATTGCCTGTCTAGGACCTATCTCTGAATCATCATCGTCGTCATAAAAAATAGGGTTGGCATAGATACGTTCCCATTAAGCTAACTACTGCAGTTTTTTACTTGAAGTCGCACGTTCTATAAAGTTGAACATTTCAGGGTCTGTTAATAGTCCTAGGTTTATTTTAATGTGCCTGAGTAATGTATTCCAACTTAGTCTGGGTGCCGAATAGTACCAAGCTGGGTCAAGGCCGTAGTTATCAGGGCTGACATCCTTAAAATTTTGAAAAATATCTGCGATCAACAGCACGTCTGTGATAAGATATCAATCATGATAATCAACCAAGTTTTTACAGCCGAAGGAGTCCCAAATATATCGAACATAAGCATAATTATCATCACTAACGCTTACAAGATTTAACCTAGAATAAAAATTATCTTTGTCAGGTAGATGCGATTCATCAAATTTGTTAGAATCATCAAGATATTGGAAGGGACAAATTCGTTTTCATGTCAATAAACTGCTAGCAGTTTCACCAAAATGTTCAGTCAAAATAACAAATTTACCGCAGCTATTTTACTAGCTCGTCTAGCGATGCTGTCATAAACTGCAGACTATTAGTAAATCTCAACTTGCCTAGTGTCAGACTGACATGTACATTTCAGCATTGTTTGGGATGCTCTTTACTTTATTGTTATTAATTTTCAAGCGGTTTATTTTATCTCTATTACCGAATACTTCAGCTATAATGTAAGAATCATATCCTCTGACATTATGAAAGACAACAGGAACGAAATCCGGTGCGATATATTTTAAATTACATTTATCATGTGCTGGCCCTCGATACTTTCCAGCAATATGGCCATGATCTTTTGAGGCAAAAGCGCCTCTCACAAATATGGCATATTTTTGCTGTGGAAAATTCAGCTTGTCTTACTATTAGTGGTTTCATTGCAGTTGTTGGCGAGTAGCATCATAATAGCATCGATCTCATCTACAAGGTTCCTTAGCAACCAGACAGCAGAAACTTTACCTCTATAAATCTTTACTGGTTTTGATAAAGATTGATCAAAATCACAAACGACATTATACGCTGCTTTGAAGATTCATCAGGGTTATTTTCTGCTTCTTGCACTGGGCGTAAAATAGACTCGAAATGTGCTGTAAAAGACACTTTCATCTTGTGTCTGTAATTTGTAAATTGTAATAGTTTTCATCTTCGCCAGGCATAGATATTTTCTGTACATCAGAGCGGTATTTGAGATATTTATCAACACCCAATCGCGATTTACATTGGTGCATACACCTGACACAGAACTATTTTTTTTTCTTTATGCTTGTTATACAGACCTTCGACTAGCCCGTTACAGTTCTTTATCCACACGTAGTGATTTTTATAAAATGATAAATTTATTGTTTTTGTTAAGCTAGATCGCTGATATATATGGGATATATATTTTGTTTTTCATCGATAACGAATACATTAATACCTCCAGCTAACATCTGTTTATTTCGCTTCTCGGATTTTGGTATCTGATATTCAGAAACAGGAAAGACAATCCCGCTAAAGTTTAGATTATTAAAATGACCACTATAATTTGATACTTGATAAGGATGATCTCTTGCTGGAAATGACGCTAATAATATTGCCCATTGGAAACATTGTTATCACTGGATATTTTCACAATATTTTGAGGTTTTTATCTAAGTTGGGAGCTCGACATACGAGTTACCTCACAGCAGATTATATTTCATAGTGTGGGACAGTATTTCCGTTATCTTATCAAATTTCCAGCTAGACCCCGATGCAGTGTACTCATCTTTTTTCTTCCATATCTCCTGAAATATATTATCTGACAGCGATATTAAATCTGTCCCTGTTAGAATTCGACTAGATTTTCATGTAATGTAAGGATCGGCGAATTCCTAACGTTGCTTAACTGCAAGATGCTTTGACGTAGGCGTCTCACTGACAAGCCCATACTTGGCTTTCTGTTGGGATTCCAGGGATACATTTAGCTTGGAAAGCTTTATATTGAACTGAACTATAATCTTTAGACCCTTGTGCGTGGCAAGCTGAGATTTAACTGTTGGCTGAAGCAGGTTATATAAGTTTGTGGCAGAGAAATATGCTAGTAAAATATTATTATCAAATAACCAATTGTTATCAAAACCAGCAAATGCAGTTGCAGTTTTTGTGGGCTGATATCTTTCTGTTGAGAATAGACCTTTCTTCGCTATATCAAAAAGTTCAACATCCTATGTCTACTGTTTTATATTTCTTTAATTGAGTGTGCTGTGAAAATTGTCAATTAAAGAAACGAAAAGGTTAATAATATGTTATGGAAAATTTACACCATATGCTGATGATCATAAGCAATCTTGCTAGACATCAAGAGATTTTCTGGTATCACACGAGATATAATCTTTTTGCTTGGCGTCATGATAAACATAAAAAAATGCAATTGGAATCCTAACGCCGGCGGGTTATAAGATGAAAGTGAAAGGCGTTAATGATAGCGAATTTAATGGGATGGTCTTACACGAATTTATCTGGACCTTGTTTAGCGGTTATGATATTCCAGATGGAATAAGAGTTTATCGTGTCAGTGGCAGTGTTACTGACAATAACATCGCCAACTTGTCATTGCAAGGTGCGTTTCAACAACATCCAATAAGAGTTTATCGTGTCAGTGGCAGTATTACTGACAATAACATCGCCAACTTGTCATTGCAAGGTGCGTTTCAACAACATCCAATTTATAATTTTCATGAAGCTTCTGACAATGGTATTATCAGACATACTGAAACATAAAAAAAAAAAAATTGTTGGAAATATTGATAATATGGGTTATCTTACTGTAAGATCGGTGGGACTAATACTAATCGAATTAATGATAGATCTCACAGGTTCGTTTTTGAAGTTTTTCATGACTTATTTCAAATGGTTTAATATTTGACCACTCTAATAACGTCACAGTTGATAACCGTCTTCAGAATTCATACCTTGTAACATAGAAAGAAAATAGTAGGCGAGTAGATCCTGGAATTCCTATCAATTTCAAAGAAATTAACGAAGAAATGTCGTCTCCTTCTATTACATCAGTTTCAAAGTATCTTAAGATTAATAAAACATCAATAAAATATGTTGCAGATGGCATTACAAAATTCGCCTTTTCAAAATAAAAGATTAATGTCAGAATTGTCTTTCAATACGAATCACCTGCTATTTAAAATATTTGGTACGTCGCTATTTGTCAAGCAGTAACTGAGATATTTGTTTCAGGTTTCTTTATCGTATTCGACTAGGATCATTCTGTATTTCAACATGTGATCAAGTTCTTTGCTGCTTAATAAAATCAAATAATTTTTGTTCTCGTTCTACTTCAAAGCGAGCTATCACGTTGAACATTTTTCTTACGGCCTTTTCCAGATGAAAGGGGTTTACAATATTAGCTCGAGTAACGAATCTATCCATTATTTGATAATTAACACAAAACCATATTTAATATACAGATCAGTTTTCAAAATATATCCTAGATCTTTTTTTTTCCCTGTCAAACAAGGGTGAGCCCGTTTCATAATAGCATCTTGATCATATCTAACAAATATTTGTTTATATTTCTCAACCTTTGATACCTCAGTATCTGTCAACAGCACATCAAACGCTGAGTAAGGTTCGTATTCAACGATACAATTCACATACTTTGTATCTTTTTTCTTTTTTTTTTAATTGCTCAAGAACAACTTCACAGTTTCGAATCAGAAGTCTATATTCAAGATTTTAGCTCTGACGACTCTTCTCATTTCGTCCGGCATTTTATTACAGTAATTTATTTAAATGTTTTATGTATTAGATGTCTCGAACAAATTTCTTGTTTGCAAAAAGACTGTTAGATTTTTACACTGATATCGTTCGTGATACAGAGAATCAGCCAGCGCATCACAATTCGTAAAATTCAAATACTGACAGTCAGCATGCAAAACATCACTGTATTGTTAGAAATCTAAATACTGCAGCGCATCATGATTCGAAGAATCAGAGTTCAAAGCACTCCGAGTTCGATCTAGAAACGTATTAATTCCTTGTCATTGAGGATAAAATTTGCAGAGGAACCAGTCATAGTGCAAGAAAATGAACAAATTTATATCGTAGCAAAATCGTGGTAAAATATCACCTAGCTAAGAAGATAAAAAAAAGTCTAACTTTACTGTCTCTGAACATCAAATATTCTGTGAGTCGTTAAGGCTATTTATGAACCGTGGACAGTTAGAAGTAAAAAAAAGATATTTGATTTGATTTTTCTCTTTGTTAAGATTTTTAACTTGATGGGAGACTGCGCACTAACAACAACGCGAAGTGAATATTTGATATCATTGTGCAGGCCAGTGAAATATAAGTCTGTCCTTTTAAAATAAGAACAAATGTATAGTGATCTGATCAAAGATTTTTGATTTCACTAGTTGGTATCAAGCTCTTAAAACTATCACCGTAACCTCTCCATTTGAAAAAGCTTTTCTTACCTTTCCTTGCTATCACTCGCTCGATGATAAATATATCATGATCCGTCTTTTGTAGTTCCTGTTGGTAGAAACTTCCCATAATTTCTTATCCGGGATTAGTATCCAAGGTTAAGTTGTTCAGTTTATACGTCACAGGTATTGTTGTTAACGTTTATGCACAACGAACTCTTCCTCGGATCAATTCGGAGTGAATCCTTTTCAAACGTTTTCTTTACTAGTGAAATTCTAACTGTATCACCCTTTCTAAACTTATGTCTTCGTACATATTCTCGTTCGCAGGTAATGGGTTATTTACAGCTTCATTTGGTGACATTCCAAGTGCTTTTTATGTTTTGTGTTAATGTAATCTGATATAATCTTTGTCAGATCATCGACGTATCTGTTAGTGCTTTTGGCTGTGAGTTGTTTGTAAATCTTTTCGTTTAGCGTACGATTGAATCTCTCGACGATGACGCTGCCCCTTCATTTCCGGTTGTATATTTGGTGATGTTATTTTGTTCCAGAAACTGCTCGAATTGCTTATTAAAAATTCTGCTCCGTGATCTGTCCATACCTGATTCGGTTTTTTTTCTGTGCTGATTATAATACCTCGCATTGCATCAGTTATAGATTGCCCTGTTTTATCTGTAACAGGTACATTAAACGCATATTTACTACAAATATCAACTACATTCATCGGGTACCTTTTATTGTCATTGTGCTTAGGAATGTGTAACATATCAGCTAGATATATCGCCCATATGTCATGAGCTGAATTTGCGACAACTTTTCCTCGTTTAGGTCTGTGAAGTTCAAGTGCCAAAGTGCTTTGAAATCAGCTATCATAAAATATATTTTTACCAAGCGGCATCCGATTACAGCTCGCTTATAGTAACACTGACAATATGTTACTGCTTTATTCTGCTCAATACAGAGTTCGTGGTCAGCTTCACGTTTACACGCTTTACCGTGCTTTTTTGTTATAATTTAATCGTCGACTAAAATTGTATTAGAAATTCTTGGCATTCCCTGATCGCCAGGTAATTGTTAGTCACGTTTGAGAAACATGTTCTTTTTACTGCCACAGCTAGCACATATATTTTTCCACCTTAGTCGGTTATTTTTTGCAATTATCGTAGTTTCATTTATATTTTCTATTTTGCTTCTGGATTTCAGGCAATATGTGGTCATTTTTATATTTGCTTGTTAGATAAAATTGTAATGATATCGTTTTCCAGGCATGGTTAGGTGCACATTGTAATATAAATTTCAGAAAATCACCTGGTCCGCTAGCAGACTGGGACATTTATTTGATAAACATACAGAACTAATATCCACAAGCTGAAGTTCCAACTGGCTGTAGTTGGTTAGACGTATAATTTACTTTTTTATACGTTTGCGACGATAGCACGTACTGTTTGATAATATCACTAGGTGGTATCCCAAAAGAATCAAAATAGTTGTTTTTTAAAGAGCTTCCCAGTGCGTCGTTAAAATTTTGAATACTTAAAACACAGCATGCTGAAGCTGGCAGTCAGCGTTGGTATTCTTTGAATCTCGAGCTCATCTTTAGAAAATACTTCTTGAAATCCGCTGACGTCTTTCAGTTTATGCAGAATCTCAAAGTTGTTTATTGGATGGATCGCAGAGCGATTTACCTCCTTGTACCTGGTAGCATTAGTCTTCTCCCGCGTCCTATTCTCTGCAGATTAGGAAGTAGACTTCCTGCTATCCCTGCCATCAACGGACCTATGAATCCACCTTGGACTGTATTCTAGTTCGGCCTTTTTGTAGTTGTTTTACGTTTCTTTGCTGTTTTACGTTTCTGAACACTTCGTGTGTTGGGAATTCTTTTATACTAATCGTTAGATAAAAGTGAAATGCTTTGCATTTTGCACTGTTTGATACCGTTACTGGACACAGCTTTTATCGTAGCTCCGGTTATAGCACCCGAGACGGACGCTCTGCTGGACTAGTGGTTAGAGCGTCCGTCTTGGAAGCGGGAGGTCGTGGGTTCGAGCCCCGGCCGAGTCATACTAAAGACTAGCAAAAATGGTACTAACAGCTGCTTTGCTAGGCGCTCAGCATTAAGAGGTTAGCGTTAGGACTGGTCGGACTGGTGTCAGGATAATGTTACTGGGTGGGATATCATGCTACATGTCTGCGGCATGATCCCCAGTGCTAGATATCACCATAAACTGCCACACTGCAGACATCCTAGCGATATGACTGAAAAATGTTAAAGCTACGTTAAAAATCCTAATCACACACACTCCCCCGATGTAGCAGCTATACCCAGCGTGCCTAATACTGGCAGTAATTTGGGTACCACCGGTTTAGCAATAGTTTCCAAAGCCGGTCCCAGAAAACCGCCCCAGATTTCCTGCGATATGGACTTTGCAGTAATTTGCCACGCTGATGAATTTAAAATATATGGCTTGCGCTGTCGTATTTCATTGATTTACCGCTGTGTCAGCATTAGTTTTTCTGGCAGTAGATCTTTAAGCGATCTTGTTCTAAAGTCTATCTTCAGCGAAACTGTCGTTTAATAATAGCTTGTTTTAATTTTTTTAACTTGTCCCAGCGATAAATTCATTTCATGTATAATGCATTTCATTTTGTATTTATTTTTCTTCTGTTTGATAAAATTTGCACTGCAGTCAGTCAGCCGCTTGTTAGGAGGGATCAATACATTCCGCCCGCTTTTCTGGTAAAATTTTAAAATGCAGAGCATTCAAAGTGCAGAACACTTCAAGTACAGAGCACCTGGTAGTCAGTCTAACCAGAAAATCAGTACATTCCACCGCTTGTTTGATAAACATATACCCCAAGTGCGAGCACTTAGTATTTAGACTTGGACAGTCATTCGGCCCTTGGTAGAGTCTATCGTTAAGAATCTATCAGATACAATTAGCGCATAAGCATTATAATCAAAAGCTGGAGCAAGTCCAAGTGTCCACGTGACCTCAATGTCAGAATTCGACTCGATAGCTCGTTCAGTATGCTTACTGACGTCAAAGTGAAATATCAGATAAAGCATTCTAAACTATTCGACTGAAATTTGATATCCACTGCCAGCATCTTGATAGTTTTGCATATCTTCCATAAAGAACGTATAAATCGAGATATGTCTATGTCAGCTAATGCTGAAGCATTAACTGCAAAGTTATATTCGGTCGCTCGTTCTGGATACTGTTTAGAGTTTATTCTGACAAATATTCTTCTGACATCTGGAATATCAAATGCAGAATTGTTTTGAATCTGAATTCCTCGTCTATTCTGTCGTTGAAACACAATAATTACATGCCTTGGTAACTGCTCACTTGGTGCTGTTGTGTTTGTCCATGTGTTATTGATTGAATTTGGTATTGCGGCTTCATAAACTTTGTTGTGCATGAAACGTATTTTGTTTTATATCTTAGCATCGTCTCAAGTTCAATCGATTAATCGATCGATGGAACTACACGTGGCATCCACAACGCCAATCGTGAAGTTACAAAGTGTGCATCATCATGACCAGCTCGCATCAGACAATCATTTTTAACGGCTTGGTCAAGTATAAGTGTATGTTTGGTACCACGAAATACATTATTATAGTCTCTGCAAAATCCGAAAAGTGAGCTAAGCGGCAGCATCATTGTGGTCTGATGTGAAGTATCTGTGAATTTTCGTCGTTTAGCTCTTCATTTCTAATATTTATTATATTTCAATATCAGCAAAAGCTTTACTTTACCTTCCTAACTCTACCTGCCGCATCAAAGACTCAGATAAAAGATGTTTTAGTTCTCGGGGATCTTCCATTTTTTCAATAATTTGTACAGCAGTGTTTTCTCTCCTTCTGTAACTAGACCAAGTATTAATTTATCTGATAAATTTTTAAGATCTTCTGGTGATACTGCAGAAATATACGGCTGTTTGCTAAGTACGGCTTCGGTCACTGTTCTAAAAAGTCTTGCATTTTCTTCTGCAGTTTGATGTAGAACCTGACGTTCCTGCTCAACCTTCTTTTTGAACGCTGCTCTAGTTGCAACAATTTTTTCAGAACCTCTATTCGTTCGCGTCCATTTTATCGTTTTATTTATTTTGTGATGCTAATTTCAGATCGTGGCCGAAATACCAATTTTTAGATGTTTACCGTTAGGTTAATTTTCAGTTCAAAAGCATATCTATTCCACAGCTGAACATACGATTTCAATCTCTTCCTTGCTTATTAAATAAAAAGAAACTGTGTCCGCCATCACCAGTAGCGTTATGATAAAGTTCGGCAAATTTGTCTTGTAATACACCACCGCACTGTTCTCGGGCCATATTTTGTACGTCAATGTTATCTAGTCCAGCAAATATTATGAAACAACCTGTATTTCGCCTGATAATTATATCTACGTAATAAAATCCTTGAGCTAGGTAAACTGCGTCACATTTTCTGTTGCGCGATATGGACAAATAAGATTTTATCTTATTCATCTCTGCGTTTCTTAGCGGAATGTCATCAAACACAATTATTTTATGCTGGCCAGAATCTAGCTCAGCAATAGGAATTAAATCTTCAGGTTGTTTTATAATAAATATATCATTGCCTACGCCAGGTTCATTTTTCAGCAGTGTATATTTATCCTGCTGTGAATTCATCGTGTAGATATAAACTCAG
Organism: Sinohyriopsis cumingii; assembly: GCA_028554795.2. Taxonomy (NCBI): domain Eukaryota; kingdom Metazoa; phylum Mollusca; class Bivalvia; order Unionida; family Unionidae; genus Sinohyriopsis; species Sinohyriopsis cumingii. Next base: position 7,809,706 of record CM068837.1, on the reverse strand, counting down.
TCGTAGTTGGAGAGTTCGTTAAGTAACAGATTCATCAGAAGATTAGGTTTTTTATATACCTGGTGTTCACAAAATCTTATCTCGCAGTAATAAGAAGGATGAACTATTGCACAAAATTTGGTACGTTAATTGGCAGCTCAACGGAAAAAATAGCAGTAACTACGACCATTACGGCTGGTGCAGATTTAACAAATTATCTCAAAAAAAATCTGGAGATATAATGATAGGTAACTTAAATATGTCCGGTCAGCGAGTGCCAGACACTGAAACAACATATCGACCAATCAACCCAGATAACTCACAAGCAGTAACATTTACATAACTTAGTGTGGTCAGCAATTGTTATTTGTCAATAACTGGTGGAAAGATGACCGGAAATAATATGATCACAAAAAGATTGTGAATCTTTGAGACCGAATACCCCCCGCCAACATAAATAACTCACAAGCGGTAAGTTACGCACAACTTAGCCTGGTCGATAATAATACGTTGCCACTAGCTAGTGGGCCGATGGCTGGAGATAAAGATATGGGCGAGAAATTATAATTTAATACACAACATGATAAAACAACTTTGACCAATAACGATTCTGTAACAAATGTCAAGTTTGTCAAGGACAACTTTGTAATAAAATCCGGTGACAATATTGTGGGAAATCTGGATATGGGATCGAATAAGATAACAACTACGTCAAATCCATGAGCGATGTTAGATTTAACAAATAAAAATTACGTCGACGATATGATAGCAACAAATATTACATCATGAGTAGAAAAATCCGGTGATAAGATGACAGGTATATTAAACATGGGCTCGAGTAAAAGAACAACAACGTATAATCCAGTCGACCCATTTGATCTTACTAACAAATTGTATGTTGGCGCTGAGATAAATGCAACATCGGCTGGTATAATTACTTCTACAGATGCCAGTTATCTTAAAAATTCCGGAGGCACAGTTAGAAGTGCGATCGATATGATTGCTAATAAATAACTTCTACGTATGTGCCTGTTTCTGCACTTGATTTTGTCAGTAAACAGTACCTGGATAGTGTTACCTAATAGCAGCGGTTGATGGTAGTTCAATATGATTTAAAATTAATATCGGTCATATTTCACATCTCGCTGATGCTGTTAATAATCGTTGGGGTTTTGTTGCATCTGCTTCATGTTATTATTTGGATAATAATCCAAGTTATGTGTTTGCGTTTAACAGTCCTCTGTCTAATGTGATTGACTGAATCACAGACAGAGAAACATTTCACTTTTAGATCAAAATAAAGGGTCTAGAAGCTGTAGCAAAATGGAAATATCAACTGCGAAGTCGAATAAATGCTAATGTCATAGACGTTTATGACTGAATTACAGGTATCGAATGATGATTCAACCTGGACTGTGCTACATATTGTATCTAACGTTAATATTACTACTTCTAAACAACTTACACTTAATCCTTTAGCAACAACAAATACTCGTATTTCCGGATGCATGTTTGAGCCGTGAGGGATGATGATCTTTACCCAGGTTTGTCGATGTTTCAGAGATATACACTGGATGACCTAGTAAAGGTGTGGCGTGCTAGCACGCTGTGATTTAATGTGATTCATGTAGCAAAAGAGTTTATAATTTTATACTAAACCCGAAAACGGAGATTGAAATAGCTGATTTTAATTCGCTAGACCCAGAACATGTTGAGAAGGAATGAGAGATAAATATAATTGCTCGAATAAAATAATTAACTTTAGAATCACCCTGTTGTTTAACTGAGAACAGTAACAACTTTGCTAGAGTTTCAGAAATAAGAGACCTTAAGCTGAGATGCGCGGTCAGACACTTTGATATAATTAGCAACTACTGTCCTGTAAGTGAATGAGAGGAGCGGCGAATAAAAGTTGAAAAATATTTGATAAATACACTGCTTGAGCTAATTAAAGTAGAATGTATTGACGATCGACAAATCTAACCTTGTAAAATCAAAAGTTCATGGTGGCAAGATACCAGAACAAGAGCGACTAAAGAAGATTCACGACGAGCTTGACAAACTAGCTGAAATAAGGAAACACAAGTTTCTTAAAAATCAAGGACACATTTGCTAAACGTCTAGTATTTCGTGTGCTCGGTATGGACTATTATGATTAAAAAAAGACGCTGTTAAAAAAATAGCAGACAACAGTACTGACACTAACCTGCTAACATCACCTAGTTTTGATAGACTCTCTTACCGGCGATAAAGAAAAGCACGACGTATATCACGTTAATGCTGCACTAAACACAGTATCAGAAATTGAGTCTAGAACTGAGTTATATGATGTTGAACGAGATATATTTTATCAAGATCCTGACGACATTAGTACTGTAAAGACTAGTGTTGATAAGGACTATGAAATACATAATAGCTCCAACAAATGCGCTGCAAAACTATTAAAAAGAAGCTGGAAAGTTACTGACAGAAGCAAAATACAAAAAAAAATCAAAGATCTTTTTTCTGGGTACCTAAATATACCCACCTGTGACATAAGCATTGAGCAAGCAGATATTCGCGGTCTCTTGAGTTTTACAATAGCATATGCAATTCTCAGGCAGCGTCTGTACTTGAATATTTTAAGCTGGGACCGTTATGCTATGTTGTTAGTTATATCGACGAAACAGAAGATATTTATCGTGATATAGACAATGATATTGCTGAAATACCAACACATTTTCATCCCCAATTTTCATCCTCAGTCTTAACAGATGTCAGATATGACGATATCTCATCTGAAGTATACGAAAGGTATAGAGAGTTTCTTTCCGACCCTGTCAATAAAATATTTAGTGCTCTGATCGATAAAACTTCAGCTGAAATATTTTCACTACAGTAATTGAAATAATTACCGAAACAATTTTACAACGACAAGAAACGACATAATCGACATCAATCATATTTCATCTGGTCTCTCAGACAATGACAGGGATGAGCAGATCAAATACTATAAATCTTACCGTAAAAACTTTAATCCGTCAGACATGCCAGGAAATATTACAGTAAAATAATAAGCATGCTGAATTATATTCCAATGTTGTTAACAACGAGTGGAATTATTTCAGTGGGTGGAACATTAAATCCATTATTGTTGATAGCACCAGAGATAAGTATTGTATTATCAGCGGTGAATAAAAAAGATCGGACCAAAATACGAAAACAAAAATACTTCGTGTAAAATAGCAATACCGAATTATAATAAAATTCTTATTCAACTTCGAGCTTATCTCAGAGATGAGAAGTTTATCATGCTAGATCGAATAGAAAATCTGCGAGTCAAAGACGATTTGCTCGTAGGTATGATACCAAACAAAGTTGAGAAATACGATAAACGATACTCAGTAGATTTTATGTAAAATCGCTTCCGATTTCATTTAAAAAAATAAGTATAATAAAAAAAATGTGAATTCCAAAAATAAGTATAGTAAAGGTTTTGTGTGAAATATGACAAATAATGGAAGATATTACAGTGGAAGATACCACGTTAAAGATGAAAAGAATTCTTTTCCGAGGTAAGCATATGACTATTATGCTTGACAATGTAAAGTACAGCACGTGTTTCAAAAATAGAAATAAGATAAAACTGTCTCTGGTTCGCACAGAAAATTCAGATTATTTTTGTAAGCTTACCTGGTTACAGACTCATTTCCTGGTGTCACTGATAATTTCTTGACAATCTGATATCACAGAATAAATACACTAGGATCACACTCGACGAAGAACTGAAAAAACGTTATGCCGACAAATCGATAGTCTCACATGGAAATTTTATCAAAATGCTAGAACATGGCTCTCCTATCAGTGGTAAGATTAATCTGTACTTGTTAAATCATGACGATGAGAATTATGTAATAGAGAAAGATGGGACTCGAAAAATATATCGACAGGTGGCTGTGTAAATTATCGATGTTTTTGTAAAATTCCAGTGAGTTTTTAATAGCGCATTCATTTTAGCAGTCTGACGTGTGACCTGCAAATCCCAGCGAGTTATTTATAACATATTGAAATTTTAGGAGCATGTTAGGCATAGTAATTTTGTGTGAAATATAAATATAAATCGCTAGCGATTTCAAGTGAAGACCGCAGTAGTTTTCTTAAAGGGGGCATGTGTAAGCCAACCCTATTTTTTATCACGACGATGATGATTCAGTGATAGGTCCTTAACAGGTAATCAATACTGAAATCGACGCTGTTGCCCCAACAAAGTCGTTTTCGTATTTTATTTAGACTAACATGGGGATCTGGGAGGGGGTAATCATGCTGTCGTCCTAATACAAAATATGGCTTTGATTAAGATACTCCTTTTAAGCAAACTACTGACGACAAATTTCAAAATATATACAATGGCAGATATGAGAAGGATGCCATTGCGATGTGTATCCTAGAATTCTTCGGCAACTACAATATTTTTTTGCCTTAGGCGACTGTACCGAAGCGTAATTATCATTCGCATAAACAATTATTTTGGGACTTTCCTTTACACACTTGTATGCTCCATTCAAGGAACTGATTTCTTGCAACATGCAGCTGACGTCTTGTACTTTCCACCCTTTGGGAAATTTTACTTTAGCTTTGTGTGTTTGTGCTTGTATACTGACATTATTAGTTCCGAGTCCAGTTCGTATATTACTATGGTAGTCCTCTCTCTAATTCAAATACAATTACCGGCAATTTTGATACGGCGATATTAATTGTTTTCTTTTAACGTGTCACGCGAACAACATAATTGTAGGTGATCTTAAAAACCTTCCATGGCAAGACAGTAAGTAGCTGAGGATGCCTATTGGTGATACGACCAAAGATGCAATGCAATCGCGCTTGTCTTGAATGCTTGTGGTAATTTAGCCGTATTCATTATGCAGGTTAACTATGAAAATTTTGCGCAGTCGCCAAAGAATCCTATCATGATGCGAACCTTCTCATCTGTCACGAAAATTTTGTCGAACTCTGTATACAATCCAAGATGAATCAGCGAATACTCTCGAGAGAAACAAAATGTGTCCACAAGCAGACGATGCTTTGACAGAATCTTCTAGTTCGTAGAGTACCTGCGGAAAATAACAATCAGGCAGCTCTGACAAAGGAATATTTGAATTCCAGAAGCAAACTTTAATCGCCGTCGACAGTATAACTATCTGGACACTATTATTTTATATTTCAATATAGATATCGTTGCCAATGACACTTTCGCCAACTCAGAACAACCAACTGTGGTTAGGATAACTAAATATCGCTCTGCTGACTTCTTTTTCATCTGAGGCACTTTTACAGAGTTGTTTTAGATTGCATTCAGATAAATTGCTTATAATACTTAGCACAAACAAATATATAATATGAAAATAGATTTATGTGCGGTCATATGCCGGCGAGAAAAACGTGAACGTGTTTCCTAAGCGGATTTTACATTTTTCTAAACAAATTTGTTCCGTAACATGACGTCTTGCAGCTACTGAACCTATGTTCACATCGGAAATTATGCCGTACGTTCTGACTGAATCAAAATCTCCGCTGGACTTCAGTTCTGATACCAAGACAGATTTATTTGTGCACACCCTCGGGACCCTCAGGTATCTAACATATATATCCATGAGGTGACCCCCTTTTGGCCTAAATTTATAAAGTTCTTACATTCTTGTGTCCAACCACAAACACCGATATGTTGTTATGGGTTTATTATCATAAATCAAAAAGAAATTTGAACAAGGTAGAGACAACTTCCGACTGATCCGTATTGACACCACTTTCTAGGAAATCCTCAGTAAGGGCAAGAAAGGAGTAAGTGTAGAGGCAACGGTTGTATCAAGAAAGATACAAAAGAAAATAAGTTAAAATGAAAGTGAGAAAAGTAAGTAAAGAATACTTCCTAGGCCTCGATTTGACATGCCAATGTGTCGAGTGCGGGCCCATCTCGAACACCCATCTAGTAAGAAGTAGAGGACATAATAGTGTTGCATCGATGAGCCAGTCATAGGTCTCCCGTTTACTAAATTCCATTATCCTTTTCTCCCTTAGACACGTGTCACAACCCACGGCAAACAGGTTGCCTCCAATACATTCAGCGAGGAAGCATTGGGTCTATTCTACAAGCTCGGACCCACAAGGGAAAAACCAGAGAGTAAAGTGAGCAATTTATAACAAATATTCATACATATGTATCAGTCATGTTTCCACCATAATCAAGTTACACTTACCACTCAGCTTCATAATAATAACTGTGCCAAGAAACTAGCGAACTTGGGACAATAATGCATTTTTATGCAAATAGTTTATTCGACTGCATTGAAATAAGAACCATATTATAAACATTTTGTATTCTTCTACAATTCAAATGGCACTTGAATGAACGGCTCATAAACTATAGGTTTGGCACTTAATAATTTTACCTCTTACGACCTGGGAGACATTGCGATTATGTTTATGATTGCGTAGTAGATAATATAAGAAAAGAAGAAAACTATTAGCATTAATTCAATAGCTTTGTCTGGGAAACATTGCATTGTTGGTGCTGGGACATAGTTTATAAAGGAAAACTCATCGATCAAAGATTGTAGGAAAAGTTACGAGGATTTTGGTCGTCTTTTATTACAGAAGCAAAATGGCATTATTATTCTACATCAGTTTTGGTGAATATCAAACTTTGTTTATCAACTTATTAATGTAAATATTATTCATACAGGATTTGGATACCTTTGACAGACTGTTCCTTGACAAAGAAAATAATCTTCAAAAAATGCCATAAACCTTTACCAACATCATCAATCAATATTTAAATATCAATAAAGAGGCAAATGATCGAATGCCCCAAGTAGAAATCACCATATCAGTTGATATTCCTCCAATACTGACTGAAACTAAGAAGACAATTTGTTGTAAAATGGCAAGGACTCCATAGCAGATGCTATATCACCAGTGTCTACAAATCAGGAGATTCTCATATGGCACAGAAACTAACTGAATTCTACCAGTCAATGTGAACTCATGGTACTGTACTCCAGCAATAGACCATTTCACGGTTAATATCTCCCCTTGAAAACACTAGAGTGTGTTTCGGTGCAACTCACTTCCGGATAGTTCAATCAATAAAGATGGCAGATGTAGATCAAGAAAATTTGACAGATGCTCATATTCCGCAAGCACGATCGTTATCACACTATCTTAAAAAGAAATTCTATCAATACTTGATCAATTGTTTTTACATCTTTTATTTTTTGCCATTTATTATTAACTTCAAGAGCATGTTCTTACAAACAGTCTCTTTTTTAAATCATACTGTCTGCAATCTTACATCCGGTCACGTGGATCAATATTAATTTAAACGGCGAAAGAAAGTAATAGGACGGAATCTGTGAGATAATTAAGTCGTTTAAACTTACATTTTTTTATGCAAGGAAACTTAAACAGAATTGAACTAATTTTAAGAAGGCAATTCCAAATAAATTTGCTTGTGCCAATCAGAAATGTTGTCTAAAGACCCCAGCAAATTTTAGAGTTATTACAACGTGTCAGCATAAGCAAAGCATGGATGCATCGTCAACTTATGAAAGGCGACAACCATCAGCATATCTTCTTGCTGCCAATAACCAGCAGAATCCTAGCCAGGATTAGCAATCTTCAGTTAATCGAAAATAATATTCAGTTCTGTGGAAAACATGTAATTAATGAATAATAAAAGACCAGACCATATATTTTAGAGATATAGACTATCAAATACATATATGTGGAGATTGTATGAATAGCAATGACCGATTAAAATATTTCGAAAGATTGTTTGACACATACACACATACATACATACATACATAAAATGTATTTACAGAACCTTAAACGCATTTAGTGGAAAAATATATCTGCTTCAGAAATAATCTTAGTACCCAAAGATATTTTCATCAAGAAGTTCACGTGTAATTTTATTGAGTCTGTCTTGACATTAATAAAAAAAAAAATTATATCCATACATTATATTATAATACTATCCTAATATCCTTTGTTTTATAATAAACTACTGTTAAAGTATACTATACTACTATTAACTGAATATACAATACTATTAACCGTACAGTATGCTATACTACTATCCACTGAATATACAATACTATTAACCCCGTACAGTATGCTATACTACTATCCACTGAATATACAATACTATTAACCCCGTACAGTATGCTATACTACTTTCCATACAGTATAAGATACTACGATCCATATAGTATACTATACTACTGTCCATACACGATGCTATACTACTATACAATACTATTATACATACAGTATACTATACTACTATACTGACCGCTCCGGTGGCCTAGTGGTTAGAGCATCCGCCTCGGATGCGGTAAGTCATGGGTTCGATCCCCGGCCAAGCCATGCCAAAGACTTACAAAAATGGTACTCAGCATTAAGAGGTTAGTGTTAGGACTGGTCGGCCTGGTGTCAGGATAATGTGACTGGGTGGGACATCATGCTACATGTCTGCGGCATGATGCCCCAGTGCTAGACATCACTATAAACTGCCACACTGCAGACATCGTAGCGATATGACTGAAAAATTGTTAAAGCTACGTTAAAAATCAATATCACATCACACACACTATACTATACTACTATCCATATGGTATACAATACTACTATCATTATGGTATACTATACTACTATCCATTGAATATACTATACTACTATCCATACTGTAGACTATACTACTATGCATACATTATACTCTACTAATATCCATACGATATGCAATACTACTATCCATACGATACACAATACTACTATCCATTGAAAGTACAATACTACTATCCATACGGTATACAATACTACCATCTTTATGGTATAATATACTACTATCCATAGGTAGAGTGAAGGTAGAGACTTCCACGCATAGGACGTATAATATACTACTATATTAATATCCATTCATACCATAGGGTACTTATCATATATTGGAAAAAGAGGGGAAATATGAAACTGGGCAGAAGGACCAATGCCACTAAGACAAATAAAGATAAGGTATAGAAACTAAAACCAATTACCAAACTGATTTAAACCGCATTAAGACAAGGGTGTGGGGCCTCACGATGACCTCCCGATCATAGTGGAAAAAAAACGGATACTGCAGTGGCATGGGCATGTCTCACGATTATCAGGACTTGCCAAGACAATCCTACAAGGCACTTCACAAGGAAGAAGAAAGAGAGGCAGGCAAAGAAAGAGGTGGGAAGATAATATTCGAGAGTGGACAGGCTTGACACTGAGTGACTCACTGAGAAAGACGGAAAATCGAGAGGAATGGTGGAATCATGTTGTTAGGCCTAGTGCGGTGCCCCAACGGCCTTCCAGACTATGGGACTGATGATGATGATGATGATGATGATGAAGCCAACGTCGCCTATCCATAATAGAAATACATAATATTCTATCATCCTTTATGTATATAACACAGTTAAAAGAAACAAACCCCACTGGTATACGCGGCGTGAAAGAGAACAAACACCAGAGAGGTAGTCGGCAACCAGCCCATTAGGGGTCAGGCGTCGCAAATGCGAACGAGACCACCCTCAGTGAAGGTAGAGACTCCCACACATCACAAGATGGCCCGACAATTGTACGCGTCATAATAAAGATCAAAGACGAACCAAACTTACAACAAAAACATCAAAACAAACATTACTGTCATAAATTCCACTAACCAAACCGTTTGATAAAATATAACAACCTAACAACATTATGTAACCAACTCTCAAGTCTCTCTCTCCAATACTGTTTGAATTTTGGTCAATAATTGACCATGACGCTAGCGATGGAATATATGATCAAGCCCTAATACAATTAATTGCCTCTGTCTTAACACTGCATCAGTGTGGAGCCTCCAGACCCAGACTAGAAGGACTAACCTTCTGGTTTTCTGGGACGAGTCCAACAACAAAGTTATCAGAGAAATACCCCACCCCCCCCACCCACCCCCCTCCAAGGTAGCAGGGACAATGAGGCAGAAAGCAAGTACGATGGAAGGAGCGATCTTCACTAACTCGACATATACCATGTCCCCCACCCCCACTTAGGGATCCCGGACAGCGACACCCCACCCCCCACAACAATATCAACATTTCTTTTTAGGACAGAAACAATGTACCTTCCGCCAAACCTACACTAATGCGAAAAGGGACAAAGCAGTTGACGGAGGATGAAGTAAAGAACAAACAACTACAGAAGGTAGAGGTTACCAAAAGACAGGCGATGGAGAAAAAGAGACAACAATACTATTGTACGGCAGAAGTATCAACCGCATCATCAACAACTACAAAGTCAACATTTCCTGGGAACAAATCGAAGGTACCGCCACCACAACAAACAGAAGAAAAAGAAAACCATGTGAAGAAACAGCAGTGGATGAGTACATTGTATCCAAGCAGGTGTGTGAGGGATGGCATCATTAGGGGATAAATATTGCATATGCCGAATTCCCCGAGTGATACTGATAGTAAACGAATTTATCAGAACCTCAATTATTCCGACCAAGCTCATTTAGTACGGACAGAACTGTACGACCTGGTGACGCCAGATCTCATTATCTCAAACACCGCCCAGGGCAGATTGGACAGAAGTTCATCCCGCCAAAACACTTAACGCCGTTCATGATCCTGTCTTCATATGTTTTACCTCAGCCTTTTTAAGGAATATTAGCCAAGTATTGCCTCTCATACCTAGGGTTTTCATTTTAACATGAAAAAACATTTTGATAATAACATACATTATATTCAAATACGATCCATTTGTCCACCGTTCAAAAGAGTAGTTGAACTTACCTAACAAGACAACATAATTTAACACACATATCGAATATTAATTAACCCAACTTCGGAAATGAAAAGAAAAAAATTGAAAACTGGTTAGCGTGATCCTAATTAATTACAATGCATGTGGCTCACACACAATTCATAATGGAGAACAGTCTGGCTTAGATAACTGGGCAGAATTTGACTGAGAGTACATCTATGGCATTTCAGTGAAGTTCTGTTCCGGCCGGACATTTACCTCGCCCACACATGATTCCAGCTAGTGTGCAGTGTACACAAAGAAAACCCCAAGACCCGATATCGCACGTTGGTATGGGTGTCACCAGATGGTTTTTCCTGTCTCACACGTGATGACTAATTGAGAAACATGTAGTGTATTTTGCAATTTTAATCCCCAAAGAGCGTGCTGTGCATGCATTTAGGGGCAACTCGCCGGGTGGTGCTTCCATTCCCGCTTGACGAGAAATTAATCAGCGCACCGTACGCACATTTCTTAAATGCCCGAAATTAGTGCTTGCCCTCAGAATAAGGGTAAAATCTCATGTGAGTGGTGACTCGTTCCCATTCGTCGATTCGACGTGTGGCTGAATGGCCGAACACGTCCCAAAGATAAGATGTATAATTTGTAGCCGATTAAGAAGAATGCCATTGGTTCAGCTTTGTAAGGTGCGAAAGTTACAGGAACCAATAGATTTGATGGTTGGTTTGTAGCCACTCCTAGAACAAGTAGAGGTTTAAAAGTACACCGTAACCGTGTTCGTTGGTAAGTCAAACAGCAAAGGGCCCTGTGTAAAAGAAGTGGTAGCAGAGGAACCGGACAAGATTAAGACCACCTGGAAGGAAAGAAGAAAAGAAAAGGACGAGCTTCAGAAGAAAGAAACGAACTTTAAGTGCTGCAATAGCAATATTATAAAGGTCCAGGAAAATATTTAAAACACCTGCCATGGAGATTCGATCCCTATTGAGGACAAGTAAGAACCTGTTCTCATAAAAAAATGGAGGCCAACGAGAAAAAAAGTTGAAGACGACAAGCAGCAGAGAGGGTGAACAGACCATAGAATTCCGACAAAACAAATAAAACAAACAAATAAATCATCTCGTAGAAAGGTCCAGATTTTACAAATGAACTTTCCTTGAGATGTTTATTTTTGCAATGACCGATTGTGCTAATAAAACCTCAGTTTGAAATAGTTGCTGAAAAAAATAAAGTACTCTACGTGTTTATTTATTTCTTGTTTATTTTTTTGACGACCAACGTTGGTAGGTACCCTCTCTGCTGCTCCTCTTCTGCTGATATTAATTAAATTATTATGTTATAATAAAATGGTACATCCAGAATCTCATACTGCAAGAACAGCACGAGAACGATTAGAAACAATTAAAAAATTTCTTCCTGTCAGAGACTCATTTAGAAAAAATCTGCAAGCGCAGCAAGAATCAAAAGTTGAGTATGAAGAGGACACTAAAAAACTGTTTAAACCCGTCACTGCAGCTACTGAGAAAGCTTCAGCGGCTGTTGAAAAAACTATATGGGGAGATATTAAAGAGGAGGATAAGAAGAGGAAAGAGGGTATTTTTCCGGTATTAGAACAAACTGCGGCGCAGGCTGAAAAAATAGCAAGAAGAACTAAACAGACAAAGAAGATTTTACGAGACCTTCCAACTGACATAGCTGCAGCTCAACCTCCACCTGTTGATGAGGAAATACTTGAAGGTATTGAAAAACTTCATACTGAAGTCGCCGATGTGAGAAAAGAACTTGCATCTAAATCCAAACCAGCAGAAGAAAACGTAGGATTAATTGCAAAATTTAAAGAAGGAGTTGTTGAGGAAATTAGAAAAACTGAAAGAGAGATATTACCTGAAGCAATATTAAATAGTATATCTAATAAATCTAGTATTTTAAAACCCCGTTTTGAAAAAATAAATGATGATAATTTCATTAAATGGATATATCGCGTATATTACAACAAAAAACAAGCTAGAGGTCCAGAATTTGAAAAACTTAAAGAAGAAGTAAAAAAACTTTATAGAGAGAGACTGGAACAACTAGAACAAGGAGAGTCCTCCCAGTATCAGCTTCCTCCACCTCTGCAACAAATAGAACAACAACAATCTTCTTCGCCACAGCAAAGGTTGGAGTCGGAAATTAAAAAGACTAAAGAGCTAATTAAATTACTATCCCCGAAGAAAATTTCTGCACCGAAAATGACATTTACACCGACAGGTTCACCACATGGATTTCGAGAAGGTGACTCACCCCCGGCCACCGCTGAAGTACTTACTCCGGTAATGCAACCACCAGTATTTAAAACACCTCAAGATGAACCTAAAACAGGATCTGGTTTATGTCCTGATAATATCATCAATGACGTGTCACGGTTAGAAGTTCTCATAGGAGGAAAACGTGCTGGAAATAATTCACCAGAAATAACTAATGAAGCAGCTGATATTTGTCGGCGACTATTTCAAGGTGGTATCATGGATATCGGCGTTTACCGAGAACTTATTGATGAGCTCGTTGATGACTAGTTGTTAGATAAATGGCAAATAAAATAAGATGATTGTGCATGATAATCATCGTAAACCCACACAGGTTAGAGCGGTAAACTCACGATTACCAATCTATAGTGTTATTTACGGAAATGGACTTGGTGATGTCATTCGAGGATTATTCACGAGGATAGCTCCAAAAGTAGCACCTGTAGCAAAACAATTATCGATGAAGGCTATTGATATTGTTCGTGATAAAGCTCCTGGTGCAATTGTCAATGTTGCTGGTAAGGCGTTCTCGGCGATCAAGGAAAGACTAGCACGATTATTGCGACGAAAACAACAACCACCGGTGAAACTGGCAAGTACTGAGGTGATGCCCGCAGATGTCAGTAAAATAATAAATCAGGCTGCAAATCAAAAACTAGCGGCGTTAGCAGATCAAGGACTCGGTGAATCTGGAAATAATATCTCAAGTTTGATATCAGGAAGTGGAACTTTCCGAGGTGGAATTTCCCGAAGGCGGTGATCAACGTGTTAGACGAAAAATAATTATAATAAAATGTTCAAGCGCGTGTCCGACACAGCATTTGACATGGAAGCACCCGTCCTTAAGGATGAATCGGTACGTGATTATCAGTTTTATTCTTATGACGCACGAGTACCAGATCAACGTGGAAGAATTGAACTACAAGTTCATGACACAAGTAGATACTTTTTACCCGCTGATGCTTTTCTTGAGGTAGAAGGTACAATTGTAAGAACAACTAATGCTAATTACGCAGATGCGATAAAAGTTAGTTTTGTCAACAACGGGATCATGGCGCTGTTTGATAGCGCCACTTACATGATTGATGGAAAAAATATTGAATCAATTCAGAAAGATATAGACGTTGCTACAACAATAATAGGATTAGCAAGATATTCTGATGATTATACAAGATCAGCAGGTCCTACAATGATGTTTGCGAAAGATAATACCGGTCACCCTGAAAATAATCCGTACAATATAAGACGACCAAGAAATTTTGCCGATAACGCTGATGTTGATGTGGCGCCAGTGGTTCATGGTTCTAATGAAAATTTCAACTTGGGATTTGCAGCGCGTAAAAATATGTTGCTAGGAGCCGATAGAAGATTTTCATGTACAATTCCACTATCGCATATTTTTGGATTTTGCAGGAATGTTAAAAAGGTTATTTTTGGAGCTAGACACACTGTTGTTCTTGTGAGAAAGGGTGATGATAATGATGCTCTGTGGAGACCTGCTGGTGATGCTGGTAAAGTAGTATTATCGAAACTTTCATTGTGGATGCCGGTAATGACTCCAACGATCGCAGAAGAACAGCGATTAATTTCTTTCATGGATGCAGGTGGTAAATCCTTGTTGTCATGGTTAACAACAAGCACAGACAGTATGCAAACTAACGTTAACGGTCAGTTTACATGGCATATAGCATCACAACAGGGTGTTTCTGCACCACGACATATTTTTATTGCGTTTCAGGCTATCGATCGATTAGGTAATCAAGAACGTACTCACATGATATTTGATAAACTAGGTGTCACAGATATTTCTTTACGGATAAACGGGCAACAAGAACCAACAGAGAGCATACAACTAAATTATGAACAGAATCGTATAGGACGTGCATATCATCGTTTGATGTCATTTATGGGACGTGATCAAAATGTTGATACTGGGTTGCAAATATCACAACATGATTTCAGAACTTTATATCCGATTTATTATTTTTCATTAGAACATCTTGATCTATCAAAACAATCTGTCGTTGATATACATCTCAAAGCAACATTAAATACTGCTGGTGTTGATTACAGAGCGATCGCGGTCATACTTAGCGACAAGGCCATGTTACTTGAAGGTGGCAGTGGTCGAATGAGGGTCGTTGATGCACCGGTGGAAAATCTTTAATCGTGTTATTTAGAAAAATATATTTTATATAAAAATGTCGTATAGTCATGTTAATGTTACTCTGACTCCTGGTCAGGTAAAAAAGCTTCAAACAAAAACCGCCAACAAATGCGGAACTAAAATATCACTAAAACGAGATCAGATTGGTGGTGGTCCAAACAAATTATCGTTGACAAATAATCAGATTAAACATTTCAATAAAGCCCTAGAATCAAAAACTGGAGTTCAATTCCATCTCTCCCCGAGCGCCATCAAAGACATGGTTAAAACGGGTGGTATATTTCCACTACTTGCGGCCATTCCGGCATTAATAGCTGCGGCTGCTCCAGCCGTAGCAAAAGCGGCCGCGTTAGGTGCTGTTGGAACAGCCGCTGGAATGGCACTAAAGAAAGCAACAGGGCGGGGATACAAAAAAAAGGGACGCGGTCTAAGATTACCGGGATCTCGTTGGGAAAGAGAGGCCTAAGGCTTCCGGGATCATTTCGTTAAATGTTCCATCATCAAATTTTGATTTACTTGATGCCGCTAAAAAATTAAAAATATCCGCCTTTAGAGGTGTTTTTATGCGAGATCAATTACCGAAACAACCAAACAAACTAGAAACAGGGATTATTAATCTTGACAAACGTTCCGGACCTGGTACTCATTGGGTATCATACGCGATTGATCCGCGTGGAATTGTTTATTTTGATTCGTACGGGTTAGCTCCACCTGTTGAATTTATCAAGTATGTCGCACCACTCCACACAACTAGAGGTTCCAAAGTTTGGTATTCAACGCTACCCACACAAACAATGACAGATCCGCCAATATGCGGCCGTGAAGTAATTAATGTACTCGATGCTATATCAAAATCATCCAGGCCGCCACATAAAGTCGTGCACGATTATACAAGCAACCGATTTGTTGCGCGTAAAGCATTTTAAACAACGGATCTTATTATAATGGTTGACATTTACGGAAGATCTTCTACTAGTAAGAAAATAAAATCCGACGTTGATCTGTCAAAGTATGCGACTAAAGATGACCTCGCTGATATCATGAACCTGGCTGGAGTTGACCCAGATGAAGTTGTTATTTTTCAAGATCGATATGGTAAACTAAAAACCAGCAATATCAAATGGAATGATATAGTCCGGCGAGTACTTGGTGCAGTTGCAGATAATATTCCCGTGTTTACTGACGGTGGTAGAATCAGAGATTCAAGTATGTCACTTAAAACCATCAGAGATGAAATTGCAAAAAGTGTTGCTAATCGCGTGAGAAACACCGGTGACACGATGACAGGTGAACTTAGCATGAACGGGAACAAAATAGTAGCTGTAACAGCTCCAAAATCTCACAACGACGTCGCAAACAAACTATACGTCGACGACGTGGATGGAAAACTATCCACGCTACGGGCCGAGTATGACGTTCACACGGGCGCGTTTACAAGGCTTCGAAGAAATTTTCAGAAAACCGATGATGCCATAAATAAGTTCTTTGGAACTCCTTCCGTCATTGACATGAAACTCGTTGATATCAAAACTGACCTAGACACGATCAAACGAACACAGCTAGACATCATAGCGGGAATTCCTGAGATTATCAATAAAACCAATCTGATTAAAATTCCAGCTGAAATAACTCCCGGGCATATCACAAACATCGTATGCACGGTATCATCGGGATTTGCAACATGGTCAAAACAAAATAATACTATCAAATATACCGCAACAGTCACTGGCGTGTACAGGCTATCTGTGTTTAGTGCTGCAAAATTTGAAATATTTACAACGTTTCCATGGCGTCATTCCACCGACAGGTTTTCCGGGGTTGTATCTGTTGTATTAAATATCGGAGCCGAGGAAATATTTATTCTGGAAGCAGCTGATAGGACATTAACCGCAACATCTTACTGGTGGTGTTTGGAATTTGTAGCTGAAACACCTCAATTGGTTACTGCATAAAAATATATATGGACGGTGCACAATACAGATACAATCAAGCGCGTGAATGGCAGGCTGCGCTAAAAGATCAAGTTGATCAATATACAGTAAAAGTAAAAAAATATCGACGACGATTGGTTATCGTTGATGTGATTGTTTATTCAGTATCCGCTGTTGTTGCTGGAACCGGTGTAATATTATCAGCGTTGACAACGATGGCACCAGTAGCTGTAACTATCTGTATTTCAGCAGAAACAACTATTGCAGGTGTGCTTGGTATCATCACAAAAAAAATATGTACTTGTACGAACGAAAAATTATCCGATTACACAATAAAATTACATACAGCGACGGTAGCATACTCGAAATTATCCTCGTTGTTATCAGCGAGTCTCAGTGATGGAATTATATCTGATTTCGAATTTTCAATGATGACCAAAATATACGACGAAGGTATCGGTATTAAAGATACAAGTATCAATAATGACAGAATTACTCCAGCAGATCGTGACCAACACAACTCCGCCAAAGATAACGATGATCTCGGTAAGTTCAATTAATCCTGAATTTAGTGTTAATTTTCCTACTGCAATTCCAGTAAAAGAAATAGCACTAGCACAATTACGAGTATATTACAGCTGGCCAAATATCAGATCAAAATCATTTAATGGTACACCAGCAAATAATTCGCTTGTATTTACTAACAAGAACAAACCCGATGGAACACCTGACTGGGTTGTTGTTGGAATACCAACTGGCAGTTACCAGATTGAAGAGATCAGTGAGGAATTTGCGCGTAGAATAAAATCAATAACAGGAAAAGAATCAAAAATATCAATTAATGTTCATGAGCCGACGTTGTCCTCGACGGTTGAAATAAACTCGCCTGATTATGCCGTTGATATTTATCAATCTTCAATCAGATCAGTGCTAGGATGGCCTGAAATATCACCACCGATAACACCGATACCACCTGAACCAACTCGGGCTGATTTTATCACAGATGAAGCAAAATTTATGATAGTTCCTGAATATAGAGGTAAATATCCATGGATCCAGACCGGTGGTCTTTCCGTGTTTACAATTACTCCTGATGGTGACGTTCCTAAAATAATAAATAATGTACGTAGTAATCATTCAGGTGCTCTAGTATATCCACTCGTAGATGAAGAATTTATTAAATCATATTCTGATCCTGTTAATTTTGAATTTAAACAATCAATCAACAAACTACGAAATTTCTTTACTGATAGCTACAGCGATAACGTAAAACAAAAAATCATTGAGACGATAAAACATCTAAATCAGGTCATATCAGATATTAGATACGTTAATAAAACTATCATTGTGAACATGGTTAGACACGGTGATGAAATTATTGATAATTATAAAGCTAAACCATGGTTTCTCAATCATTACAAAATAACTGAACAACAATTACCAACATTTGTAATACCGGGTATTGATGCCGGAGAACTAGTAAAATTATTAAACGATCTTATCGACGAAAACTTTCCTAAAATACTCGATTCGTGGAGAAAACTAGCACCACCTCCAACTGTTCTTAGATATGATAATGATCCACACGGCGGCGGAAGACACGTATCCCCGCGGATCGTTAATATAACACCGACGGTCGCGGTCAATCTGGTTTGTGACGTAATCGATGGCAGCTATCAAATAGATCTCGGAAGATCAAATCAGGCTCAACAAGGATACATCCTATACACGTTCACACCACAAGTTCCCCCTGGAAATTTAATCGTGCAAGAACCAACTAATCCCGTGTATTTGCGGTGTCACAATAATATGTTAACACGAATCAATTTTAAACTCACAGACCACCTTAATCGCTTGATTGACATACGTGAAGAAGAGCTTGTAATAAATCTGTATGTGAAATCTTAAGGATTTCTGTCCTAAGACTTCCGCCGTAAGGATTTCTGTCTAAGGACTTCCGTCGTAGATCTTCAAAATCAAATTCGATCAACTTAAAAAAATATTTTATTATTACTGGCACAAATTTGTGTTTGGTACAAATTAATCGGCCTAGGCAACTAAAAAAGCTAGTCGATGAAAGTAAAATTAAAATTTCTATCACAAAAAAAAATAATATTTATTAATTTTCTTGATTTTTACTGAAATTGTACAAATTACTTGATTTTGACTACCAACTACCCCCTCAGAAACATAAAAATGCACGAACTACTTGATTTTGACTACCAACTACCCCCTCAGAAACATAAAAATGCACGAACTACTTGATTTTGACTACCAACTACCCCGTCAAAATCAAGAAAGTTCTAACCTTGTCAAATTGTTCCTAACAAATTTTATTTATTATAAATTAATTTTATTTATTAATAATATTATTTTTACTGAGACTTTTATTTTTTTTTTTTACTAAAATACAACGAAATTGCTCAATTTTCCTGATTTTGACTACCAACTACCCCGTCAGAAATCAAGTAGTTCGTGCATTTTTCTTTGATTTTGACTACCAACTACCCCGTCAGAATCAAGTAGTTCGTGCATTTTTCTTGATTTTAGTAAAAAAAAAAAAAATTAATTCAGTAAATAAATAAATTAATTCAGAAATAAATAATTTGTAAAATTAAGAAATTTGTACAATTTTGTTAAATTTCAGTAAAAAAAACAAATTACTAACCCATCAAATTCAGAAATATTATTTCTGATCAAAGATCTCAGTCATCTTCGGAATTACTACTTTGGATCGTTTCACGATCTAACATAATTTTTCTTAATAGTCTTATGCGAGTACTAATCGTTTTCTTTGCCTCATACTCGTGGGATAATAACGACTTAATTCTTTCTACGGCGGTAGAAAGAGGAACGAACTCCTTCACATGATCATCTTCTACGGTAGCTAGCGACTGAAACATTGCCGATTGAATCCGTTTCATGAGCCTGTATTCAGATGATAGTGTGTGTGTCCCCATGGTTTTACGTTCTTGTAAAATCTCAAAGTCAGAAACTATTTTTTCAGGATTAAGTTCATCAGATATATTAATTCCATCTTTTTTTAATTTTTTAATAGCGACAATTATATCATTGATATTTTCATGGTTCATTATATAATATATGAATCTTTAAAATAAAAAAAATATCCCTAGAACACCTATCGAGTGTTTAGCGAGTTCGTCGGGATGTTTCAGGGACAGCACAACATATACAATGAATGAAGAGCTCCTATCGAGTGTATTAGCGAGCTCAGATTATGAATGAAGAGCCCCTATCGAGTGTATTAGCGAGCTCAGATTATGCATGGACGGCACAAACATATAACTTAACTAAGGAAATGGATATATACAATGAAATGGTTATATACAATGAATGAAGAGCCCCTATCGAGTGTATTAGCGAGCTCAGATTATGCATGGACGGCACAAACATATAACTTAACTAAGGAAATGGATATATACAATGAAATGGATATATACAATGAAATGGTTATATACAATGAATGAAGAGCCCCTATCGAGTGTATTAGCGAGCTCAGATTATGCATGGACGGCACAAACATATAACTTAACTAAGGACAGTACAAACATATACGCTCAGCAAAATCACACCCACAATAATTAATCCAGTGGGTGATACGAAAATATGTATCAACCACAAGTCAATATTGTGGTTGTGAATTTGCTGAGCGGAGGGGTTCTTGCGGTTCCCCCCACTATTATAAAAATCGCAATTATGCGCACCACCGACAAATTGTCAGCCATGGGGGGTTGATCCTGGACCGCGAGCGCCACAGTCCAATACCATACTGATCGAGCTATCAAACATTGTTACGAACATATGTTTCGGAAGTTAATATATAGCTAAGGAACCAATATTTACACTAAACAGCGGTTTCTGAATAATAACAGTTTCTGTATTTAACAGTTTCTGTATTTGTAGCGGTTTCTGTATTTATAACAGTTTCTGTATTTGTAGCGGTTTCTGAATAATAGTTTCTGTATTTATAACAGTTTCTGAATAATAGTTTCTGTATTTGTAGCTGGTTTCCTAAGCAGACCGAAAATCAATAATAACAGTAGCATTAATGCACCAGTCAAAGAACTTTCCAGAATGTAAGTTCAGTGAACACACAACTGCAGGTCGATTACAATGAGTAACGGTTTCTGTTTCACACACAGCTTCCTACGGATCAATAATATTATCATGTGTTGTATGATGGGGAAATATTTAAAAACCATAAATAATACTTATGAGTCTAATGAGTTAGGTTCGTCGGCACTATACGATGTAATTAGTTAAACTGACTAATTACGATCATAAAAAACCAACCATCTACGAAGAAAACTATATATTACAAAGTAATCTCCCCTTAAATCAAAAATTCAGTAGTGTATGGAGGACCTACTGTGACATAAATTAAAAAAATTAATTCAATGTGGTGATGATAGTTAATAATGTGGTGATGATAGTTATTGATACTGAAATGTAATTTTCTGTTTATATTTTTTCGATAAAGCTGTTTTATATATATTTTCTGCCACTCTTTGTACTGATTGCGGGTGAATATCAAAATATTTCGCAGCAGAAGATATTGAACGAAACATAATTATTTTACCGGTTTCTATGTTTGTAGAAATTACCGCCCTCTTTCCGATTGTCTTACATCTTCCTGTATTACCGCGTGTATTATTCTCGCTGTGAGAGATAGCTTGTAAATTGGATAAATTATTGTTTTGAGTGTCCCCGTCAATATGATCAATAACAAGACCGTCTTTGATCAAACCCTTGTGACACTCGTACGTAAATCTATGACAATGATATCTTTTCTTTCCAACTGTAAATCTAAGATAGCCAGTATTAGTAACATCACCAACTGGTCTCTTCAACTTGCAGTGTCTGATGATACCATTAATATTTGATTCATAGTTTGTTATGACAGGATGTGGGACAAATATATTTTGCTCCATTATAATAATATTATATGTTTAAATCATTGTTTGTCTGAAATCTTGATATATAATCCCTCACGGATTTTATAGCGTTTTCACCGCTATTATTTTTTTTGTCATAATATCTTCTGAGCTCTCTGAACCGTTTCCCGCCACACTTCCCACATAATTCTGTCTTTCCTCGCACTCCAATACCACACCGTAGACATGGTATTGGTCCTAGACTTCCTCGTCGTATGTTTTGTGAGTGCATCCAACAAAATTCCTTTCTACAGGATTTGTTGCATCGATTTACTGAGCCGATCATCAACCATCTGCATTGGGACATTGTATATATATATATAATTTTCTTTATTTAAATATTTGTTTTAATTATATGAACGAGTTTGAGAGATTATCCCAAACTAGGCCTGTTAAGTATAAATTCAACCTTGACAGATTATCTTCTGACTTGCCAGTACGAGATCTGGTTGATCCGAAAAATAAAAGTTTGATCTCGAAAATTCACGACGCCAAGAAAGAATTTTACACGGATGGTGCATCTCATACATGGTCAACGTTCAAGATTATACGCACTGACGGAGTCAAGGACACTGTCACGGACGCTACAATGAACGACAAGCGAGCGGCAACTATCATTAACTACATCGCTGAATACGAGGGCAATCAAAACTATTTCTTCAGAGTAAAATTTATTGTATTAACAGAAACAGATAGTTGGATTATCCGTGACAAATATGATCCTGTCCTTGGCAATAATAAAACTATCATATTAAGTAAAAATTCCAGACCGGGACTATTGACTGGTATTGATAAACCGTATTATGAACGAGCATATCCTGTAACGGCGGTTATTTATGGAATCTATGAGATAAATAAAAAACCCAACGTTGATAAACTAGCGCCGATGAAATTTTCAAGGTTAAATTGTGTAGCTGAACGAGTAATAGAACACTTTACAAACGCGATGCGTGGAAATGGATTAACTGATTTAAGGCGTGAAAAAATAAACTCGTGGGCTGATTCAGTTAAGGATACCGGTGCTACAATAAAAGATGTTGCTGAGTTAGGAAAAATATTAAAATTTCCAATAGCTGTGGCGACAATAACGGGAGAAGTACTGTACCAGTCGAAATATAAATCGAAGGGAGCTCCAATAAATATTATCGATCATAACGCGCACGCATGGACTAACGCAGTAACAATATTTCCACGTGATCGAACTGTTAGATTTTACCCCACAGATAGTATGTTTGATTTTATCAACGAAATAAGTAAAACCGATCCTGTATCGGTATGGTTATTTAAAAGTAATGAGGAGGGTGAATTTGATCAGTTTGTCAAACCGAACGGTGAAATATATCGCACAGAATCCCTCCATGACGAGATGAAAAATCTTGCGACGTTTTTACAGTGCAAGCACGCGGAAAATACTGACAAATTACTAACTAATTGTTTTACCGTTCCATCTGTTGCGGCTCATTTCGCCAGAGAACGAAATTCATGGAAACCAACACGATTTGATTTACTCGAGGACGTACGTGCAAGTTGCGTCGAATATGGACATGGCGGATTATGGAATACCAAATACAATTACAATGATGTTATTTCGGTTGATATGGTTGCATGTTATCCAGGAAGTTTTCTGGGATACGGAGATTGTTCTACGTACTTTGAAAGATTTGGTCATCCTACAAACGAGATGACGCGAGTGGCAATTAATGGACCATTACCTGATTTTGATCTGACTGGATTCGCCTGTATTGAATCATTCGAGTTTAACGAAAATCTTCACAAGATTTGTTATGTTTGGTTTGGTAGACATTTTTGTGAAAAACGTTGGGCACCTATAGTTCTGTTGCGATATATGCTAGATTGTATGATACTGACATCGTTGGTGGTCAGTGAGGCAATTATATCATATCATGCACAGACCAAAGTTTGGTTGCCCATGTCAGATTCTGAAGTTATTAGCGAGTTTAAGGATGATATTCCTAATAAACTCAAAACCGCAAAAGATCTCGGTAGAAAAATTATAGGTAAATTTACTCAAGGTGGTGCATATGATTATAAAAGACATCACGCACGATTAATTTTAGATGATGCCGAGTACGATTTTATAATCGCTGATACAACGGCGAAAAATACATTTGTAAATCGAGAGAGTGTTTATTTATCCGACGGAACAAAATTAGGTACGATCGTTAGTTACATAAATGACGTATCCCCGCAATATACTCATCTAAGATCTTCCATGTTGGCTTATGTTTCTATAAATTTATTATCGATGATTAATAGATTTCCTGAGACCGCAGTCAGAGTCGCAACAGACTCATTTTATATTTCAAGTAAATATTTAGAACTTGTTATGAAATTTACAAGTAATGATGAACGATGGGGTTCGTGGAGAATAAAAAAGGAACTATTACACAATTACACAGAATCAGCAGATGTTCCAGTGAGAGATGTTTATCGTGAGGGTAATAAAATATCAGAAATGTCGAAGGCACCATCGTTGAGTGATCCAATAACCAGATATAAGACAGTATATCTCAATGGACCTGGTGGATGCGGCAAAACAACTCGAACGATTAATGTTTTTAGAAATTCAGATATAATCGTGCTGACACCCACACATAGACTTGCACGTGAGATGAAACAGCGGCAAGTACAATCGTGCACGTATCATAGTTTCTTCCGATGGCGCGGAGATACATGGACTCCTGAACGGATGGGAGAAAAATATATACCTAAAATAATTATTTGGGATGAGATATGCACGGTGTCATTGGATACATTAAAAATGTTTCTTGATTGGTTGTTGACGAAAAATACCGCCATAATAATGTGTGGCGATCATGGTCAACCGCCGCCTTTTGTTGGACCATCTCCACATGATTGGTTAAAAAATTTCGTTGATTATTACGAAGAAATAGATGATGATCATAGAGCTCTTGATGCAAATTTGAGGGAGTTTAAAAAATTAATCAGATTACAATCAAACAAAATTCAGTGTGAAATAATACGTGGAGTGATCTCAGAGACATCAATGAGTGATTTTTTGAACTCATGGAAACCCAACGATTTGATCGTAGCAAGTAGAAAAATAATCAGAGACGCTTTACAACAGCAGTTATTTCAACTACATAAAGAACAATATTCAGAATTACCCGTACCGTTGTGTTATAGACCATCAGATACACGAAAACAGAATATTAATGTTGATATTCCAGGACCCTTGACAGAGTCAAGGAAACAGATTCTCGTATTAAATGATATTGTCGCCGTTGATATCAGTGTGGTCGAAGATGCATTACGCGCTGACAAATCTCCATGGGTGTTGGGATACGCTATGACAATCCACTCGTCACAGGGATTAACTATTTCTGATACACGAGTTTGGATTGTAGACGATCGCATCGAGTGGTCAAATTTAGTTTATTTGGCGGTATCGAGGGTCAGAAATATATCTCAATTACGTAGAATTATAATTCCTGAAATCGTTGATAAATTTAACATCATCGATGATGATATAATAAGAAAAAAATTAATCGGATACAAACAATCTGACAAAAAAAATAAACGTGACTTTGATCTTGATGTTGAATTTATTATTAAGTTAAAACAGCAGCAGAACAATCATTGCGCATGTTGTAATTGTATAATGTTATGGCGGTATTCGAGTAATGATTCAAGACAATTTACCGTAGATAGAAAAGATAATAGTCGCGGTCATACACGAGAAAATACCATGTTAACCTGTCTTGAGTGTAATCGACGTAGAGGCGCTGGCACTAGTGCTAGTTAAGTGATCGAAATCACCGGAGTGATCGCGGTGGTAATTGTGTATCCTCGGGAATTATTTGTAGTTGTTCACGTGTAAATCCACGTTGAGGAGCGGCCGAATCTAATCTGTAGATTGCAGGTCTGGAAACGCCTACATTTCTTCCAGTGGATCTTGTCACGGTAGATATTTTGTGTGTGGTAACACTCCAAATAGGATCAGTTGCTCTCGCGCTACCACCTTCAAGTTCACCAGGCTCATATAAATATCTGACTGTGACATCACCTAATATTTTTTGTTTTCCAGCATCTTTCCGTTGTGTTGGTATATTTTTTTTTGTGACCGCGCTAATGGGTTTCATGTTGGTTGTTCGTGTGATTTCATTATTTAATGCAGCTATCACGATTGGTAATCTTGCCACCCATTCGCGAGATCTTTTATCCTGAATAAATTCCCTCGCGTATTGATATCCAAATAACCGTTCAGCAAGTGTTCGATTAAATCGCTCAACAATTGCTTGATCACGGTGAATTGCAGTATGACCTCGTCGTATTTTGGTATTATGTTGTTTCATCAGCGATGATACTGGACCAAGAAATTCCTTACCAGGATCAACCTGTAGTAGCTGTGGCCATCGCAGACCACCTTGTGGTCCAAGTCCTCGTTGATAAATTCGTTCAAACGCATCGGCTACTTCAGATGATGTTTTCGCCGATAGCGGCTCTGCTTCTTTATATCTACTTGCAACATCAACTACGGTTAGCGCGTATTTGTACGTTTTTCTACGCACAGTATCATGCGGTAAAAACAGAATATCAGCTTGATGAACTTCATTAGGAACACTGACATCGAAATACGAGTACTGAATTTGTTTAGGACGTGGTAGATAAATTTGCCATATTGCTTGTTTAGATAACCACGTTTTAGCAGTAGAATGTTTAACCGATGCTGCATCAGCGAGTTTACCAATTGCTGCTTTGCCTCTCCAGTATCCTCTCGGCGAATAATAAATTGATTCCATTATTAATTACCAGCCCCAATCGCTAATTTACCTTTCATCGAGGATCTTACTAACCAATTAGCTAATGATTCTCTAATATTTTTATTTTTTATAGAATTTAATGAATGAATTAATTTTACATCTGCAATATGCCTATCTTGTAGATTTTGACTTTTATAAGCTACATCATGAGCATGACAAGCTCGATCAATAGCGTTTATTGGTTCCTCGCCTGGTTTTGGTTGATCCTGATTATCGAGCCTGATATCGAGTCGAGTACCAGGACCGCAATAATTATATCCTGGTAGATGTTTTTCTCCGCTGTATTTAGCCCATGGAGCACCTGGAAACTTTGACATCAAATTAGCAATATCACCACCGCGCTTATTAGGTAAAAACGAAAATTTCTTTCTACCGCATATAGAACATTTTCCACCGTACGCTATTTTTTTATTTTTTGTTATAACCGTAGCTAAATCAACAGTTGGAGTTTTAACTCTACAACGTAAACAATATAAATTCATGTTATAATATATATGGATATAATTGATTTCTCAGCAACTCGGCAGCGAGAGCCAGTTAAGCATCATCCTGCGCTACCGAACTCCATCAGAATGATTATCATAGGACCATCTGGATCGGGTAAGACGCAATTATTACTTAATCTGATAATGAGATGGTTGAAATGGGATAAGTTGTATTTAGTAGCACCATCCGTTGATGATCAACGATGTTATGATGTACTTAAAGATTTCAATGAAAACGCGCGATTACTGGATGAAGATAATGATGTTATAGAGTTTATAACCGATATTGATGAAGCACCATCCGTAGATTCCATAGACGGATTTATTAATAATTTAGTTGTATACGACGATGTGATGCTAGATAAACAATCAAATCCAGCCAGAATATTTTCCCGAGGTAGACATAAAAATACAGACGTGATCTATGTTACTCAACGATATACACAAATTCCGAAGGTGATCAGAGACAACTGCAACATTTTAGTTGTGTTTAATGGCGTAGACACACACACGTTGCGAAATATTCATCAAACTTGGTGTGGTGGTGACATGGATATAATTAAATTCAAAAATTTCTTCTCACGAGCGCAAGCTACCCCGCATGGATTTATAACAATAAATTTACATGATCCAAGAACAAGATATCGTGTGGGTATTGATAAAATATTTGGGTAACAGGGGAGCAGCAGAGAGGGTACCTACCAACGTTGGTCGTCAAAAAAATAAACAAGAAATAAATAAACACGTAGAGTACTTTATTTTTTCAGCAACTATTTCAAACTGAGGTTTTATTAGCACAATCGGTCATTGCAAAAATAAACATCTCAAGGAAAGTTCATTTGTAAAATCTGGACCTTTCTACGAGATGATTTATTTGTTTGTTTTATTTGTTTTGTCGGAATTCTATGGTCTGTTCACCCTCTCTGCTGCTCGACAGCCCTTTTCAGGCCATCCAGATCTTTAGAAAAGAAAGATACAACATACTATTCAGTCATTGCAATCTTTGTTTGTAATATAAACCATTAACGTTCACTATAATACTATTCCTACGTAGAACCTATGGACCACTTTAACATGTGATTTACAGTATGACCCCATAGAGGCCCCCGCATATTTCTAAATCCAATGTGACACACCCCCCCCAAGTAAAATACTCAGTTATTTACTACTAGACTTAGTTCAGTCAGAGCCATATAAACATGTACTATTAGTCTTAGTCCAGTCAGAGCTATCAAAACATGTCCTGTTAAACTTAGAATTAGTTCAGTCAGAACTATATAAACATGTACTATTAGACTTAGTTTAGTCAGAGATATATAAACATGTACTATTAGACTTAGTTTAGTCAGAGATATATAAACATGTACTATTAGACTTAGTTCAGTCAGAGCCATTGTAAACATGTACTATTAGACTTAGTTCAGTCAGAGCTATCAAAACATGTCCTGTTAAACTTAGAATTAGTTCAGTCAGAACCATATAAACATGTACTATTAGACTTAGTTTAGTCAGAGATATATAAACATGTACTATTAGACTTAGTTTAGTCAGAGATACATAAACATGTACTATTAGACTTAGTTCAGTCAGGGCTATATAAATATGAACTATTAGACATAGTTCAGTCAGAACCATATAAACATGTACTATTAGACTTAGTTCAGTCAGAACCATATAAACATGTACTATTAGACTTAGTTCAGTCAGAACCATATAAACATGTACTATTAGACATAGTTCAGTCAGAACCATATAAACATGTACTATTCGACTTAGTTCATCATTATCTTTATTTCCTTCAATGGAAGATTACATAATATAAGAATAAATCATCTGAATACAATCAATAAATAAGTATTTTAAAAAAAAATTATATTAGAATACAAATTCTTACAGTATATCAATCAATAAAGTGCTCGGCAACTGCATAAATTGCAAGTTTTAGTACCTTATTTGCAGAAGATAGCTGCGCACTGCATGACAAAGTATGCTGCATACAGGACGAATAGCTTCGAGTTTTCTTTGTCGATTACACCTGATGGTAACCTTTTACCTAGAAGATATTGTATTTGCAGCTCATATTCTGCATTAAATAACGTAATGTGCAGATTCAGTGAAAATTTATCAGTAAGGAAATCCCAAAAAGAGTTTCTAAAATTCGACATTTAAGTCCAACTAACACAACAATGAAGTATCAAGTCTGAATAAACATTCCCGCATCTAATACATATATCGAGCTGTGTTTAAGGAACAGCAGCCAATAGTTTAGTGACATAGGTAAATACCTAAGTGTGTTGTCTGGTTTTAGCCGACTGCCACACTGAGGCAGGCTCTATAAACATGTACTATTAGACTTAGTTCAGTCAGAATCATATAAACATGTAATATTAGACTTAGTTCAGTCATGGCTATATAAACGTGTACGATTAGACTTAGTTCTGTCAGAGCTATATAAACATGTGCTATTACCCTTAGTTCAGTCAGGACCATATAAACATGTACTATTAGACTTAGTTCAGTCAGAGTCATATAAACATGTACTATTAGACTTAGTTCAGTCAAAGCTATTTAAATATGTTCTATTAGATTTAGTTGCTTTAGAGCCATATAAACATGTACTAGTATACTTATTTCAGTCAGAGTCATATAAACATGTACTATTAGACTTGGTTCAGCCAGAATCATATAAACATGTACTATTAGACATAGTTTAGTCAAACTATATAAACATGTTACTATTAGACTTAGTTCAGTCAGAATCATATAAACATGTACTATTGGACTTAGTTCTTTGCAGCAATATAAATATGGACTATTAGACATAGTTCAGTCAGAACCATATAAACAGGTACTATTATACTTAGTTCAATCAGAACCATATAAGCATGTACTATTAGACTTAGTTCAGTCAGAACCATATAAGCATGTACTATTAGACTTAGTTCAGTCAGAATCCTATAATATGTACTATTAGACTTTGTTCAATCAGAACCATATAAACATGTACTATTGGACTTAGTTCTTTGCAGCAATATAAATATGGACTATTAGACATAGTTCAGTCAGGGCCATATAAACATGTGCTATTATACTTAGTTCAGTCAGGGCCATATAAACATGTACTATTAGACTTAGTTCAGTCAGAACCATATAAACATGTACTATTAGACTTAGTTCAGTCAGAACCATATAAACATGTACTATTAGACTTAGTTCAGTCAGAACCATATAAGCATGTACTATTAGACTTAGTTCAGTCAGAACCATATAAACATGTACTATTGGACTTAGTTCTTTGCAGCAATATAAATATGGACTATTTGACATAGTTCAGTCAGGGCCATATAAACATGTGCTATTATACTTAGTTCAGTCAGGGCCATATAAACATGTACTATTAGACTTAGTTCAGTCAGGGCTATATAAACATGTACTATTAGACTTAGTTCAGTCAGAACCATATAAACATGTACTATTAGACTTAGTTCAGTCAGAACCATATAAACATGTACTATTAGACTTAGTTCAGTCAGAACCATATAAACAGGTACTATTAGACTTAGTTCAGTCAGAACCATATAAACATGTACTATTAGACTTAGTTCAGTCAGAACCATATAAGCATGTACTATTAGACTTAGTTCAGTCAGAATCCTATAATATGTACTATTAGACTTTGTTCAATCAGAACCATATAAACATGTACTATTGGACTTAGTTCTTTGCAGCAATATAAATATGGACTATTAGACATAGTTCAGTCAGGGCCATATAAACATGTGCTATTATACTTAGTTCAGTCAGAATCCTATAATATGTACTATTAGACTTTGTTCAATCAGAACTACTTAAATATGTTATATTAGATTTAGTTGCTTCACAGCCATATAAACATGTACTATTAGACTTAGTTCATCATCATCTTTATTTCCTTCAGTGGAAGATTACATGATATAAAAATAAATCATCTGAATACAATCAATAAATAAGTATATTTTTTAAAATTAATATTAGAATACAAATTCTTACACTATATCAGTCAACAAATTGTTCGTCAACTGCAAAATTGCAAGTTTCAGTACCTTATTTGCCGAAGATAGCTGCTCATTGCATGAAATAGTATGCTGCATACAGGACGAATAGCTTGGAGTTTTCTTTGTCGATTACACCTGATGGTAACCTTTTACCTAGAAGGTATTGTAGATGCAGCTCATCTTCTGCATTAAATAACGTAATGTGCAGGCTCAGGGGAAATATATCAGTAAGGAAATCCCAGAAAGAGTTTCTAAAATTCGACATTTAAGTCCAACTAACACAACAATGAAGTATCATGTCTGAATAAATATTCCCACATCTAATACACATATCGAGCTGTGTTTGAAGAACAGCAGCCCATAGTTTAGCTACATATGTAAATACCTAAGTGTGTTGTCTGGTTCTAGCCGACTGCCACACTGAGGCAGGCTATATAAACATGTACTATTAGACTTAGTTCAGTCAGAACCATATAAACATGTAATATTAGATTTAGTTCAGTCATGGCTATATAAACGTGTACTGTTAGACTTAGTTCAATCAGAACCATATAAGCATATACTATTAGACTTAGTTCGGTCAGAGCCGACCTGATGAGAACATTCTACGGTCCTCCCTTGTATCCAATGACCTTGCATCAGCTCACCTCAGCATTATATGCCATCTTGACGTCTCAGTCCCTAACCCTCCACCTTTATCTGCTACTAAGAGAAACCTCCGTATGATAAACAGAACCAAACTAATGCATGACACCCAAGCTAACCTAACAACGTGCTTACCTCCTACAGCAGAACAACTCAATAACTGCCTGCGTTCATTGCTTGACAAACATGCCCCAGCTACCAAGTGCAGAGTATCAATTCAAAAGTGTTCTCCGTGGTATAGCAGTGTTAGGGACCAGCTTCGCACTGCTAAAGGAGACCGCCGTAAAGCTGAGAGGCTTTGGCTTTCCATCAGACTCACTATTCATAAGCAAATCTATGAAGCAGCTAAGAAGAATGTCACAAATATAGTCAATGCAGCGAAATCAGCCCACTACACTACTAAGATCATGGAAAGTTGCATTTTGGAAACAAAGTTTAGTCATAAGGTGTTTTTTAGAAAGTTATGCAAGAATTAATTCATTCCTTTGGCAATGAATTGTTATGTATATTTTATTTAATTTATAATTGATTCGATTGTTTGTTGTAAGTTTTAATTTATTTATTTATTTACATACTATTGTAATGTAATTTTATATACTGGATTTAACATTTTCCAGAAGTCTGACCTGATTGGGTGTTTTTTTTTGTAAACACTAATAATAGAAACATTGTATCTAATGCTGACCTAGTTCCTGACCTTGATTCAAAAACCAGTAAGTTGAAGTAAACAATTTTCTTTTTTTTGGTTAAATTCTTACTTAGTGTAGATTCATAATTATTTTTCCTGTAAATATTTAAGCACTCATACAGAATTCTTGGACAATGACATTTATTTAAATTTTATTTGGAATTCAAAACTGGAATATTATTTTCTGTGGTTCAACAAGGAACTGTTGACACATCAGGACAACACTGACCACAGCATATGTCATCATCCTCCATCTTGGATGTTTTTTATTAGGACTCCAACTCAGATTGATTTAGGACGTTTTATTTCTAGGACTTCTATTATTTAATTCTTGGATTATGCTTGTTGTCTTCACTCTTTTCTTGTTACTGTTTTAAAGAGCCTAAAACATAACAGAATTAATACAATAGTTGGATCACAGAGCATTCTCAGTGATTTACACAATACACCACTCCCTTGAGGGGCCCCGAGTGGCCGAGTGGTCTAAAGGACTCACCATTACGAATCACTGCCATCTCACCTCCGTCTGTGTGGGCTCAAGTCTCAGGCTCGGCAAACATGGGTACGTGATGAAAGCGTGACAGTAGCTTCTTTGTGGGTCGATGGTTCTTCCTGGGTTTTCCAGGGTTCTTCCTCCACCAGTTATACTGACCGCCATTTATAGCCTATCTTGTACTGAAAAATGGCGTTACACCTACAACAGCCACACCCTCGATAACTCGCAAACCTGCTTATGGTGCAGGTTCAGGCATGGATCCGATGTTTTAAACAAGAAAATACCCCAAAAATGATCCGTTTATCTTGAACTTGAAGAAAATCGTGATAAAAATTGATAACTGAAACATTAATGTTTCTCGTTTTATGCTCAAGAATGGTAGACAGGACATGTAAATTGTAATCAACATTATGAAATTATTAACTTTTAATAGGAAGTCATAATTTGTTACAATGTCTTTCCAAATGACTTTCTTTGTATACGGTAATTAATGATAATTAAGGATATTTTAATCAATGAAAATGTCACGCCTGGTGTAGGCAGTACCTTAATAAATAAATACCAATTAAATAATTTTTTATCAAGTGAAATTTGTGTTCTAGTTCTATCGTTTAGTTCCTTTTAAGTGTGAAGATAGTTAACACAATGTGTATTTAAAGTAAAATGTGTCAAACTACCGTAACACTAAGCAGCTATGTCCACGAGCGTTTCTCTGAGAACCTAATTAAGTGCCGACTGTGTTTTGATATATGACAAGGACATACGCCTGTCAATAAAGATGAAAGTGCATAATGCAGTTATCCTCACATCTCTTGTATGGATGTGAAATGTGGACTGTCTCCTGTAGGCATATCAGACAGTTGTAACAATTCCACCAGCGCTCTCTGACATTCATCATGCAGATCAAGTGGCAGGACTGAATCCCCTACCAGGAAGTCCTTGACAGAGCCAACACAACAAGCATCGAAGCCAAACTAATCCAGGCTGAGCGTCGTTGGTCTGCCCACGTCATCCGCATGGATCAAAACAGAACCCCAAAGCAGCTGTTCTTTGGCTAGGTAGCCCAGGGCAACCGAAACCAATGCCGCCCTAGCAAAAGGTACAAAGACAATCTCAAGACGCACATTAAATGGGCAGACCTTCAACCCCATCAGCTCGAGTTCGCTGCCTCAGACAGAAGTCACTGGCGAGCCTGACGAGAAAAGCCAGTTCCACCTTCAAAGCTGACCTCCGCCAGCGTCTTGCTGAAGCTCGTGAGAGACGTCACAGAGCTGTGTCGCAGCCACCCTCCAACCACTGGTGTCCCATCCCCCACCTGCAACCGTCAGTGTGCATCAGAATTAGACTCCAGAACCACATGCACATCCACCATCGATGAGGTTCGTACAACTCGTCTTCCTCGACCCAAAGGACTACCAAGAAGACAAATTAACAAATTAAACATTATATTTTATACTGTACACAGGTACCAAATTAAACACTATATTTTATATTTACGATCTACTGTAGATTTATCTCCCAACATTTTCTGTTGCTTTTTAAACATCATGGTGATTATCCAAATTATGATTTTAGTCTTGAAATATAATTTCCAATCAAAATAAGAATATATTACACAAGCTTATCTCAACATACTGGGTGGGGCTTATACAATTTTTTGTTATTTACCATGTGATTATTTCAAATCTGGAATTTATTTAAGGCCAGTTATATAGATGTTATTGCCACACCTCAGCCTTTGCATGATTCTAAACTGTAACATATCTTCTTCCAATAATGTGCTGGAATCCTCTGTAACATACTCGCACATGCAAGTTTGGCCAAGTTTGTTTTGGTAGATGGGTCCCAAATGGTTGATGCATACCCTAACTGTGAGCGTCCTAAGGATTTTTGAAGCACGTAGCCTTTACTTGCTCAGAGCATGTAGACACATTTCTACAAAGGAACGTTATAGTGTTGTTTGCCTTGTAACAGAGTCAATGTGGCTGTTCCACGATAAGATGCTATTAATGGTGATTCCTAAATATTTGGCCTTGGATGTCATCGTTAGTTTTTGACTATGGATGGTATATATGACTGGGACGAGTGTAAACAAGCAGTCTTCTGGTTTTACGGTGACGTCACATTATAGAGCAGGAAATCTGGTCACTAAAAGTAATGCATTCTGCTCGAATCGTATATTCTGGTTAGAAATACTGTAATTGTTGTTTGTGGTGAACGTTCCTATATATATATATATATATATATATATATATATATATATATATAAAACTTGCTAAGGAGGTGCCTGGGCCTCACTAAAACTCCAAGAAAACCATATAATTGTCCTTCCGTAAGTACCCAACATTGGACAACTCAGCACATGCATACCATATCACTTGATCAAGAACAGAAGATCACTTGGACCCACTTTGTGTTAAGTGTGAATATAATTCACGGAAGGAAATGCATTTAAGTTTCCTGACTTTGCTAATAACAGTTATTTGCGAAATGGAGTTAAATACAAAACTTTTACGTTGAGATTATGTCAACAACGATGTCACACAACAAATGACAATTCCGTTTTGTGTACATTTCGCTCGCAAGACAAAAACAGGTAGAAATGTATGCATGCCATTATTACATTCCATCTATACTTATACAATACGATTCCAATAAAAACACAGACACTAATTTGCGGTTGAATAATGTGCTGGAATAACTAATTACTCCTAACAAAGGTCACTGACCCAGATTTACCTTCACATTATGCAATGGTAGATGTGTCCCTGCAGTTTACAATTGTATATGACTTTACAGATTGTACCAGTATATTCAACACTTCTGTATAATGAAAAAAGAACAAACATAACCCTTTCTAGATCACAGTTTATTTCTTTTATTTGCATCAATTCTGCTGTGCAGCTAATTCTAAATAAATTTTCGTAACAATGCCTGCTCGCACATCTTTTACTATGGACATGTTGTTGCTATCACATTCCAACACAGAAATGTCTCATTCAACTTTCATGCACAAATATCAATTTAAAAAAGAACTTTCTGGACAAACTCATTTTGAACACATTTCTTTTAAGCAACTGAAAATGCATATTCATCATCTTTTGACACACCTTATTTTCATATAATTGAAAAGTTTCTATGTTTAATTAATATACTGGTTGAAATTTTCCTCAGAGATTAGTCTATTGTGATCATGATTTAATACGTAACATAAATAAATGTTACAGAACCAAGATAACTTTAAATGTGTGTTTAATCTATATTACAAAAGAGGGACTTCAATGTAAGATAGCTCAGTAATGTGTTTAAGCTATATCACACAGATGGACTTCAACATATGACATTCCAATATGTCTTTAATGTATATCATAGAGATGGACTTCAACATGTGACACTCCAATGTGTTAATCTATATCACAGAGATGGACTTCAACATGTGACATTCCAATGTGTTAATCTATATCACAGAGATGGACTTCAACATGACATTCCAATATGTGTTAATCTATAGCACACAGACGACTTCAATTCAACATATGACATTCCAATATATGTTAATCTATATCACACAGATGGACTTCAACATATGAATTCCAATATGTTAATCTATATCACACAGATGGACTTCAACATGGCATTTCAATGTGTTCATCTGTATCACACAGATGGACTTCAACATGGCATTCTAACTTGTTAATCTATATCATACAGATGGATTTCAACATATGATATTCCAAAACATGTTACTCTATATCACACAGATGGACTTCAACAAATGATATTCCAAAATATGTTACTCTATATCACACAGATGGACTAAAACATATGACATTCCAATATGTGTTGATTGTATATCAAGCAGATGGACTTCAACAGATGACAGCTAAGGAAAACTATCAAATACATTGCAATAAACATTAACAATGAAACAAAGTGCACAGCACTTTCAAACTATCAACAATGTCATGCAAATGTAACAATTAAACACAAATTAGCTCTCTCACCAGGGAACAGAGTGTAATTTTCAAGTAAAGTAATTCTGATGTAATGTATTAAATTACATATGCAAAACAGCTTCCTTAGAATGTGATAGGAATATTAAATCACCTGGAGGTTGCACTCCATTAACGACTGTTACAGCCAGGATGAGAAGGTCCATTATCTTGCACTGGATCTTAAATGGCTCCAACAGATGTGTGAAACAAGGTGTGAAGCGAGAACCAATTGTCTAGCAGTTGTAAAAAAACACTAGAACCTGTTGCATTACAGTAGTGAAAAACCTATAACTCATTGGCTAATAGTTATGAAAACCTAGAACTCATTGGCTAATAGTTATGAAAACCTAGAACTCATTGGTTAATAGTTGTGAAAACCTAGAACTCATTGGCTTATAATTGTAAAAACCTAGAACCTATTAGCTTAGAGTTATGAAAACCTAGAACTCATTGGATTATAGTTGTGAAAAAAATATATACCCTACTTGCATATAGTTGTAGATTATGAAAACTCCTATGCACAGACATGATTACCTTTAATAAGTGATCAATCAGGAGTTGCGCTTCACCTGTCAAATTACTGCAACAGGTAGTAACCTAGGCCCTCTGCCAAGAAAATCCCAATAAGGAGAACATTTTCTCTATGGCAGGTAACTCAGAGTCTTCTGGAAAAAATTTCCCCTTTGAGTATACAGTCTGGGCTTTTGACTAGTTCTTCCAAAGCTAAGTCAGTGATTTTAGTTGAGTTGTGAACAACAGCACTTGGAATCCTATGTGGCATTTTATTAAAGGCCTTTTCTGGTTTTTACTTGCAAGCAATAAAAATAACATTTAATATTAAAGTTCAATTGCAGATGGAATGCTTACAACCCATAATAATTTTGTAGGGCAGCATAAAACTGGTTTCACAAGATGCAACATTATCAAATGATGCCAACAAAATATAGAAATTGTGTAATCAATACATTTAAAAGTGATGTTCTATCCCGTAAACAATATTCATATTTATCAACTCAAAAGACACCCATGAAGATATATGAAATGAGACCATCTACTTATGTGAAACAATATTTTTGA
This sequence comes from Sinohyriopsis cumingii, assembly GCA_028554795.2. Lineage (NCBI taxonomy): Eukaryota > Metazoa > Mollusca > Bivalvia > Unionida > Unionidae > Sinohyriopsis > Sinohyriopsis cumingii. Next base: position 7,771,352 of record CM068837.1, on the reverse strand, counting down.
CAAATAAAAATTATATAATTCTCAAATCATTCAAAGTATCATCTAACACTCCTTTAATAACAATATATTAACTTATTCACACCATCTATTAAAGTTGCAGACACTCTAGTAATTAATTCGGACTTTTGACCTACAAAATTTGAATGTAAGGTATATGACATAAAACAATACAGAATTTCCAAGTCACTCATATCTTGTCATTTCTGACATGATGGAAGAATATAAATGCATTCAACGTGCTTGTAAGTCGAGTCCAAATGCAGAGTGCATAGACCTAGATCTGCCAGTGCATTATACACTGGCAAACTGGGTCTATGCAATTTGATGGGAGTAATCAGTAGAACAAAAAAGACCCTGATCTGATGGCACTAATGTGATGTTAGATAAAGTCTATCCTGGTTGCAGTTAGATTAAACTAATGAGTAAGTATAGATGGTAGGTCTGTTAGCCATTTTGTTGTTATTGTTGTTATAGGGTTTAATGCCATTTTTCAGCACAAGATAGGCTATACATGGTGGCCAGAATAAATGGTATAGGAAAAACCAGGGAAAACCCCAGAAAGAACCAATGACCCATGAGAAACTGCTGACATGCCTTCTCACATGCCCACATTTGCCAAGCCCGTAACCATTTTGAAGCATGTCTGTGGTATGAAGACATCTGAATTACTTACTTTTTAACAGCTAACAGCAGCTGGGAAACATCCTGATAGTTCTGGAGTGTATTGGTGGCAAACTTTTTTTCAGGGTTTCTACCATATCAGAAACTTCCCGATATCAGCAATTAGAACACTGTAAGGTTTTATAACATGAAGTAACTCCATTTGCCAAAAAAAAGTCAAGAGAACAAAGGTTGAAATTACGCACTGAGCAGTCCATCTACATTAATGCCTAATAAAACTAAACAGAAAACTAATACTGGGTCCGATTCAATAGCCATATGGAATAGGTTAATGCACAACCATTAATTATTCCCGTGGAGTATTCTTTTAATTTCAACAACACAAAGTTAACTAATTAATAAGAACATTTTATATCTATAGCTCAGAAACATTCTCCACAGCATCAAGCGATTATTGTACAGCAACTGGTTCCATTAACCACTGATGCACACATCCCACAGTAGATCCATAATCATTTTAAGCTCAATTATCAATATTTTTAGTTCATTCCATCAAAACCCAGTGTCCTCCCCAGGGCCTTTTACCACAGCTGCCCCACCATACAATCGTTTCAGCCTACAATGCTTTAGAAAAAAAAACAATGTTATGTGCATGTGCAACTACACTTGTATCATTCCCACTATCTATATCAAATTTATTTATTAAATATATTTCCTGTCAATTAATTCAAAATCCCATTACTCAAAATATACCTATTCTTACCTCTTCTTGGGTACTAAATTAAGATAGTGTGGGATCATTACTCAATCAATTAGCCATTATCTTTTCTACACTAACTGCCAGACTACCAGTGTGCAACCTTTGATGAAGGTTTCACCTTTGCACTCTCATAGTCATGTGTTTGGCCAGAAATGATGGAGTCAACTTACAGTGTGTGTTATATATATAGTTCAGTCATTTCACTACCAGTTAAAAAAGTTACAAATAAAACTTTTTAAGTTAAGCTTATTCTACTGAAACATGTAAATAAAAAGTTTTAAATTACTCCTGCATTTATAATTAAAATATTTTCCAACAATAAACAACTAGTTTGGAACTGGAATGTAACACATGATAAATTAGGTGGTACTATTTTGAATCAGCATATTGCTGCATTAATCTGCATCATCATTAATTTCCGGAACCGCCGATAAAAACAAAATAACCTCTACCAACGGGCTATTTTTTTTTATAAGTATCATAATTGTCAGAGATGAACTTACAACCCACTGTGTCTTTACAAAAAAATGAAGGATATCATTTTTTTTTTAAATTCAGAGACAAATAAGTCTGACATTAAATGATGTCACAACTTAAGGAAATAAAGAATATTATGTAAATATATGTATAACTTTTAAATTTCATGGACATGAATGTGTTCACTTTTATGATGATCATGCACATTTGTTAAGGCATTTTATGATGATAAAATATTCCAATAAGTCAGGTCAGAGCAATGAGTAGACCGATGTTTTGTAGTATTCAAGAGATACTATGTTCATAACACCTGATGGAATTTCAGCAACAATCTGCAATAGAAAGTCCTTTTCACATCCAATTGAGAAAATTACAAGTGTCATTCACTTAAAATTGAACTGCCTTCCAACAAAAAATTGACCCTGTAAGGCTAGTGGATCCATACTTTGTTACTAATTTTAGAACAATCATATAGTTTGTTACCATTATTTGTAAATAACAACTATATTTGGCAAAAAGGAAACTGATGCTATGCAACAAAAAAGTAAAAACAAACTGTACATATGACCCCCTTCCATGAAAATTAAAACTGAGTAAAAAAACCCCACATAAATCACAAAATGTATGCAATTCAAAATTTCTGCGAGGAAACCCAATTCAACACATTAGCATTCACATGTAAATACAGAATATATTATAATATTGATCAGGAATTTAAAAAAATTTGAAGAAGCAAACTTTCAGAGTTTGCCCAAATTTTATCATGTTAAAATACAATTTACATTAAATGCAGAAACTACATAAAGTCAATTTTCATCTTCATATATTTTACAAGCACCTGCTTAAAGGAGAACAACCACTTCTGAAGTTTGGTACATGTAAGGTTGTGACAAATGAAACATCTCCAGTTAGTGATCAGATAATGGTTAAACCACTACATGGTGACCGAGACCAAAAAAATGTAGAAAATGTGATTTGGAATTTCCAATCAAAGGAATATGAATATTTATTTGTGCTAGATTACTGGATTTTCTGAGAAATCATCTTGACATGAATAACATAGACACAATTAACACTGCAACCAAGAAATCTGAAGTTATTCTTAGATGTTTACGAAGTCGAGTGGTAAGTATAAACAAAAGATACCAATTTTTATTTTATTTTCTACCAGTCACATATAACAGACTGTTTAATATATGAAACCCACTCTCTTGGTTCACAGACATAGGTCAGAGACATTGAAAATTCTATTGTCAGAGTTTTCAGTTTCCTGGCATGGAGGATTTTGACAGGTTTGAAATGGTAAATATGCAAATAACATATTGAACTCTTCTTTATGGCTTAACCTTACTTACCTGAGCATGAGATCAATACAACAAAACCAACCTTACTTACCTGAGCATGAGACCAATACAACAAAACCAACCTTACTTACCTGAGCACGAGACCAATACAACAAAACCAACATTAAGCACAACATCTACAAACACATTTTCTCATTATTATACAATTCTTTTGAGATACACTTTTGTATTTGCTGACTCAATGTCATTTCATTTCTGATAATTGATAACACTGCACTGCTGTGACATCATAAGACAGCTACACTAATAAAGCAGGTTGAATTTCACAAGTTTCCATTACATCAAGTATTAAAGCAATTACCAACCTTTGTTTCCAGTGAACATGATGTCATGAACAGACAAAAAGAAGGCTATGATACTGACCTATGCTTGTTCAATTCAGGATTTACTGGTTCATATAACTTTATAATGAATTCAACAAAAGTGAACAGTTGCACAATATTAACAAAATTGTCCACATCTATACCATGAATAGCCATCCAAATGGGATATATATATATATATATATATATATATATATATAATTGTGAACTTTTCAGTGTTCTTAGTGACAGGTTTCATGGTATTTATTTCTGAGTCTCAAGTTTTTCAGTAATATAAAGCAATATATTTAAACATCAGTTAAAACAGCAAAACCATATGACTATATGGAACATAAGATTAATTCATACCTATATTTACAATTTTGCCATAAAGTGAATCATATATTTAAAAGAATTAACACATATTACAACCGAAATATTTAAAGACTTGTCCCAAAATATTTCAAGACTTGTCCCAGCAAAATGCTTATAAATGATTTAAAAAATTATAAGGAAGATAATAAAATGCAATGTTCTAAAGCTTAAACAATTATATAGAATTATTTTTTCCTATTTTTGAAGTATTTAAATTAATTTTTTTTAAAATTGTACTTGTTTCAAAACACCATGATTAATGAGCCTAAGTAAGTCCAGGTCAACAACTTGTCTCTTTTACACCGTAACTACTATTACAGCATTAACTACTATTATAGCATTATCTACAGGGACATTCATACTGTAATCAAGAATTTAACATTATTTAACTTTTAATTTATTTAGGTTGTCAAGCACTTGGTTTTGATTTACATGTTCTGTGATAAACAGAGTAGAGGGCCATGCTACATATATGACTGGGATTATATTACCCGGTCCAACTCTGAATTTGAGTATGTAGTCAACTCTAAACTTTAACACTCAATGCAACTTTTTTTTTTTAAATATACTAATATAAAGAACAAATCAAGTAAATCAAATAACCAGTTTTGCTTTGTTATCTAAATGCAAAAAAATAAATAAATAAATAAAAAAACTGAATATTTAAAGACAGCAACAATTATAGCTGAACAGGAACAAATGATGTCTTTATCTGTAGTTTCATAATGTTGAACTCCTTTATTTGTGGAGAAATAATACACATGACACTTACTCACAAATTACCTTCATATTTGCTGATATGTACATATGCCTACTATATTTTAATTTAGATTTTTCCAGGTTTTCAATATATTTTGGAATATGGAATTTTCACTATTTTTAAATATAATTCCACACAAGCTGGAATGAATGACAACTGTATCACACAGTTCTCCCTATTGCAACTCATTTCAGAAACAGTTGGCATCTGTGAGTATTGTATTTATCTCATACTAGCACATTTCAGAACAGTTGGTACCTTCAATACCGAAGTTATCCCTATTCTAACAAACTTTAGAATGGTTGGCACCTGTCAGCAGTGTACAGTTATGAATATTTCTAACACACTTCAGAAATGGTTGGCACCTGTGAGTACTGTACAGTTACAAATATAATCTAACACACTTCAGAAATGGTTGGCACCTGTGAGTACTGTACAGTTACAAATATAATCTAACACACTTCAGAAATGGCTGGCACCTGTGAGTGATGTACAGTTATGAATGTATTCAAACATTTAAAAAAATAATTGGCATCCGTCATTACTGTACAGTTATGAAAACTTTACTGACTTATACCAGATTTACTATCTGTTCCATTATTCTGTATTAGGATTTTAAGTCGATCAATACCATATACTGCTTGTTCAGACAAATGCATTTTGATCAAATATCTTTACTTCCTAATTTCATTTAGATTCTTACTTATTAAATGTATCTTAACCTTTATATAGGGATATATAACCCTTATAGGGATATATAACCCTTATAGGGATATATGATTTTACAACACAAGATCCAGCAGGTCTAAATTTGTTTGAGAAAAGAAATTAAAAGTTAACTTTACTTTTAAATTGTCTGAATTTTAATTCTGCTTATTATTCTGCCTTTTCTACACTTAGTTTTGAAATATTAATCACTGATATCTACCATAACTCTTTCCCAGCTCCAGTAATCTGATACACTTTATAACTTCACAAATCGTTGTCTGGCCGAGTGGTCTAAAGCGCTCTCCATTACGGATCACTGCCATCTCACCTCTGTCTGTATGGGTTCAAGTCTTGGATTCGGCCAATGTGGGTATGTGTGAATGCTTGCCAGTAGCTTCTCGTGGGTTGGTGGTTCTTTTCTGGGTTTTCCCAGGTTCCTCCTCCACCATTAATACTGGCCGCCATGCATATATAGCCTATCGTGTGCTAAAAATGGCGTTAAACCATAGAACAACAACAACAACAAATCTTTGTCATCATACACTATCATCAACCATTATTTTCTGGATAAAATAGTCATCTGAAGATGAACCATGCTGGGAATGAGCCATTTTGGGCTTTCTAGGAAGTATATATTTTAAACATTCATTTGTAAAACTTCCTTGAAACAAGTTTCAACTTGAACAGTATGCTTGTTCCAGGGCCCAATATACCAATCAAATTTAGTTTAACAACCATTCATGTCAAGCCCCAAAAAAAACATATGTAAACAGTTATGAAAAAAAGACAAGCACTAGAATACCTCAACTGGTATAATATATGTCACAACAGGCATTTTAAGGATGAAAGAGTGAATACCAGCTGAATACTGCATACAGTTTCATACACATAACTTGGAGCTTATTTGTGGGACTTATTGCATATCACTGGTCTCCATGTGCATTGTTGTTGTTGTTCTAGGGTTTAACGCCATTTTTCAGCACAAGATAGGCTATACATGGCGGCCAGTATAACTGATGGAGGAGGAACCCTGGAAAACCCAGGGAAGAACCACCGACCCACGAGAAGCTACTGGCAGGTTTTCCCACATGCCCATGCTAGCTGAGCCTTGGACTTGAACCCATGCAGACAGAGGTGAGATGGCAGTGATCCAGAACGTTGAGTGCTTTAGACCACTCGGGGCCCCCTCCATGTGCATGAATTCATACAAATTTTGTGCTCTTTTCGTGCAGTCATGTACTGTGGCAGCATCTACGACTTGTGCATCACATATTTGTTTATTCCTAACCCTACTTACTGTAACTCTATAAATCCAAACCAGTTAAACATTCTAGAGTCATTTAATATTATAAATTAATCAACCTGGGATCAACACCTCACCTGTCAATCACTCGCAACCAGTAACCTAGGCCAACTAGCCAATCAGATCCCAATAAGGGGCTACTATCCTCAGTGGAAGCTAAAGTCAGTTTGGCTCTAGCTGAAATCCTTCACTTTGCAGTTTGTATGTTAAAATGTTATTGTCAGTCAACATGGTTTATTTATCATCATACACTTTTGTCTACTAAAAAAAAAAGGAATCTTAAAATCAATAGCTTGTCATTTACTGGAAAAATGCAATGTAGTAAAAAAAAAAATATATGCTAGTGGTATAAAAATAACTCACCAGCCTTATTACTAAATATTTCTGTGAGAGCTGAATATAAAGACCAATAAATTTCCCAACTGCACAGATCATGACATGTAATTACATTTCAATTTTCATGTTCAAAAATATATTTCATGTTTTGGAAATCAAAAATTGTACTAAATCCTAATCAAAGGGCCTAACAAGGCAGAAACAATAAAATACAGAATATAAAATTAAGGTCGGACAGAAGAAAGAGATTAAAAGTTATAATTATTTATGAAAACAGTATATATATGATGTATAGAAAATTTGAAAAGCTGTAAATACTAAAACATATATACAAGTATTCATGCATGTAATGCCGAAAACTGTTTAATTATTTTTACTCCTATCTGAGAATAGATGAGAATTCCTAAAACCCTATCTTGCTTTTGGTGTAGGAAAAATCTTTTTTCTGGTGTAGGAAAAATCTTGTTCTTAAAAGAAAGCCCTAAATGCAGCCAAACTTAAAACGTATTTTTCCAACAATATGACCAAAATCAGCCAACCATGCAATTTTCTGAAAAGTCGGGGTTGGGTTCTCAAAGTTTCTTGAAATAGAAATTCTACAAAATGTCATTTTAAGTCAGAGGTGGTTTCTCATTGTGTATCACAGGCCAATAATCATACATATCACATCCTGATAATTAAGTTTGATCTTGTAACTTTCAGCATTATAAACTGTAACAATAACCAACAACAAAGAAATAATATTTCACCAATCTATAATTAAGCTATTTCTTAAATAGAATGCAAAGAATTAAATACAGCAGAAAACTTACCTAAATGTAATATTGCCTTTAGTTAAATGAGGTTTACTGTGGAATCAAGTTTATTTTGTAATTTAAAAAAATTAAACACCGAATACTCTTTTGAACTATGGCAGTGTTATTTTTCTGTTTTCATTAATTAGTAAAGCACCTAGCATATGCAGAAATCATGAAATGAAGTGTGACCTTGAACTACAGTTTTAAAAAAAATAACACTGTTGCAGAGATAAAGGGTCTTGTACATGCAAATCTATGCCACATCTCTCACATCTGCAGTCGACAGAGCAAAATAAAAAAATTAACACAAAGATATTAAATACAAGATCCCATTTGGAACTAAAAAAATTGCCATTTCTTAAATGAAAAAATACTCAAAGTATGTGTTTGTATTGGATCTGAATTATGAGACCATTCTAAAATACTTCAATAACCATGACTTAACTCTCCTTCACCATAAATATGTAAAATAATACAAAATCAGAACATGATACACCATCCCATGACTTTGTCTCCACTTATGACCTTGACCTCCAAGCTAGGAAACAGACCAATGAATGATGATATGGTGAGAAATTGGTAAAATTTTATCAAAATATCTGCACATGTTATATAGTGATAGCCTGGATATGGAAAACTGTCAATGATTTGCTGAGACTTGATCCTGGCCTTGAGCAAGGGTTATGGCTATGAATACATGAGACACTTTCAAATCATGAAATTTGGATGGAGGTCATAGATTTACTTTCTCCTCCTTGTTGTGACTTTGACCTGGAGACTGGTGGAAGGACTACTGTATATGACACACTTTCTAGTCTTCATACATAACTAATTAAAATATCTTCACTGGTTCATAATTTATTCTCCAGATAAAGATACCAGTGGGAGTTGCATTCTTCCTTGCTGTGACACTGCAGTAAGGTGTGTGGCAATGAGTTTTGCTGGTACATACTACATCCCTATGCCATAAGATATATAGTTGGCTAAAGACTCATCAAAATAATTTCAGTGGTTCGAATGTTATTCTCTGGACAAAGGTACAAATCAAGGAATTACACCATCCCTGGCCATCACTATGACCATGTGTCAGTCAAAGGTGTGTCTATGGTGCATCTTGTGTCAAAAGCGTGTCTGTGGCGTACCTTGTGTCAAAGACGTGTCTATGGTGTACCTTGTGTCAATGGCGTGTCTATGGTATACGCTGTGCCAAAGACGTCTATGGTGTACCTTGTGTCAAAGGCATGTCTACGGTGTACCTTGTGTCAAAGACGTATCTAATGTGCATCTTGTGTCAAAGGTCTATGGTGTCCCTTGTGTCAAAGACGTCTATGGTGTCCCTTGTGTCAAAGGCGTGTCTATGGTATACCTTGTGTCTATGGTATACCTTGTGTCAAAGACGTGTCTATGGTATACCTAACATTCTCATCATGATACATATTTTGACACAATTCCATTAAAATATCTTCACTGGTTCACAATTCATGCGCCAGACAAGGATACAAGTCAGTTTCACTTGCCCTGACCTAGGCCTTGATGTTGTGGTATGTGACCGACTGTCCTTACATCATATATAAGTGGCATAAGGTTCATCCAAATATCTTAAGTGATTTAAAAATTATACTCAAAAAAAGATGCAAGTCACATAATATATTTCTCTTTCCAAGTGGCAATGCCTATGGCATGCAACAAACCATCTATTTGTAATAGATATTTGTGCAGTTTCATGAAAGTCTCTCCAAAGATTACAAAACAAATGTTAACAATTGAATCAAAGGACAGATGAAGCCATTACATAATATATCCAACTCAAGGTAGGTGTATACAAACATATTCTTTATAACCATTTTAAAAGAATTGTTTCAATTTCATTTCCAAAATTAAAAAGACAGAAAATACAAGAAAAAGCAAAGAATATAATAAGATTTGAATATGCCAAAAAATTCAACACATGATTGCTGACTTACAGATGCCCTAAAATTCATATAAAATCAAACTCAGGGAGGAAAAGACACCCTGCATGAAATATTAAATAAAAATTTCTTTTTGATTTCTTGCACCTAAACCACATTCAATTCAAATTAAATATGCATGCATGCAAAAGAATCAATTTCAACACCACAATTCAAGGTAGAATTATTTTGATAAATGAATGCCTAGATAAACCTCCACTATGCTCCTAGAAGATTTTCGACAAGTGTTATTCATAAACAGGAAAAATGTTAATTTACATAATGAATTTTAGACTCATTTACATAATGAATTTTAGTCTCATTTACATAATGATTACACTTTTTAGTTGTTGTACTAGCACAAGTCTAAATAAAAATCTAACAAAGAATAGAAAAGAAAATAACAAATTTAAAACTGCAAAATCAAAATACACTACATGTTAATAAATAAATCGAGCATCAAGAAATACCACAATATTTTCATTCATGCCTATATTATGAATACAATTTGTCCCAAAACTAAATATATGTACATTTGACTGTAATCAACATGACTTACAGTAGAAATTCCAATCAAGTTTTCCATCAAGGAATTACTTTTAATCAGAATCATTACTTATCTGTAATTTTATGTGCAACTAATTTTTCACACAGTGTATATACACATAATTATATACATATTGGAACATGTGGACATAAAAGTTGACATGTTTTGTAATAAATAATATATATTATCACTAACTGGTACTACCCAATAGCTCTGCTCTTTATGTTTGATATAAATAATGAATATACTGTTTTCATCAGGAACTATAAGTGGGATTGTAATTATCCTCTAAAGTGTCAATTTTAAATGCAATCCAGCTAATACTAAGTCAAATGTTATACAGTGAATGCTGTCTTAGTTAAATGCAATACAGTGAATACTGTCTTAGTCTAATGTAATACAGTATATAGTCTTAGTCAAATGTAATACATTTTATATTGTCTCAGTCAAATGTGATACAGTGAATACTGTCTTTGCCAAATGTAATACAGTATATACCGTCTTAATCAAATGTAATACGGTATATACCACCTTGGTCAAATTTGATACAATGAATACTGTCTTGGTCAAATGTGATAGTGAATACCATCTTGGTCAAATGTGATACAGTATACACTGTCTTAGTCAAATGCAATACAGCGAATAATGTCTTAGTTAAAAGTGAATACTGTTCTGTTCTAGTTGAATGCAGTATAGTGCACACTTTTGACTCATCAAATGTAATAGTGAATACAGTCTAGACCATATGCAAGATTTTACAAACTGGTATTTACATTTTGAAGGCCGTAATTAAGAATCTAAATCATTCTGATACATTTCATTCAATGCTAATCTCACAGTACCATTAAGATAAACTCAGTTTTGACAGACCGACTGTAAGCATGAATTTTCTTACTCTGATACAAACAATTCTAATTGAATTATCATGTACTCTGCCATAATCATTGGTGGCTGTAAAAAATTAGCTATGTGTTAGCTTTATGACTAGTTCTACACTGTACAAGGTTCTTCTCTTAAGTTCTAATTCAATTAATTATTTCAAAATCTACATCTATATGAAATTAATGACTTAAAATTCCAAACAAAGGCTAGGTATTAATTTAATAAATGTAAAAATGCACACTCACAAGAATATGGTACATGTCAAGTTGACATGGGTAACTGTCAGAGAAGTCACTAAAACACGCATGAATAATGAATGGTGCATGAAAAGCAGACATGACAAAGTGTCAAAGAAGTCACTAAATCTCAACAATCATCAAGACATGATCTCACCATCTTGCCGCTGACTATCACTACTGTCTATACTAGAATGTCGTGATCTGTAATCACTACTACATACCTGAGGAAAGCCAAGAGGGATTTCGTGTCCTGAAATAAATGACTCTGAGGAGCTTACCAGACTCTTTTGATCATTTTCTTCATGCTGTGACATGCCAACATTGCTTTGCACTGAACCCATGTCAATTCGATCAGAACTAAATAAATCTAAATGTATATTATTTTTGCAACTGTCAGCTTTATCTGGGTGCTCTGATTTCATATGTTGCTTTTTTGAGTCACTTAAATTAATTTTTTTTATATCTGGTTTCATTGTCTGTACATCTCTTTCACAATCATCCTGAGTTACGGACTCTAAAATATGACTAACAACTGATTGGTCTCCCTTTTGAAACTCTTCTGAAGATCGGATGGATTTAAATTGAGACTCTTCAATAAGGAGGCTTGAATGGCTTTCCTGATTGCATGATTCAGAGATTTCTTTCTCATCAACAGCCTGATCATGATCATATGAATGCTCATGCAATGTTTCCTCTGATGAATTCTGGGACTGAGAATCTTGATCAATGGAATTTAACTCTAAGGGTGAAAACTGATTTGACATTAGAATTATCTCATCCATAATACTCTCATGAGCCTCAGCATCAGCAACACTTTCAGAGCTCTCTGTTTTGCTGGCCTGCCGTGACATGTCATGGAAACCACTTTCCCCAGAAGTTCCTGCATCACTAAGGGTCTGATGCTCACTTATTGCTGGTGGGACTTCAACAAACCCCCAGGTGCTCTGGCGCTCCCACATTGGGGACTCCATGCTGCTCATTGACCCAGATGAACTAAACGAGCCACTCAGATGGAGAATTCTTGATCGAGACAGATCTGGAGTCTGTTCTTCATAAAAGCACTGAAGCATAATAAATAGAGAATATAGCATGATTGCTCATTTGAAATATAATTCATTAAACAAACTGATTCTGCTTCCATAAGCCTTGGCTAGTAAAAGATCGATTCAGTTAGTTTCATCATTTTTTAAACAAGCTCTAGTAGAAGATCAATTCAGTATGTTTCATTACTTTAAAACAAGCTCATAGGTAAGATGGTACTTTTTACCTAAGGAAACACAAACTGCAGTTTTTAAATTTCAATTAAGTACTAATGCTTATGTATACCAATCAAAGGATACTTGAATACAATGCAATTAACTAATATATCATGTGCAATGTCACATGTTAATAATAAAAAAACTATAAACTGGGCAAAAAAAGAATCTTAACAATGTCTTTCATTAAATATTTTGTAAAGTCACTCTGAATTATTGTAATTACCACATCTTGTGTGTGAAAATGATGTCATTCATGCTTAAAATATCAGATGTGGTGTTGATGTCACAGGTGTGTAATTTTTCTTTAAGTCTTTATATCTGTGGTTTACAGCGACACCAAACTGGTACAAGGAAAATATGATGGAGTCAAATGATGTCCATCTTTGATACAACCAATGTGAAAGGGTCAGCTGATATCTCAAACAGTGATATGCTCCAATTTTTAAATCTCATTATTACTGCAAATTCACTATTTTTGGAAGAGTACCTCACTCCAGGAAGAAAAAAATGAAAATGTCATTTTTCTGAAAAGCTACATTACCAAATAACTTATAAATACATAACTGAATTCCCAGAATTTAATGAAATACAGTAAAAACCTGTCTTGTGAGACCACTTCTACTGGACCACCTGTTTTGAGAGACCAGGATCTCTATGCACAGATTTATCGATTATATAGTGTTAACCTATTAAGAGAGACCACCTGTCTTGGGAGACCATTATTTTATGGCTTATAGGGTGCACATTCAAGACAGGTTCTACTGTCCTGTCAGGCCTTTTATACCAGATTTTGCAATGTTTTGTTTGCAATAAACAAGAAATGTATTAGTACAAGTAGAATGTCTCCACATAAAAGATTAACTTGTATTTTGTTTCCTTTCCATATTCACAACACAGCAAAACCTAAAGTAACTGACCTAATTACAAAATTGGAGCAAAACAAACAAGACATAAATATTTTCAAACTCCTTAGTTTGAAATAAGTCACAAAGAACAAATGTTCCACCACTGACTATATATTTTTTTTCTTCCTGGAGTGAGGTACTCTTCCAAAAATAAATAAATAAATAAATATATATATATATATATATAGAGAGAGAGAGAGAGAGAGAGAGAGAGAGAGAGAGAGAGAGAGAGAGAGGTTGATGGATGAATACAAGTAACACTATATACCACTTCCACATAAATGGTGCAGCACAGACACCTACATGTGAAATATTAGTCTGGTTCTGGTTAGGATGCACTCAAATTCAACAAAAGTAACATTATCTGACAAACATTCTGAAAAATAATCTATGACTAAAAGATCATAATGTCTGAAATATTAACCTATTTTTAGGGTGTCCTAATTCAAAAAGACAGCTAATGACTATGCTTGTAGCCAGAGTACAGTCAAAGCAATCTATAAAAGATCCTAACGGTATCATAATCAGACTGCAGTGCAACAGACCCTAAAGGTATCATAGTCAGAATACAATCAAGCAGACTCTAAAAGGTCCATAATCAGACTGCAGTGAAACAGACTCAGAAGGGAGCATAATCAGAATGCAGTGAAAGAGATTCGAAAGGGACCATAATCCAAATACAGTGAAACAGACTCAAAAGGGGCCATAATCCAAATACAGTGAAACAGATGGTAAATGGACCATAATCAGAATGCAATGAAACAGACTCGAAAGGGACCATAATCAAATACAGTGAAACAGACTCAAAACAGACCATAATCAGAATGCAATGAAACAGACTCAAAAGGGACCATTGTATAAAAAACATTGAAACAGACTCAAAACAGACCATAATCAGAATGCAATGAAACAGACTCGAAAGGGACCATGATCAAATAACTGAAACAGACTAAAAAGGGACCATAATCAAAATGCAGTGAAACAGATGGTAAAAGGACCATAATCAGAGTGCAGTGAAACAGATTCTAAAGGGACAATGCAATTTTGTGTTTAAAAACAATAAAAATTACAAACCCTTTTGACAACTTTCACCCTTGATACTACAGTTTGAAATAAATTGTCTGATGCAGATTCAAAGCACAGCTTGTTATGCACTGTCACCATTGCCATGCACTGTGAGCCCTCAAGACTTCTTTTACAGTGCCATGCATTATAAGGCCATAGAGCTAGTTTTGCACTGCCACAAGTACCATGTACTGAAAGCACTCACAACTTGCTTTGCACTGCCACAAGTGCCATGCACTGTTATGTCCTCAGAACTTGCTTTGCACTGCCACAAATACTATGCACTGTAATCACTCACAACTTGCTTTGCACTGCCACAAATACTATGCACTGTAAGCATTCACAACTTGCTTTGCACTGTCACAAGTACCATGCACTGAAAGCACTCACAACTTGCTTTGCACTGCCACAAGTACCATGTACTGTAAGCACTCACAACTTGCTTTGCACTGCCACAAGTACCATACAATGAAAGCACTCACAACTTGCTCTGCACTGCCACAAGTACCATGCAATGTATGCACTCACAACTTTCTTTGCACTGCCACAAATACCATGCCCTGAAAGCACTCACAACTTGCTTTGCACTGCCCCAAGTACCATGCACTGTAAGCACTCACAACTTGCTTTGCACTGCCACAAGTAACATGCACTGTAAGCACTCACAACTTGCTTTGCACTGCCACAATTAACATGCATTGTAAGCACTCACAACATGCTTTGCACTGCCACAATTAAGATGCATTGTAAGCACTCACAACTTACTTTGCACTGCCACAAGTACCATGCACTGAAAGCACTCACAACATGCTTTGCACTGCCACAAGTAACATGCACTGTAAGCACTCAAAACTTGCTGAATATTTCAGTGTAAACCTAACTTTTGAAGCTGTATCATAATGTAAGAAAATGTTCAATGGCTGTTTTAAAGTTACATCAAAATTCACATTACACTTCAATCTTACTGTCATTTTCCTTGAAAAATGTTACTAAAACAAATGCTTCAGTGTAGGAAGGAACATTCCACCAACTGGATCAAATTTTGCAAAGCCATATGCAAAATACACAAGCAAATATGATTCCATGCAGCTGTTTGTGTAATCAGAAAAACAAACATCACAGACCGTTATCTAATAGCAGATAAGGGTCTATGTTGTTTGTAGTTGGACTTGACTTGCATGCAAATATATCTATTTTTTCATCACTGATCACTCACCTTTCTGGCCTGCAGCTGTTCTATAGAGGCAGGAATTTCAGACACGTTAGCAGGAGCATTCAAATTCAATGAGGCAAACTGAGCAAATATTTGTGGTGTGTGTGTCAACTGCTTGGTCTGAAATGAAAATACAACAAAATCTATAACACATTAACCCCTGGAGGTTTTTGTCGTTTTCGCATGAAATTCAAGTAGGAAACACATTTTGAAAGCTATTTCTGAATAGATCCAAAATCACCAAATCCCAGGAGATCTTTCAAAAACATACTGCCTAGTTGTGTTAGAAACGTCATTTTTCATTGGCTATTTGGCTTGCGCATGAGCAGAAGGGTAAAATTCTTTTCTTATTTTTTTTGCTAAACGGAGCCATTATTTTTGTATCAAGACCATTCTTTATTCCAAATGCCCATCTTATCCTACTTTTTGCAAAGGTTCATCTGTCTGTTTGCAGTTCATACCGGTTTGCCTTAGATCTGAGACCAAAAAGTCTAAAATCCAGACACAAAATCGGATTCCAACCATGGGAGAATTTTGGGTAGAAAAAAATCTGGTCCAAAAAATGAGGTTTTTCCCTCTGTATTTTGTAGTGCAATTAGGAATTCCAGATTTGGTATCGTTGTAGAGCTACATCTGTCTACCTTTCTATAATACCGCCCTCTTTAGTGTATCATGCATGACCATGACGCTACAGAGCTCGGCAGCAGGCTACTATCTCCTGTCACATTAACTCATCACTAGGGGTTAATGTGTTAATAGTTTGTATGAAACAAGAATTCCCCAAAGAGTATGATGCTTTACTGGCAAAACAGAATTTAGTGAAATCCATGACATACCAGTTTCTTCTTTTTAACTAAACAGCTTCAAAATCATCACTGATGTTCTTAAGATTCTTGAACATAACCAATTTGGCAATACAAATAGTTTTCTTATCTGTCTCCGTTAACAAGGAAGAACATAACCAATTTGGCAATACAAATAGTTTTCTTATCGGTCTCAGTTAACAAGGAAGAACATAACCAATTTGGCAATACAAATAGTTTTCTTATCTGTCTCAGTTAACAAAGAAGAACATAACCAATTTGGCAATACAAATAGTTTTCTTATCTGTCTCAGTTAACAAGGAAGAACATAACCAATTTGGCAATACAAATAGTTTTCTTATCTGTCTCAGTTAACAAGGAAGAACATAACCAATTTGGCAATACAAATAGTTTTCTTACCGGTCTCAGTTAACAAGGAAACAGGCTAATTTTTCTCAGACAATGTTAATTTCTATCCCTATGCAAAATTTGGTTACCATTCAGAATTCATATTCCTGGGACGAAAACCATGCCCATTATTAAGTGACATAATTTCATGGCAGTCATCACATATATCCAAAAACCAGATTTGATAAAAAGCTGTTCATTACTTGTGTTAGCTCACTTAAAGCCAGTACAGCTGAAATCTGGATTCAATACCTATGACCATAAAATCAATGTCAGATTGCTGACAAAATCATCTGGTTAATTGGAATGCAACTAATACAGAGCCTAGTCAATCTTCACTTGCATGTGTACAAGTTGTTGTTGTTGTTCTACGGTTTAACGCCATTTTTCAGCACAAGAGAGGCTATACATGGCGGCCAGTATAACTAGTGGAGGAAGAACCCTGGAAAACCCAGGAAAGAACCACCGACCCACAAGAAGCTATTGGCAGGCTTTCCCACGTACCAACGCTAGCCGAGCCTTGGACTCGAACACACGCTGACAGAGGTGAGATGGCAGTGATCCGGAACGATGAGCGCTTTAGACCACTCTGCCACTTGAGGCCCCTGCATGTGTACAAGTCACTGTGTTCATAATCTTAAAGCATTGACCCTGTACTTGCCCTAAGTGAATTAAATTGGTTTTCAAATCTCCTTCATAAAGGTGCATATTATGTTGGTGGCCAGATCTGCACCATTTTCATTGAAAACCAATGAATTACTGCAGGAAGTACTTAAGAGACAACACAATCTCAATGACACTATTCATGCAGAGGAGTATCAACAGGAATTTCTAGAATGCCACAATGATGCCATGCTGGTTGCATGAACTCCATTTTCATTCAGAACCAGTGACATATTGCTATAACAGAGTGTTACAAAAACCACATTTCAACCATGATTCTCTACTGTCCAAAAAGAATTTCCAAAACCTAAAGAGCATTTCTTCTTTTAGCTGTTGCTGAAATTCTATGTCACTATGACCATCAATTCTGGTGAGGTTGTAATAACAAGATTTTCAAGATGGGTCCTGTGCCAGCCATACTGAGTGTCAGAGCGACACCATTTTCATTAGAACCAACTAGAAATTTTAAGTTTTCTTCATGCAAAAACCCCAAGCAATTTTGACTTTCCATTCAGAAAGAGTAGCAGAAAAAAAAAAAAAAAATTCACGATGGCTGATTTATTGGCCATATTCTATAGCAGACTGGCACCATTTTCATTTAGGACCAACTAGACCTTGTGATGAATGTTTGTGTAAAGATTCATGGTAATCCACCATGCAGATTAGGCGAAGCAAAGCAACAAAACTTGTGTTAACAGATGGAGACAGCGGATGTCAGATGTAGGATCACTGACGACAGAAAATTGGCCATCCGTAAGCCTTTCTAGATTATGATCATTAAAATATTTAAAGGTCTTCAGAATGGCTCTCAATGCAGTCATTTTGGATGTTAAATTAGCATCATTTTAATATAAAAATAACTACAAAGCACACAGAAGGTTATTCTTTTAAATGTTGTTATCATAATCTGTTCAGAAGAAGCAACTTATACAACATTTCTCAGGTCATACTGGACAATTATTTTCCTTTAGGACCAACTAAATACACTGAAATGATGGACACCATTTTTGGTTAGGACCAACTAAGATGTATCAGAGGAACAGTCAATGTGACTATATGTTCCTGTGGAGTTACAATAACAAGATTTTCAAGATAGTCACCAAAATGGCATTATTTTACATCCAGTCGATACTGCTTTATCTAGGAACTACCAGACTTCATAAAAAGTCTTCCAGTGAAAATCCCATGTTGATATGACCATCCATTCAGTGAAAATCCCATGCCGACATGACCATCCATTAAGGGGGCGCTCACCAGTTAATATGTACTTTTGACAGAGTGACGTATGTAAGGTGAAGTAGTTTGCATTTAAAACATGCAAAATGGAGAGAATGTTGGCATACCTCTATGGTACATTAATGTAATGTGGATGATATTTCTTTGGATATTGTACTTTTGGAAATTTTACATGATTTAAGCACACTGCTAACTAAAATGACTGCTCCCTTGTGTTAAAAAAATCAGCCTGAATTAGTCTAAAGTACACTATACACAGCAGCTATTAAAATAGGGAAAATGAATTTTGCCAGACTAGATAATACCAGCTTCTGAAAGTGCAATGAATGAATTACCAAAAATATAAAATGTAAAAAAAGTTATCAGCTCTTTTTTATACAATTTACTTCTGAAGTTCAGGAAGTGAAAATGACCAAGTAGAGCTAGCACTTTTTTTAAAGGTGCAGATCTGAAGTAAGGCCAAGCTGTATAATCTATAACCCATAGTACACCCATCAATCAAACACCAAAATAAAGGGAATTAAAGGTTCTTTGAATTAAACCTAAGATATACAAGGTCATTTTTCAATAGCCAGTATAACCAGTGAGGAAAGCCAGGGAAATTCTTTTTCTTTAAAATCCTAACCCTATGCAAAATATGAAACTGTAGAGCGCCACCTAAGTAACCATATCACTTTCAAGATGGCAGACATATTAGATATCAGATCAGCACCATGATTTCATTTAGGACCAACACAACAGTACAAGTCTTTTTGTGAACACCCAAAGTCAATATGACCGTCCATTCAGGGGGAGTAGCATTACAGATGGCCATCATGGCAGGCAAATTGGTTGTAACATCAACATAGTTTTCAATTAAGACCAACTAGTTTTCAATTAAGATCAATATAGTTTTCAATTAAGATCAACATAGT
Source organism: Sinohyriopsis cumingii (assembly GCA_028554795.2). NCBI lineage: Eukaryota > Metazoa > Mollusca > Bivalvia > Unionida > Unionidae > Sinohyriopsis > Sinohyriopsis cumingii. Next base: position 7,751,466 of record CM068837.1, on the reverse strand, counting down.
TTTCAATTAAGACCAACTAGTTTTCAATTAAGATCAACATAGTTTTCAATTAAGATCAATATAGTTTTCAATTAAGACCAACTAGTTTTCAATTAAGATCAACATAGTTTTCAATTAAGATCAACATAGTTTTCAATTAAGACCAACTAGTTTTCAATTAAGACCAACTAGACATCATAAGAAATCTGATGAAAACAACATGTTGATATAACTACTCATTCAGTTGGGGTAATGATAAAAAGATTTCCAAATAAGCTACGACAGCATGGATGTGAGATCAGCATCATTTTACTCAGAACCAAGTAGGCATTATGGGAACTCTCTGATGAGTAGTGATAACACATTGGATGTCCGAGTAGCACCATTTTCATTTAGGGTTAAGAGGATCAAGTGACGAAGCTATCATTATTCTTCTGTACAACTTCAGTTTCAATAAGTCGTATTTCATGTCTAAAAACTCTTTCATTGCCTATTCGTAACATTTCATAACCTGTTCAAAATCAGGGTGCAAATATTGTTAAAGATATAGAATTTTCGAAATTAAGAATGAAATTATTAAAGGTACAGATAAAATTTCTAAAACCAATGAATTAAATTTGAAGGTTTACAATATATATTTTGAATGATCTAGGAGGAGCTTTGTGATACTGTGAATGCATGCATGCATGAAAGGAAATGTTATTGCAAGGAATCATCTATTTAAAGAATAAGCAATGATCATAATTTATCACAAAAATGCTTGACATCTAGTTACAATTTTCAGTGCCAGTTATTTTTTTTTAAATTTTCATGATAAATTAAGACACGCATTTACCTCCCAACAAAAAACACTAACACAGAACTATAAAACAATGTACAAAAGTTTAACACAAAACAATAACAAAACTGTAAATCAAAACACAATACACTGACAAAAACAAAACACAAAACATTGACAAAACGTTACAAGATACTAGTATGACGAAAAAAAAGGACAATATTATTACCATTGTCAGCAATAAAGTGATAAATATGTTTCACCATGTTTATGCTGACGAGGCAGTAATAGCAATTTTTTTTGATCAATTCAAGCACAAAACAAAAAATTTACCACAGAAACCTTTCTCCCTTTTCGGCTGCGACGATTGGGACGTTTGATGGCTCCAGCATATGATTCGCAATCTTCATTTTTCTTCAATAATATATACTTGCCGTCCTCCAGTTCTTGAGCAGGTCCTGACACTGAAAATATATTTATACTGTTTTTCAATTTCATGCATATGAAAATTATGACATCAACTGAGCAATATTACATGCCAATTTATCATATTCTTCAATGATCTGTATAAATTTCATATGGAGATTTTATTTATCACATAACTAATCAAAAATAATGCTGCAGTGTTATGCCATTGTGTGATGTACCCTGTGTATCAGATGCAGCAGTGTTGTCAATATGATGTACCACATGTATCAGTGTTCTTCTGTACCCTATGTATCAGTGTTATCTCAGTGTTCTTCTGTACCCTATGTATCAGTGTTATCTCAGTGTTCTTCTGTACCCTATGTATCAGTGTTATCTCAGTGTTCTTCTGTTCCCTACGTATCAGTGTTATCTCAGTGTTCTTCTGTACCCTATGTATCAGTGTTATCTCAGTGTTCTTCTGTACCCTATGTATCAGTGTTATCTCAGTGTTCTTCTGTACCCCATGTATCAGCTGTTGCAGTATTGTCATGGTGACATACCCATGAATCAAATGTTCCAGTGTGATGTACTTAATTTATCAGATGTTGCAGTGTTATCACAGTGTTATCTGATGTTGTCAGCATGATGTACTTGCATCAGATGGGCAGTGTTGTCAGTGTGATGGACCACAAGTATCAGATGTTGCATTGTTGTTACAGTGATGTGCCCCATGTATCAGATATTGCAGTGCTGTCAGTGTGATGAATCCCGTCAAATACTGCATTGTTATGTCAGTACTTTGAACCACATAAACAAGAGTAATGTATGTGTAATTTTTATTAATAAACTGATTTAAAATGCACACAGAATTTTTAATCCAAAGAATGCAAAATGTCTAATTCTAAACATTCAGTCCAAAGTTGTCCGTATATTTCTCCTGCCACTAATCAGTATTGTATTATGGCACATTTAATTGATATTAATTGGAAAAGTTCCATATGTTCCGTGGAAATTTTCAACGAAAGGTATTCAATCATGCAGAAAACTTGCCTAATCAGCAAATCTGAATGCATATATCTTGAATAAGTCTTGGTTATAAAGATGTTTAATGCATTCAAGGTGATAAACATCTTGAATTAGTCTTGGTTATAAAGATGTTTAATGCATTCAAGGTATGATAAACATCTTGATGATTAAGACTCAATCTGTCCACAAATTTTGAAAACCAATTAGTTTCATACAGGGAAGTGGAATACCCAGTAACGTAAAATCTTATCAAGTGCTCTACTGTATGGTGACATCATCATGACAGTCAATGGTTTGGCAAATTAGATTAATCATGTGACATTATTATATTTAACAGTGTGGTGTCGCATGTCAATGTGAATACAACTTTTATAATAATATCTCATGACATCAAGCATGGAGTCTACAAATTTCCCCAATTTCAATTTATAGTAGCCCTGACCCAGCATTCCGGTAGCCCAAGGGCCCCAGTCACAAGATTTGTCAGACCTCATATGGTGTTACATCAATGTGCCATAGAACTTTTCAGATGTAACATTATAGCTTAAAACAGTGTAATTTTATGTCACAATGTGATATTAACTTTTATTATGTAACAGTATGAGTGTACAGTCTGTTGTCACAATCTTTATGATGTAGCTTTATAACTGTAAACAGTATGGTGTTGTGTCAGCAAGACAAAACGTTTATAATGTAACATTATGATTTTAAACTGTGTTGTTTTATGTCATAATGAACAACTTTTTGATGTAACATTATGATTGCAAACTGTGGTGTTGTAACATTACGATTGCAAACTGTGGTGTTGTAACATTACGATTGCAAACTGTGGTGTTGTAACATTACGATTGCAAACTGTGGTGTTGTAACATTATGATTGCAAACTGTGGTGTTGTAACATAATAATTGCAGACTATGGTGTTGTAACATTATGATTGCAAACTGTGGTGTTGTAACATTATGATTGCAAACTGTGGTGTTGTAACATTATGATTGCAAACTGTGGTGTTGTAACATTACGATTGCAAACTGTGGTGTTGTAACATTATGATTGCAAACTGTGGTGTTGTAACATAATAATTGCAGACTATGGTGTTGTAACATTATGATTGCAAACTGTGGTGTTGTAACATTATGATTGCAAACTGTGGTGTTGTAACATTACGATTGCAAACTGTGGTGTTGTAACATTATGATTGCAAACTGTGGTGTTGTAACATAATAATTGCAAACTGTGGTGTTGTAACATTACGATTGCAAACTGTGGTGTTGTAACATTACGATTGCAAACTGTGGTGTTGTAACATTATGATTGCAAACTGTGGTGTTGTAACATAATAATTGCAGACTATGGTGTTGTAACATTATGATTGCAAACTGTGGTGTTGTAACATTATGATTGCAGACTATGGTGTTGTAACATTATGATTGCAAACTGTGGTGTTGTAACATTATGATTGCAGACTATGGTGTTGTAACATTATGACCATAAACTGTAATGTGCTATGTTGCAGTGTGACATAAAAATGTTATGACAAACATTATGTGTAAAAAATGTGACAAATAACTTTTTTTTGAAAAGACAGAGAATTAAATTCCTATTCAATGTATTAATCGTTGTAAACAGAGCAAGCAGCTTTCCTCGTCAGACATCAAAACAAGTTTTTCACTATACATACAATTTTACTACTATATCAAATGAGCCACACGATAATACCTGCCTTATAAAATGAACCTCATAATAAAGGGTCTTAGAGTAAAGGAGTGCTGAATAATGATATTGTTATTTCTGATGCAATTAAAAGATACAATAAAATGAAAAACATATTTACCCATACATAATAAACATTTAAATCTTAACAGCACTAGTATCAGCTCTTCCATCTAAACATTCAGTCATAACATTCCATTATAACATTCTAAATCATGCTCTATGATGCTTACTTTAAACTTTAATCCAAAAATACAGACCCAGGGATCAACATAATAAATCTCTGAGCTTGACTTTTAACTACCAACATTATTTCTGATTGGTTAAAACAAATTCTCATGTTCAAACACTTTCTCAATGCTTTTATGACTTGCAGGTGCACATCTGATGGAGATCTATAATGGTAGATCTGCGATTATGCAGTTTATAGTTGGGTAAAAACGGTAAAACACTATAATTAGACTGCTTGATTGTAAAAATGAATACACTACAATTAGCCAGTGCTTTATGTTGAAAAGAATACACTACAATTAGGCTGTGCTTTATGTAAAAACAAATACACTACAATTAGACTGCTTTATGTAAAAATGAATACACTGCAATTAGGCTGTGCTTGAAGTAAAAAGTAAAAAGGAATACACTACAATTAGGCTGTGCATTATGTAAAAGCTAATGAACTATAATTAGACTGCTTTATGTAAACGAATACACTATAATTAGGCTGTGCTTGATCTAAAAATGAATACACTACAATTAGCCAGTGCTTTATGTTGAAAAGAATACACTACATTTAGGCTGTGCTTTAGGTTGAAAATAATACCCTACAATTAGGCTGTGCTTTATGTAAAAACAAATACACTGCAATTAAGCTGTGCTTTGAAGTAAAAAGTAAAAATGAATACACTACAATTAGACTGTGCTTTAAGTAAAAATTAATACACTATTATTAGACTGTGCTTGATGTAAAAATGAATACACTACAATTAGGCTGAGCTTTATGTAAAAACAAATACACTACAATTAGGCTGTGCTTTATGTTAAAATGAATACACTATGTTTAGACTGTGCTTTATGTAAAAATGAATACACTACAATTATGCTGTTCTTTATGTAAAAACGAATACACTAGAATTAGACTGCTTTATATCCAAAAAAATACACTACAATTAGACTGTGCTTTATGTTGAAACACAGTGCTTTATACACTACAAACAGACTGTGCTTTATGTTGAAATGAATATACTACAATTAGGCAGTGCTTTAAACAAAAACATATACACTACAATTAGGCTGTGATGACTCTGGAGTTGTCTCATCGCGTGGACTTATAAGACATTCATCTGCTGTTCCAGTTGAAAATCTCTGCAGATAATTGATCAGTGTGTTGCATAGATTCTTCTCATCTTCAAATGGTTCTTTCTGAGCTTGGTATTCCTCACTAAAAAAAAACAAATATTCCCAAGCATTTTTATTCAAAAGAACAAATATTATTCTTTTTACAATGTCATTTGTCTCAAAGATTAATTCTCTCATTTCACTGTTATAAATTTTATGTTTTTATGTGATCTAATGAAAGTTCCTTGAAACTGCATATGAGAAGGCTTTAAGGCAAATACTTTTTTATTTTTATTCTTGCAAGCAAGAATGGTATAAAAACAAATTTTTGTTATTTAACTTGATAAGATAGAAAAATTTATGACCAATGTGTCAACACTGACAAGTCTCATAAAATTAAAATTCTAACAAGTTGAAAGGACTTAAGATTAATAACAAATACAGCCAGTGTCAGCTAACAACCTACCAAAATATCAGATCATGTTCATTCCTACATTAGCCCTTATGATCTACACAAAACTCTTACTTATGTGTTCTGCATTAATCCATAGTCTACGCAAAAATCTCAGCTGCGCATTCCTATCTTAGCCCTGACAGTCAATGCAAAAAATCTGCTCGGTACATACTTACATTATCCCATACAGTTAATACAAATGTGCATTCCTGCATTAGCTTGTACAGTCAATGTGATGTGATGTGTTTTGGATTTTTAACGCAGCTTTAACAATTTTTCAGTCATATTGTTACGATGTCTGCAGTGTGGCAGTTTATAATGATGTCTAGCACTGGGGCATCATGCCGCAGACATGTAGTATGATGTCCCACCCAGTCACATTATCCTGACACGAGGCCGACCAGTCCTAACACTAACCTCTTAATGCTAAGCTCCAAGCGAGGCAGCTGTTAGTACCATTTTTGCTAAGTCTTTGGTATGACTCGGCCAGGGATTGAACCACGACCTCCCACATCCGAGGTGGATGCTCTAACCACTAGGCCACCGGAGCAGTCTGTACAGTCAATGTAAATATCCAATCTGTGCATTCCTACATTAGCCCATATAATATTATAAAAAGTATTTTTAACTTGCATTTCCTTCTGGAAGGCTTCTTCCAATGCTTTTCTCTCTTCCACTCGTTCACGCCTCTGTCGAATTCTAAGGCCCTGCTTCAATCTGTTATATTCGGTCTCTTCCTTTCTGAAGTCTGCTATAATTTTCCTCTTTTTTTCATAAAGCTCATCTATTTCTGTCAACATAAACAGGAATACTGTCAACATAAGCAGAATACTGTAAACAAAATGTCAATATAAACAGGATGCTGTAAACACAGAGAATAATGTGAACAGAAAAATGTCAACATAAAATGAAAACTCTAAACACGATGAGATTACTGTAAACAGAATAATGTCAAAATAAACTGAATACTGTAAACACAAAGAAAATACTGTAAACAGAAAAATGTCAAAATAAACTAAATACTGTAAACAAACAGAATAATGTAAACATAAACAGAATACTGTAAACACAAACATAACACAGTAAACATAAACAGAATATTGTAAACACAAACATAATGAATATAAACATAAACAATAAACACACAGAATACTGTTAACACAAACTGAATACAGTCAACAAACAGAATACTGTCAACATAAACAAACACAGCCAACATAAGCAGGATACCGACAAATATGGATAATAAGCATATATGTGAAAACAAGGCACATAAAGTAAGCACAAACATGGCTACATGTCTTGCTAGCAACAATAAATATGTAAATGTGTGTGTATAAAAACATCTAAGAGATAAAATGCACCCAATCTCTTTAAGATGTTCAGTTCTTTATCATGATTAATTATCTATTAAAAGCATCATATTCTGTTACTGCCTTTCCCTTCTTGCTACATTTCCATCTCTGAACAGCCAACCATGAATAAGGACACAAAAAACCTGGCTGATAAGAATAATATATTGAATAGTTGTCTTATTACATTCACTGCTTCTCCTCATACACTGGTTGTGAGACTGTACTAAAGCTTTCATGGCAGGTTTTTTGTGCACATGTGGATTCAGATTTAACTCTGGCATATTTTGTTTTTAAATTTCATGAAAAGGTGAAACAAAAAAGGGATATTTGAGGAATTCAGTCACTTCTCCATCCATACTGAATATATATATATATATAAGTTCATAAAACCATACAGGAGTTCTTTCAAAGAGATTTGAAAAACTTAAAAAGGTTTTCAAGAAGAATTTGTTCCTATGGAAATTAAATTTATTTGTATAAACAGCTACAAATAAAGAAACAAAACAAAAAGCAAAATGATACGACTCCATATTGTAACCTTTCATGTTGTGCATTATTTGATCCACCAATTTCTCTCGATTTATTTATTACTGTTGTAAATAATATGTGAAATACCAAATTTCTGAATTTAAAATATACATTTTATGCAATGTTTTGTATTATCTCAGGCAAAATTCAAAGAGTTTTATCAACAAATACAATGACTTTTCAAAGGATAAAATGAACTTGTTTTACAAATTCAGAGTTTTCATGGAAAGCTTCAAATGTACGAATTTTTCAAGGATGTCCAACTCAAAGAACTTGTCTGTAGTGCAGGGATCTTAAATGTCTGTGACTGCACGTAAATGAAGTTTATAATATAATATTTTGCATGTCTGTGACTGCAAGTAAATCAGGTTTATAATATTCTGAATGTCTATGACTGTAAGTAATTGAAGTTTATGATATTTTGCATGTCTGTGACTGCATGTAAATTAAGTTTCTAACATCTGTCACGTCTCTGACTACATGCAAATCACGTTTATACTATTTTGCATGTCTGTGACTAAGTAAATCAGGTTAATAATATTTTGCATGTCTGTGACTGTATGTAAATCTGGTTTATAATATTATGCATGTTTGTGACTGTATGCAAATGCATGTAAAGCAAGTTTATAATAAGCTAAAACTACAGAAAGATGGCATGGATTAAAAGCTGTCAGATTTAACTGGCTTATAGACAGCTACATGGATAGGTTGCTTGGTTGGCAGTTTGCCTGTGTTCTAAATATATTTATGTGAAAGAAATTCTGCATTAACAAAATCATATGACTAGTCATGAGAAAAAAGATAAATAAATTACATGGTTTGGTCTTGTTTAACTGTAGTGATGAAGAGCTGGTGTTCTTTTGAATACAAACATGTTTCTACTTTGTACCTTTCTTTAATGTTAGTGCCTTTTCTTTCCTGTCAAAGTTGGATTTCTTGACATCCTCTTCTTTACTTTTCAAATTTGATAAGTTTTTGAAGTAATACTGAAAACAAATGAAAGATTTTTGAATTAAAAAAAATTCATCATTCTGTTTGTTATTTCTGAGATTTTAGCAACTGAATTCTTACAACTAGAAATGAACAAAACATTCTGAACACTTAACTGCATGCAAAACTGCTATTACTAAATAGAATTGCAATTTCAAATAAAATGTTAGCAACAATGATGAAAATTCATTGAAGCATAACTGTATATGCACATACAAGGTCACAGGCTCCAAATTATCTTTAAAATTATTCCAAAAATTATGATTTGAGGACATGATGAAATATAAAAATATATTCAAACATATGATTTGGGGACATGATGACACACATACAATATTCCAATAAATGATTTGAAGCCATAATAACACACATACAATATTCCAACAAATGATTTGAGGCCATGATAACACACATACAATATTCAAACAAATGATTTGAGGACATGATGACAAGCATAAAATATTCCAATAAATGATCTGAGGACAAAAAATGATTTGAAGCCATGATAACACACGTACAATATTCCAACAAATGATCGAAGGACATGATGACACACATACAATATTCCAATAAATGATCTGAGGACAACAAATGATTTGAAGAAATGATAACACGTACAATATTCCAACAAATGATTTGAGGCCATGATGACACACATACAATATTCCAACAAATGATCGAAGGACATGATGACACACATACAATATTCCAATAAATGATTTGAGGATATGATGACACACATATGATGTTTACCTCTCGCTCTTCTCTCATTCTTCTTTGACGATCTCTCATCTCATCAATTTCTTTCTTCTGAGCAAAGTATTGCCTGAAAGGGGATACAATTCTTATTCTAATTACAGTTCATTAAAATATGAAGTGTATTTATGCTGCAAGGATGAAGTCTCATTTGCAAACAGAAATGGCAGAGTTCAAGTCATGAATATCGAGTATTATATGCTAAATAATGACAAAGCAACAAAAATTTTATCTAAACCAAAATCTACAAACTGTAGGAAAGAGCAATGTTTCCAAATTACTGAATAATAGTGACTTTTGTATGGTGTACATATTTTATGACCATCAAAACCAGTTATATTTTCCTGAAGATAACAGCCTAGCTAACTTTTCATGACCATAACAACCTTGTTAACTTTTCATGAACATAACCCAGTTGACTTTTCATTACCATAACAACCTAGTTAACTTTTCATTACCATAGCAACCTAGTTAACTTTTCATGAACATAACAACCCAGTTAACTTTCCATGACCATAACAACCTAGTTGACTTTTCATGACCATACCAACCTAGTTAACTTTTCATGACCATACCAATCCAGTTGAATTTTCATGACCATAACAACCTAGCAACGTTTCATGACCATAACAACGTAGTTAACTTTTCATGACAATACCAACCTAGTTAACTATTCATGTCCATAACAACCTAGTTAAAATGTTTCATGATTAACACAACCAAGATAAACTTTTCATAACTGACTTTTCATGACCATACCAATCTAGTTGACTTGTCATGACCATAACAACCTAGTTAACTTGTCATGACCATACCAACCTAGTTAACTTATCATGACCATACCAACCTAGTTAACTTATCATGACCATACCAACGTAGTTAACTTGTCATGACCATACCAACCTAGTTAACTTTTCATGACAATACCAACCTAGTTAACTATTCATGACCATACCAACCTAGTTAACTTGTCATGACCATACCAACCTAGTTAACTTATCATGACCATACCAACCTAGTTAAAAAAATTAATGATTGACACAACTAAGTTACTATTTTCATGATTGACTTTTCATGACCATAACAACCTAGTTGACTTGTCATGACCATACCAACCTAGTTAACTATTCATGACCATACCAACCTAGCTGTCTTTTCATGACCATAACAACCTAGTTGACTTCTCATGACCATAACAACCTAGTTAAAAAAATTAATGATTGATACAACTAAGTTACAATTTTCATGATTGACATTTCATGACCACTACATCCTAGTTGACTTTTTATTACCATGACATTTCATGACCATAACAACCTAGTTGACTTGTCATGACAATACCAACCTAGTTAACTTTTCATGACCATAACAACCCAGTTGATTTTCATGACTATAACAACCTATTAACTTACCATGACCAGACCAACCTTGCTGAATTTTCATGACCATACCAACCCAGTTGAATTTTCATGACCATAACAACCTAGCAACATTTCATGACCATAAAAACCTATTAACTTATCATGACCATACCAACCTAGTTGACTTTTTATTACCATAACAAACTAGTTAACTTTTCATGACCATAACAACCCAGTTGATTTTCATGACTATAACATATTAACTTACCATGACCATACCAACCTAGCTGACTTTTCATGACCATACCAACCTAGTTGAATTTTCATGACCATAACAACCTAGCAATGTTTCATGACCATAACAACCTAGTAACTTTTCATGACCATAACAACCTAGCTAACTTTTCATGACCATACCAACCCAGTTGACTTTTCATAACCATAACAACCTAGCAATGTTTCATGACCATAACAACCTAGTAACTTTTCATGACCATAACAACCTAGCTAACTTTTCATGACCATACCAACCCAGTTGACTTTTCATGACCATAACAACCTAGTAACTTTTCATGACCATAACAACCTAGTAACTTTTCATGACCATACCAACCCAGTTGACTTTTCATGACCATAACAACCTAGCTAACTTTTCATGACCATACCAACCTAGTTGACTTTTCATGACCATAACAATCTAGCAACATTTCATGACCATAACAACCTATTATCATGACCATACCAACCTAGTTGACTTTTATTACCATAACAAACTAGTTGACATTGCAAAATCATAACAGCTATTATCTGAGTCAAGTCCAATTTTCACTATGATAGAAATCTAGTTACAACTGTCATGGTTATCAATACCTACTTAAATTATCATCACCGTTACAACTTTCTCATCACCGTTACAACTTTCTCATCACCGTTACAACTTTCTCTTGGACTGAAATACCTTTTGGAGAATTATAGGTAGATCTTACTTTAAAGAACGTTATTATAATTCATGCAAAATTGTACAATTTTGTCTAAAAAGAAGACACAAAATATTCGGCATGTTTTATTTTAATGATTGTAGATATACTGAGGTTTTAATCCGTTCATACATAAACAACACTAGTTTTTAATGCCTTGCAAATATATTATTTTCAGCATATCCTAAACTGAAGATGACTTTCATCAAGAAGCAATCAATTGGATTATGTCATTTAGTCGACACACCGGTTTATTCCATTCAGGAAGATGGTAAATTAAACTAAGTTTCTGGCTGAGATTCAAAATAAGAAAAATCATGTCCTTTGTAGCAACTGTAAGTAACACCTACTAGGTGCATTGTAGGACAGTCTTTTTTAAAAATGCTGATTAGGATGGAGTCCTGCTAACAATAATAGTCCTCTGTAAGGTCTACAGTGATTAAGTTGAGGTCCTGATATGATTGGGTTGTGGTTCTGCAAACTAAGTTATTTATAATGTCCATAGTGATGACTTGGTTGGGGTCCTGCTAACTGTAACAGTCCATTATAATGTCCATAGTGATCTGGTTAGGGTCCTGCTAACTGTAACAGTCCATTATAATGTCCATAGTGATGATCTGGTTAGGGTCCTGCTAACTGTAATCCATTATAATGTCAATAGTGATCTGGTTAGGGTCTTGCTAACTGTAACAGTCCATTATAATGTCTATAGTGATGATTTGGTTAGGGTCCTGCTAACTGTAACAGTCCATTATAATGTCAATAGTGATCTGGTTAGGGTCTTGCTAACTGTAACAGTCCATTATAATGTCTATAGTGATGATTTGGTTGGGGTCTTGCTAACTGTAACAGTCCATTATAATGTCCATAGTGATGATTTGGTTGGAGTCCTGCTAACTGTAAGAGTCCATAGTGATTATTTGGTTGGGGTCTTGCTAAACTGTAACAGTCCTCTATATTGTCAATAGTGATAAGGCTGGGGAACTACTAACTATTAAGTCCATTAGGCTAATTTGCATATAAGTGGATATACCCTATTTGTTTAAGATAAATGAAAGTGCATATTTAAGAACAAATTACTACACATTACTGCCTTCAGTGGGAATGTTTAAACCATTTTATTAAAGACTACTGGCCAGTTCATAATAAGTGGCAATGTTTCTTTGAACTAATATTTCACTCCCTATATAAAACACAAAACACAATTATTTCAGTATTCAGAACACTGTAAAGGTGTGGTTCATATCTTAACAGTTTGTTCATTACTTTTTCAAGTACAGGAGTTTTCCACAAAAATATGATAGGATTTTTTATTTTTTACTTCAAAAACATTGATTGATTTACTGAATACAGGCTGGTGCTTGTGGCAAAGTTGCCAGGGTAAATCTCTGGACTCCAGCACCTAATAACATAACTGTATTAGATTTAGAAGTTGAGCCATCTGCAATGTGAGCAGAGCCCGGCAAAACTAAATTTTTGAAATGATGGTATTAGTCTACCAACTAGTTTTATCTGTAAGTGGATTAAATGTTTCAAAGAAAAATAATGTTTCTTTTTTCAACAAATTTGAATTTCCAGTAATTTTCGAAAAACCCTATATATTCCTGACAATTTATTGTGATTGATAATTTATTCTATGAAGGATAATTTATTCTCAGTTAGACAATTTTGCTATTTTGGAGGTCATGTGCACTGACCCCCCTCCCCCCATGGCACCTCAAAATATGTTTTGAGTCTCCAACCCCAACCCCACCACTGTCTAAAAATATGGCAGACATGATTATAACAGTCCTTTGTAATGGTCATAGCGGTGACTGGGCATGACTCAGCCCAGGTTCATATCCAAGGCAATTATACATGCCTAAATGTGACATATTTAGCTGTTAGCTCTACCCAGTACATAGTGACTTTACAAAGGTGTGACAATATTGAATGATATGGTGTAAACAGTAGTGTAGCAAATGTTGATCACTGGCACATATAGTAATATTTTTATGGACAGCACACTCAGTAGGAAATTACCTGTAGGAGAACGCAGGGATAATTAAGACTGATGCTTCAACCGAAATCAAAGTACATCATAAAAATGCAGTGGATGGAATTACCATGTGTCAGAAATGGGTCAAATTTAAATTCCAAGCATCAAAACTTGAGGGATTGCTTCTTTTGAGATCAGCAGTCCTTAACTTAACATCTCATTTCCTTTTTCTATTTATCCAACAAAAAAGAAGGAACTTTTATCTTCAAATTTAACATGTTTTGAAAATGCTTACATAAAAGGTGTTGGAATATTCCTTTCTTTATATGTAAAATATTTTTCACACAATAAACAACTAGATCGAAATTGGAATGTATTGTATTACAGTATATGTAATGTACGTAGTATGAAAGCAACAAACTTCAAAGCATTTAATATCTTCCACTTAATATATTCATTTAAAACTAACATTAATTATTAAAAGGTTCTTCTTGTCTTAAGAATAAACTTATTTCAACTGAGTATACATTAATAGTTCTTGTGCTTGACGTAATCGTGATATGCAAGTTGGTATTGTTGTCATGCACATTGCAAAACCATTCAAAAATGTCATTTTAATCTTGGTACGTACATAATTCTATTTCAATTTCCTCCATTTTCCTACTGCTGCTGAAAAATCAGATTTTCAATCTCTGTCTGGTACCTTGCTTTGTTCATGGTTAATTTCTCTCAGTGTATTAATCCACAAAATCTATATTTAGCCTATGCTGACCATGTTATGATCCTGACAGTTACATCCGGTTGTAATCATCAAAGTGAAGAACAATATTGCTGGTCACATTTCCTGTAAATGTTGGCTTTTATAGATAATGACATAATATTAATCTTAGTGTTACATGTAATTTAGCGAACACTTCTTTCAATAATGCAAACCTGACATTGGTATCGATGGTAGAGATAATCTGACTACTTACCTTACGATATGAATTATTGGTTTTTGACACGTTTGAAATAAAGTGTCTGCTTGTGAGGGGAACATTTTTACATTTTTGTACTAATGTGCTGACCACTGGTTACGTTAGAGGGGTGGCCATTCTTAATGGGTACTGTGGAACACAAACTCTTTGGTGCCAAGGGATTCTGGTCGTAAGAAGTGGGTTCCACTGGTCAGGTGGGCCATTCAAAAGGGGGGCCACTGCGCAAATTAAGTGGTGATATTTTTGTTTATTTTTGTTTGGTGTCCAAAAATTTGTTGATGTGAGGGTAGAGTGATACAATTAAGGCAACTCTTGGTTCCTATCAAGAAGCCTTTGTCTTTTAGAGAGGCAATGGAAAGAAATTTACTTTTTTGAACAATATTTTAACTCACTGACATTGATTCAGTGAATATATTAAACAATGACAAAGAAATATATTGTTCTTAATGGAAATGTATATGTATTACTTAGTTAAACTGTCATGATTATTTGAAAACAAATCATTGACTTGACACTGTAAGAATTTGTCCATAGTAACTGACTTGGGTTTAAACTGCAATACACTGCATATATAAGCAAAAACATACACAAAATCTAGACAGAGGGAAAGATTAAAGAAATCTATGAATGAAAGCCCATTTTTCTAGAATTTATAAATTATACATTTTTGTACAGTGATTTCTTTAACTAGGATAGTATGCCAATTGCCTGAAATAATAATAATAATAATAATAATAATAATAATGGTATTTGATGCATATTATTTCTTCAAGAACAAAGTTTGAAAGGTGAACCTGCATTTTGAGGTCACCTGTGCACCAAGGAGAGTTTGGCCAGTACAGGTTTGACTGTACATCAAATTTAAGTAAATTCTGACTACAAATTTAATTTTCTGCTTACACACTTTAAAAAGGCTTAACACTAACTAGTAATGGTTACTGTCATGTAAGATAGCACTAAACAGCCATGGTAACTGATATGTAACATAACTGGGCTACATTTCATAACGTTTGTCAAATGTTTAATAACTTACGTCAAATGTTTCTTTGATCTTTTCAGCTTGTCTATTTCAGCTACAACTTTTTTTTCTTCTGACAGTTTGAAATTTTGAACTTTCAACTGCCATTCAAGTTTCCTAAAATAAGAAAATAACATGAGGTAAAGAAATAAAACAAGTTTCCTAAAGCATCAGTGATGTGACTGTTTTAAATTCCATTTGACTTTTAAGAAATCAGGCAAAAACTGGGTAAAACCCTTATTTTTCACTAATTTTGAATTGAAATACTGTAACATTTTCATGATTTCACCTTGAGTATCAGACTGATTTGGTTTTGTGTTTTACAGCAAATCAAAATCTCAGACCAGTCTGCTTCAGTGCTTTATGGCACAGTAACACATGGAAGTTAAGTTTACTGGGGTAAAGTGCCTTGCCCAATAAATTAGCAAACCCAGTCTGATCCAATGTCAGGATTCTAACGTGTAGCCTTTTAGTTCAATGGTCCAGTATGCAATCCACTGAACCATTTTGAAAATCAGAACTGCATTTCAATTAAACAAATACAAAGGTGACTATTAATTTAAGTTAAAATTAATTTAAGTTTACTATATTCTGCAGGAAAAATATAAGTAGCTGCAGATACCAAATGCATTCGAAGTTTAAAGTTTTATGTCCACACAGCTTTTATTTCAACCACAAGTATGTTCCAATGCCACTGATACCCTACCAAAGTGATGCAACTGCAGGAGAAAGTTTTACATCAACCAGAAATCAAAACTCCAAACATTCAACAATAAACTGATATAAAATCAAACCTTACCTAAGACTCAAAACTAAAAAAGTTCTAAAGCAAAAATGAAATGTAAGGGCAAAGTTCAAAGTCAAGAAGGTCCTAACTCCACAAAAGTTTGTGGGAATTGGGTCAAATTAAATTTATGATAGGTATTCTTAATATAAAACCACATACCAAAATTCATTTCAATCAATTAAGTCTTTCAAACGTTACAAAAACTAAACTGAAGTGCAAAGTTTGTCAATTTCATATAAAATCCATACAATGATTTAATCATAGCTGCCATATTTCTGCAGGTTCAAAATTGACATATATTGGTTCAAACACTGAACTAATGCTTCTAACATTATTCTATGACATCAGACCATTATTTTACTTATTTACTAAGGTTGTTTAAAAAAATTATCTTTAAACTTTTAGAACTTATCTTTTAACTCATTACCATCTCTCCTACCACATTTACAGATCAAAAGGTTGCACCCTATTTCCAAGGTCTGTATCATCATCATTTATGATACATTAAGGCAGGTAGTACTGCGGAAAAGTAGACAGACATGGTCCTAAGATGATACCAAATATTGTAGACTTTCTTCTCGCATCACAAAATACAGTTGGAAAAAACAAATTTTTGAGACAAAGATTGTTTTAGGCCAAAATTTAACCAGTTTTCAGACTTTAGACTTCTTATCCTGAGATCTACAGCAGATAAAATAATAGTACTCCTGGGATGTAAATAAATTAAAGGAGTACCAGTATTTTTATAGAGAAATCAAGTTTGATCATGCAATTAATAATTATGACTCCCACAAACTGAGGATTGAAGCAATGGAATGCAATCGGATTTTGACTTTGGAGTAAGAAATCTTCAAAATTCAGACATTATGAATAATCTGAACTGCACGCAGACAGGTGAACCTTTACAATAGCAGGATATGTTTCAGATTTGGAGAAAAACATAGCAGGGGCACAAAAATCATGGGTCCACTATGCAAAATTTGTTTTTACCCTTCTGTACTTGCACTAGTGAAATGTGTAATAAACCAAGACATTTGGCTAAACGAAAATTTCTTGGAAGCAGATGTATTTAAAAATACCACAAAAATGCATTTCCTACCCCCATTTCAGGCAAAAATGAAAAGAATCTTGAGGAGTTATTGATTTAAATGGCATTATATAGCCATCATTGTGCTGATGTGCTATTGCTCCCTATACATACATTACATGTGGTTTATATAAAAAAATATAATTGAAAATATGTAATGTCATCAGGGTTGTGTACTTTTCTTGTCATAAACCAAGATAATTCAGTTGACCAATGTCATCCTTACTTAATGGCATCATCAATTTTGGCCTCATTCTTGTAGTGCAAATTTGACTCGGTGTTTGACAACAACCCCATCTGAAAAAAGAAGAAAACAAAATTTGACTGCTATTGGTCTGAGAGATTCCTTATACAGCCATCCTTCATTACAAAATGGTACTGTGGGTAAGGTAATGAACTAAACAGTGACATGGTGCAAAGGATAAAAAAATGTAATGAGTTAATGAAGGTGTGTATGTGTGTTGGGGAGGGGAGGGGAAGGGAGAGGGAGTAAACAAAACATCAGTCCAGTACATATATGTAGTAATACAGGGCCCTGGAAAACATTTTCCCCAAGTACTCCTCCTTGGGACAAGTGAGTTGCAAGACTAACTCTTCTCTGTGCTCATTATACTCAACACAATACACTTCTTCACTACACACCATATGCTATTACTAAAGAATCACAGGTACCTAAGTGTGTGTGTGTGTAGATTTTTAATGTAACTTCAACAATTTTTCAGTCATATCACTATGATGTCTGCAGTGTGGCAGTTTATAATGATGCCTAGCACTGGGGCATCATGTTACAGACATGTAGCAAGAGCAAGATGTCCCACCCAGTCTCATTATCCAGACACCAGGCAGACCGGTCCTAACAGTAACTTCTTAATGCTGAGCACCAAGTGAGGCAGCTGTTAGCACCATTTTAGTAAGTCTTTGGTATGAACTGGCCAGGAATCGAACCTGTGACCTCACGCATCCGAGGCAGGCGCTCTAACCAATAGGCTACCGGAGCAGTCACAGGTACCTGATGCAAGTTTGATATTTAAAATGGGTGAAAACGATGAAAATAGTATAGTCTAATACATAACTACTTACATAAGGATCAATGAGAGACGGTGTTTGTAACTCAGTGGGAATATATACAGTGAAATCACATTTACAGTAATCTGAATGTCACAATTTTCCTTTTCAATGAGCTATACACATCTTTTATGAGTCAGATATTGCAAAAGTTGAGAGAAAGAGAATGTCAGCATTTTATGATTTTTATTGGGTCAATCACTATTACACTTGCCCCATATTATCAGTATTTTTAAGACTGGGATTTAACTAATATATTATCAAACCCAAGTAAAGACATGATAATTATATATAAATATGTAATTATCTTTCACAAGAAAAATGTCAGTGACTTGTATTTGACAAAAGAATTACAAATGTCTCAATTTCTAAATGATCATTTTTATCAAACCTCCATTTTAGAGAGCTTCACGACAGTGCCATAACAAGGAAAATAGCAGATTGGCTTATTGGAACATTTCTAGGTCATTACCCCAAACTAGATTTCGACTAATCAGCTGTTCTCTCAACATGATCTGCTTTTTAAGTAGATTACAACAGCATGCTTTGTTTGAAAATTGATGGAAATTGGCAAATATGCATAATGTACACATTCTGAATGTAAGTTATCAATCATTCTTACATAAATGTCTGCTGGCATCTTCCCTTTCCTTTCCTTTCAGAATTTACCAAGATGGCTTCAGGCTTGAAAATAGCAGTAACCTGTGGCAATGGTAACATTGCCTGACCAGATGAAAAATCACACAAATTTTGTCATTCTCTGTCACTTAACTCTTCAAAGTTTTGACTCCTAATGACGAGTGATAGTTCTTTGAAAGGGAACCTTATCCACATCAAAATGAGGATTAAATTACTGAAATGTGTCAAACCTTATCCACATCAAAATGAGGATTAAATTACTGAAATGTGTCAAACCTTATCCACATCAAAATGAGGATTAAATTACTGAAATGTGTCAAACCTTATCCACATCAAAATGAGGATTAAATTACTGAAATGTGTCAAACCTTATCCACATCAAAATGAGGATTAATATACTGAAATGTGTCAATGTACATGCAACCACTATAAGGACATAGAGGCTAAGTGTGAAACTGCAACAAAATGTGCATAATATTTACCCATTTCAATCTTATAAAAATATTATGTTGTGATATTCAAGCTTATTATAAAAATATTATGTTGTGATATTCAAGCTTATTATAAAAATATTATACTGTGATATTCAAGCTTATTATAAAAATATTATGTTGTGATATTCATGCTTATTATAATAATAATCTGTGATATTCATGCTTATTATAAAAATATTATGCTGTGATATTCAAGCTTATTATAAAAATATTATGCTGTGATATTCAAGCTTATTATAAAAATATTATGTTGTGATATTCAAGCTTATTATAAAAATATTATGCTGTGATATTCAAGCTTATTATAAAAATATGCTGTGATATTCAAGCTTATTATAAAAATATTATGTTGTGATATTCATGCTTATTATAATAATAATCTGTGATATTCATGCTTATTATAAAAATATTATGCTGTGATATTCAAGCTTATTATAAAAATATTATGGTGTGATATTCAAGCTTATTATAAAAATATTATGCTGTGATATTCAAGCTTATTATAAAAATATTATGGTGTGATATTCAAACTTATTATAAAAATATTATGCTGTGATATTCATGAGTGAATAAGAAACACTGTACTGTCACAAGTGACATAACAAAATGTTTCCACGTTATGAGACAAATATTTCCTTCTGTCTACTAAAAACTATAGTTTAAGACAAAAACCTTCAAATTGCATAAATTTGTTTCTGTAAAAAGAAGTTTTAAAATTTTACAATAATTTTAAGACAGCAATTTTTTTTCGATTGTAAATAAAATGCTTTAAATTTGAAATTTTCTCAAATTAATTAAGTTTTTCATGTGAAAATGAAGAGATTTTCATTTTTGTTTTCCCAGATCTCCGCTGTTCTACATGAAGATCTGACAGCACCCACTTTGGGGTCATGTTCTGGTAACTTATGTTATTACCATTACCGCTACTTTTATCAGCCAATCAGATGAAGTCTTATAACTTCGCATTTGGTGAACAGTGCGGCTAAAAATCACCAATGTCTGGCGAACAACATCTTTACTTTCAGACTTTTAAAAGCTGCATTTATTCGCATTGCTTATTTCAATGTCACTAGAACATGACCCCTTAGTCAGATCTTCATGTAGGGCTGTGGAAATATTTTTGTAATCAGATTATATATATATATGTGTGTGTGTGTTTGTGTATATATATATATGTGTGTGTGTGTGTGTATGTATGTATGTATGTATGTATGTATATATATATATATATATATATATATATATATATATATATATATATATATATATATATATATATATATATAAAGATAGATATAGTGTGTGTGTGTGTGTGTGTGTGTATGTGTGTGTGCTTAACTTATGTCCATGACTGTAAATTGTAAAGAGAATGTATGCATAGAATTTGTCTTTGGAACATTCTAGGCCCAGTCTTGTTTACAATTAGACTGGAATTTTCCACTGGAATGATGCACACTGAGATCAAATTAAAATGTATATAAATTGGGATTGGATACAAAAATTTATTCCTGTCTTAGGCCAGTCTCTGGGAATCCATAGTTTACATTTGTGTTCAGATATAATTTGAGAGGAGTTATTTTAAATATTCACTGTAATTACTAAAGTGCTCATTCACTTTTCAATTCATACACACATCTTTGGATTACTGTGAAATCATTCCAAGGCATTCTGGATTGCATCATTGTGTTACATGAGAACATTCAAGACTATTATAGCTGTCATCCCCTTGAGATGAAAACCTGTACACCAGACCAATAAAATCCTTACAAAGACCAAAAACCTTACACGAAAAAATGTATTCATACATTATATAAAATCAACAGTTTTAAAACAACAAATGCTATACCCAAAGTATTTCTACACATATTTTCATAATTATTTACATTTATGAAAGTTTATTTCATTCTTTTTACTTAAAACACTATCATCTTCCTGCTTCATCCAAGCACAGAAGCTCTGATGGATGCTCCATTCTTCATTTCAAAATTTATTTCATGCAGTGTTGTCCTGAAGTGTTCCTTCAGATCATTTATGCTTGACACCATCACTTTAATGTCTTTACTGCATATTTTACAAAAAGCATGTGAAGATCCTAACTTTGATACATCTATAATGCCAGGGAAGACTTTAATCCAATCAGCCTAAAACTTGGTATGGTCAGTGTCTTCAAGATTACATTTCTTTGAGTTAGGCTCAGCCATTTGATGGATGTAATATTTCGATGTAATATTTCAACTAGATAGAGAAATAAAATAAAAAATACTTTAAAAATTTAGATTTGAGATGTGATATAGAAAGATCTCCCGATTACACATATGTTAAGAATTTGTATTTTTCCCCATAAACCCCAATATATTATGTGAGGAGCTCTTCAAAAATTGAAATCTAGATATAAAACAATTAACAATGCAGCAGTCCAGAAACTTATACCACATAAGCTACTGATCATTTCTATTAAAATTGCGTATCTGGAGTTTGAAATGTTATGAATTTACGATATGGTGTGCCAATTTTGGTCACAAACTTGATATAAATTGGCAGTGTTACATAGTTTCGAGCCACGAGAGCAAAGTCACTCAGTATCTGTACTACGTCCGTCGTTATGGCAATGCATCTTCCTATTTGCATTATGAATCTGACAAACTTAACTTTAAACTGTAACAGCACAATAAAATGCCGGTACTAAAATCAGTAGAATATTTAGTTTTAATTAGTATATTGTTAAAATTTTTAATAAATCGACACATAGAAAAGTCAGACAAATTACGGTTACACCAACATGACTGACACACTATGTAAAGTATGAAAATCAATGCAAACTGTATGCATTTGATAGTAATAAGTATAAATAATAAAATAATTGTGTATAAAATAAGAAAACATACTTACTACACAGATAGTTAATATTAGAAATCCAAATGAGCGTCAAATTTCAGAGCGATAAATGTCAAGATCTTCACACACAGGAGTTGAACCATGAATGAAACTTGTTTCATTATCAAAGGAAAAGCGCGGTTTTGACTATGATTTGACTGGTTGTTTCAGGCCACCCTTGCCTCATTGAATTTTCGTGCTAAAAAAAATGTATGCCCAGAGTCCCATCTGCACACAAAAGGAAAAAAAAACAACTTTTTTTTACACAATTACAAATTTTGTAATAAAAAAATGTACAAAACAGTTGTTTGGCCGTAAACTGAATAATAAGGAAAAAATCATACAAATTATGGGTAAACTATACAAACTGACACCTATGGACTATTGGAATTCATTCGGAACATTGTAAAATTTTGGACTACCAATCGGACATTTAATATTGGAGCCATATTTTAATAGTGGACTAGCATCATTCACATAAATCTGAACAGCCTTCATGCCTGGATAATTTCTGTCTAATTTAGTTAGATTTTTAAAGTGGTATTTGAGAAAAAAAATTAATAGTTTTTCTACTTTTAGTAATGCTGGCATTAACTAATGGCAATTCTACATCATTCGCATAAACTCTAAAGGTCTTAATACCAGCTTAGCTACTTTCAAGTTTGGTCCAATTCTGTTGAACGGTTTTGGAAAACTGTCATTTGAATATTTTTTTATTATTAATGTTGGTCACATCTAATAGCAGATCAACACCATTTGTACAAACTTAAATGGGGCCCCGAGTGGCCAAGTGATTTAAAGCGCTCACTGTTCTGGATCACTGCCATCTCATCTCTGTCTGCGCGGGTTTGAGTCCAAGGCTCGGCTAGCGTGGGTACATGGGAAAGCCTGCCTGTAGCTTCTTGTGGGTCGGTGGTTCTTCCCTGGGTTTTCCAGGGTTCTTCCTCCACCAGTTATACTGGTCACCATGTATAGCCGATCTTGTGCTGAAAAATGGCGTCAAACCCTAGAACAACAACAACAATCTTAAACGACCTTCATGCTAAAATGCTGTCCATCTTTGTAAAATTTTGTTCAGTGATTGTTTATTGAAGTTGTTTAAAGGTTTTTTTCTATTTTTTGTAACTGTAGTCATATGTGTTATGGAAAATGGGTTTCATTTGTATAAACATTAAATGCCTATATGCCAGAATAATTCCTATTAAATCTGGTCAAATTCTGTTCAGCAAGTTTTGAAAACAAATAGTGCTTCCCAAAGCCACATTTAGCACGGAGTGGTGCCATGCCCTTTTACTTGGGTATCTAGCCTTTTAATGCCTTTTTCCTTCTTACCATGCCCTTTCTGATGCTTTTCCCATGGGTCATGCAACCATATTTGTCATGTTTAGTGCCCAATTTTGTCGATCTCTACTGTTACAGCAGCAGCAAAAACAACACGAAGAAAGAGAAAAAAGAATTCACATTTAAAAAAGGCCCCCCTCTAGACTACAACAGGTGTTGGCATACCTAATAACTGAGGCAGGGATCAGCATACCCAATTGACTTAGGTGTCAGCAACCCATGGCATGTGAAGAGATTTTGTTCACAGGAAAAATTAAATAAAACAGCTTCAATTTCTATACCACAGTTTTGAAGTTTCACAAAATGATTTCATAATCTTAAAGTGTAAAAAGAAATGTGTTACCTTTTTAGTTATTTCCTGATTAAGAAGTTTCAAGTCTGAGTCAATTTTTTTTCTTTTTACTATGGCGGCATCTTTTTCAGCACGGATGTCTCGGAGTTCAGTGACTGGTGTTTCTCCTGGTTTGGGAATCATTTGCTGTATTGAAAAAAAGATGACTTCATAGATAATGATTACATTTTAAGCATTCATGACCATAAAAAGTGCATCAGGAAATTTGACATTATTTTTCTCATCAAGTCTGTTAGCTATTTAGGAAACAAACAAAAAAACCCATAATATTCAAGAAAATGAAAATTCAGAGGCTGCTTTAATTAGCAATTTTTGTTCAGCCTGTTTTCAGAGATGGCTTAAGTTTGAGATCAGTATATTTTCTAATAAAGTTTTGCCAGCTGGAAGGGTGATGGTTTCTGTGAATATAAAATCATGGTACATTTGAAATCTGTACTTTTCAATAAAAAATCGATAGAGAACATGATCATTACATAAAATGTTGAATATGTATTTCTTCTAAGAAGATGCAAGACTCCCCTTGTTTATAACTCTTTTTCTGCATGCAAATTTAAATGCAAACATAAGGATACAACACATTTTCA
The DNA here is from genome assembly GCA_028554795.2 of Sinohyriopsis cumingii. Taxonomy (NCBI): domain Eukaryota; kingdom Metazoa; phylum Mollusca; class Bivalvia; order Unionida; family Unionidae; genus Sinohyriopsis; species Sinohyriopsis cumingii. The sequence goes on along the minus strand of CM068837.1, from coordinate 7,726,612 downwards.
AGATGTTATACTCTTGTGCAAAATGTCCTACAAATTGGCCAACTTTTATGAGCAAACATCCTTGGATGACTTGTTTTCAAGATGGAATACTATTTTGCAAAATGTCCTATAAACTGGACAACTTTTATGAGCAAACATCCTTGGAAATGGATGACTCATTTTCAAGATGGAATACTATTTTGCAAAATGTCCTACAAATTGGACAACTTTTATGAGCAAATATCCTTGGAAATGGATGACTTGTTTTCAAGATGGAATACTATTTTGCAAAATGTCCTATAAATTGGACATCTTTTAGGAACAAACATCCTTGGAAATGGATGACTTATTTTCAAGATGAAATACTATTTTGCAAAATGTCCTATAAATTGGACAACTTTTATGAGCAAACATCCTTGGAAATGGATGACTTATTTTCAAGATGTTATACTCTTGTGCAAAATGTCCTACAAATTGGACAACTTTTATGAGCAAACATCCTTGGAAATGGATGACTTATTTTCAAGACAGAATACTATTTTGCAAAATGTCCTATAAATTGGACAATTTTTATGAGCAAACATCCTTGGAAATGGATGACTTATTTTCAAGATGTTATACTCTTGTGCAAAATGTCCTACAAATTGGACAACTTTTATGAGCAAACATCCTTGGAAATGGATGACTTATTTTCAAGATGAAATACTATTTTGCAAAATGTCCTACAAATTGGACAACTTTTATGAGCAAACATCCTTGGAAATGGATGACTTATTTTCAAGATGGAATACTATTTTGCAAAATGTCCTACAAACTGGACAACTTTTATGAGCAAACATCCTAGGAAATTAGATGACTCATTTTCAAGATGGAATACTTCTGATAAAAATATGTTCTACAAATTGGATGGCTTATTTTCATGGCTGCGTACACATAAGAAAAAATATGTCCTACAAATTTGATGGCTTTTTTTTCAAGACTGCTTACTTCTATATATAAAAACCTACAAATCTGATGGCTTATTTTCAAGATTGCTTACTTCTATTAAAAAAAACCTACAAATTGGATGGCTGACTTTCAAGATTATGTATGTCTGAGAAAGAAATTGTCCTATGAATTGGACAGCTTATTTTAAAGATGACATACTTCTGTGAAGAAGGAAACAACAACCTACAAAAAAGACAGCTTATTTTCAAGACTGCACACTACTGAGAACAAAATGTCAAATGGAATGGACAGCTTATTTTTAAGATGACATACTTCTAAGTGTCACAGGATATGGGCAGACAATTCTTCAGGTAAAAGATGCCAACAGGTACCCTGATACTTGCCTGTTCATAATTACCTGGGGGTTTAAAGAGCCATAGGATACCTGTTTAGTTTATGTAAATATAGATCTAAGTTCAGACTGACAAGCTACTGTATCTGCCTGCCTACAGGTTAATACTTCTTTATCACAAAGTCGGTATATCTAAAAAAAATCTTTTTTCAGAGTAAAAAAACTAAATAATACAATTATCGTCATTCTGGGAAAGAGATATATTTGAAAAAATATGGAACCAACAATGAGAAGGACTTAACTATTCCGAACATATCTGATTACCCTTGCTCATCCTAGCCGTTAGTTTGAATTGCTCTGACACTTTTATCTGCAAAATTAAAAAATGTTGAGGAAATTACATGAGTAAGCACCTGGCATTTCATTCTATTAGTTAATAGTTGCACAGTACCGTATTCAGAGAGAATACTGCAGCAATTTAAAATCAATTACCTTTTAAAATTATATATTGGTAACATATCAAAAGTGTGGGCAAATGCTAAGTGACTGGATGAAAATGATGTTCAGTGCAACCTGTGTGAAATTACATTGTTCATTAAAGCTGGTAATATGAGTATTGTGCAACGCCAATGTCAGAACTCATAACAAAAATGTGGACAACACCAGTGGCAACAGCAACAAGCACTGCATATATTTTGGCCACCAAAGCCAAAATGATTGAAACCAAGAGAAATGGAAACTGACTGGAAAATTGCTGCATTTACAGCACAGGATTACAGGCCAATCAACACAGTGGAAGGAAAGGGATTATGCAATCTGATCAAATATTTAGAGTCTGATTATGCCACACAATAACTACAGCACTGATTAAAGAATATATGCACAAGGGGATGCAAATTTAAAATTCTGTTAGGGAATGTAGAGTATGTTACATTCACAACTGACACTTGGACATCCATAAAGAATACTGCCAGCTCACTCATTTGATACACCCCAACTTGAGGCGTGAATCAGCTGTTTTACAGACAAGGTAAACACCCAAGTAACAGATGGGTGAAAATGTAAGTCTCTGTTTGGAGGATGCTACTCCACTTCACACAACTGTAATGGTGCACGATAACGGCTCAAACATCAACTTGGTCATTAATTTTATGGATGACTGGCCACATCAGCATTGCTTTGCACACACAATGCAACCGGCATTCAATGCTGGCCTTAAAGTATGCCACTGAAAAGATGCCTGGTGACTCACTGCTCACTTTAAGCTTACTACAGCTGCAGCACAGGTTTTGCATAATCAGCAAGCAGCATTAAAAAAGGAGACAAAGTGTCAGAAGTATTAATAGATTATTCTTTAAGATGGAGCTCATCGCTGGACAAGTTGAAACAGCTTGTTGCTGGGCCATTTGGCCACTGGGGCAGCAACTGTCTGATCTGACTCCCATAGTCAGCCACTGGGGCAGCATCTGATTCCCACAGTCCAAACTTACGCATCATCTCTGGATATCACTGATGACAACTGGTTTCATGCCCAAGCTGTCATACCTTTTTTGAAACCATTTCATAACAAGCATGTCCTCTGGACAGACACATCATTCACTTTCATCAATCTGCCGCTGTACACCATTTTAAGAAACATTACCACTTCCAAACCAAAAAAAGAATATGCTGCCATTAAGGAATGCATAACAATAATAACTTCAGAATTAAAACACCACTGTTATCTAGAAAGATAAAGTACAAGGAATGCATCAAAGACATTTTGATCCTCATTATAAGCTTCATTAATTTTTGAGCCACCATCTTCAAAGGAGTCCAAGTTGGAAACAATGATGGGAGAATGGGGGTGTGTTTGTGTGTGTCGTGGCTTTAACAATTTTTCATTAATATGGCCATGATGTCTGCAGTGTGGCAGTTTTTAGTGACGTCTAGCTCTGGGGCATCATGCCGCAGACAAGTAGCATGACGTCCCAGCCAGTCACATTATCCTGATACCAGGCCGACCAGTCTTAACACTATTTAATACTGAGTGCCTAGCAAGGCAGCTATTAGTACCATTTTTATAAGTCTTTAGTATGACTCTGCCAGGGTTCCAACTTGTGACCATGGGTAAAATAGCTAGCAATGAATCAGAGGTTACTGAACCTGAACCACAATTAAAGAAAGCGAGAACAAATACAGACTGTGGTGATGGAAATATATTTGAAGATCTAACCACTTTACGTACTGCTGATGAAACAACTCCTATTTCTGAAGAACATTTGTGTTTGACTTTGATCAACATTCTACAAACATTTACTAGTTTTCTTCTTTTATATCAGTTCCTTAAGCTGTTTGTTTCATCTGCTTCATATCTTGATAATAATAAATACTAGATGAGCAATTCTTTTCTTTGCACTTCAATCACTGAAAAAATACACTTTTGCAAGTCGTTCAAGCCACTGTCAAAGTAAAACAAAGCAGTTCAGATTTTTACATTTAAAATAATACAATTTTAATCAGGTGTTTCCTGCTCATGTGACAACAACAACATTTTCTGGAGAACATTCCAAAGTTCAACATATTTCTTTCTTTTGGAAAGGACGGAATAAAACACTTCATCAAGGCTGTCATGTGTTTTATTTAAGCATTTCAAGGGATGATTGTCCAATTGGATAACTTCATCCACTAATTTTCCATACTGAGTCAATAATAAACCACATCGGGACTAAATTTCTCTTCCTTCCTCACACATAATTCATTAACAGTGTGTAGTTACTTTGTACTAATTTGCATCTTACCTTTGGCATGACTTGTGTGATTTGGATTTTTAACATAGCTATAACAATTTTTTAGTCATATCGCTACGATGTCTGCAATATGGCAGTTAATAGTAATGTCTAGCACTGGGGCATTATGCCGCAGACATTTAGCATGATGTCCCACCCAGTCACATTATGCTGACACCAGGCCGACCAGTCCTAACACAAACCTCTTAATGCTAAGCACCAAGCGAGGCAGCTGTTAGTACCAGTTTTGTAAGTCTTTGGTAATGACTTGGCCGGGAATTGACCCACAACCTCCCGCATCAGAGGCGGACGCTCTAACCACTAGGCCACTGGAGCGGTCGGCATGATTTGTAAGGGCTCCTTCCATCGAAGCCAAGTTGATCATCTTTTCACACAATGTACAAAATGCTTTTCATTTATATGTTTTATCCTTTTTCAGCCATTCCTTGTATTTCTCTTGTTCAAGCCGGATATTGTTTAAAGAGCAAAGTCCTAGCATTTTTAAACACGAGGTGAAACAAAACTGAAGACATAAATCGACTGAACAAACTATGAATCCTTGAGCATGTGTTACTTTTGTGCACTTTCTACATAGATTGAACACTTGTTCAATGTAACCAAAATTATACTGGCTGAATGTCTTTTTAAAAAATAAGCATGAACTAGTGTAATGAACAGTTTGATTGGCCAAAGCTTATGAACTCGTTCAATCAAACTGAACGATTCATCAAAAGAAAGAAGCCAGGAAAACTGACTACATCCAAATCTAACAACCTTAGGCAATTTTATTTGTGATTATTATTATTATTATTATTATTATTATTATTATTATAATAATAATAATAATAATAATAATAATAATAATAATAAAAAATGAGGACTTTGTATAGCGACTAATCTTTAGAAGCTCTAAGCGCTTTACAACATTAGATAACACCTAAAAACATATATAATGATACGATTATGAAAAACAAACACCATGAAATTAGAAAACAAAAAACATGCTGAAAATAGTTATGGTGCTGACTTCCTTTGCTGAAGAATGTATGTAGCCAGGTTGCTTTGATGAAGAGTGCATGTGTTATTGATGTTGCCACCAAGGACAACTTTGGATGGCCAAACAAATGCTCATTTGTTACTGCAGTCGATATGAAACTGAATGGGTCATCAAAAGAAAGAAACCAGGAAAACTCAACTATATACATCTGAATCTAACAACCCTGGACAATTTTATTTGTGATTATGTAAAGAATTTAAATTTTTCGGGTTTATTTAAATTTTCAAAGACTTTTAAAGACCTCAGGGTAATCTGCTCAAATTTCCCAAACTTTCAAGGCCTTGAAAATGCTACCTCATTTTTCCCAAACTGTCAAAGACCTTCAAAGACTGTACGAACCCTAAATGGGTACCCAGTAGAAGTTATCTAAAATTTTGACAGCTGTATCTTCCGGTAGGCCTATTTCCAATTTTAAGCCTCTATTACATCAAACAAGAGAAAATTTCAACGAAACAGGAGATTGAAGAAAGAAAATACTGGTCAATAAATGGTCAAGTTGACCAAAAGTCAGATCCGGAATGAAAAATTCCCGAGTGCTGCCATTCCGTTACTTCAGATAACTGAAAATATCTGTATTTTGCTGGACAAATTTGATGACTACTTGAGAAGCACTTACATGCAATGTCTCTTTCTCCTTAATTTGCTTGGTTATTTCTTCCAGCTCCTCTTCGAATTTCTTTTTGTTGGGTGGTTTTACCCTCCTCCCATCCATTGAGGAGTTTAAAGAAAATGCCATGGGATGAGTACTAGTGGGCACCACTGAAAAATTTAAAGAAGCCAAATTAAGTAAAATCAAATCAAATTAATTGAAATTGTACCATATCTACCTAATAATGCACATGTCTACCGACACATTTTATCTCCATTAAAAGAAATAATGGGAAATATTTAAAAAGAATATCGTTATTTGATAATAAGCAAGCATTTCTGGTTTGACCCCTGCTCCAATTATGTGATAGATATTGTAGAAATATAATCAAAGTAATGAAGATACTGATTGTTTACAGCAATGATGTGATGTGTGTGTTTGATTTGGATTTTTAACATAGCTTTAATAATTTTTCAGTCATATCGCTATGATGTCTGCAGTGTGGCAGTGTATTGTGATGTCTAGCAATGGGGCATCACGCCACAGTCATGTAGTATGATGTCCACCCAGTCACATTATTCTGACACCAGGCTAACTAGTCCTAACACTAACCTCTTAATGCTGAGTACCTAGCAAGGTAGCTGTTAGTTATTGTAGTGACACTAACTATCACAATACATGTATAAGATATAAAACTGAAACTCCAGAGATACTGCAATTCTTGGTCCATTCAGCACTATAGAGATAAATCTTTTTCTACATTTTCTTTACCTGCCACAAGAGAATTTACAATCTGTTACTAATTATAGTAAGAACAATAATCCTGTTACTCTTAATAGCAACACAAAGTATATTTGGGAATGAGAATGAAAACCATGCCATAAAATAGACTGAAATCCCTCCACGAAAAAAAAAAATGAGATAAATATAAAATAAGAATGCAACATTTCTCAACATTTCAAAATGTGTACAGGATTTACAACAACTAAATGAATGCCATTAAATCAAACCTATTCTGAACTCAATTTTTCCCCCATCTTCATGTTAGGCTTACACACGACAGCTAGCTTTATGTAAGTCATTAAAAATGTGCATGTTGTTCCAAAATCAACTTGAGATCGCATCATTACCGTCTTTTACATTTTTTAATGTCAGAAAAGATGTCTTTGTTGAAGGAAAACATCATAGGAGAGTTATAATATATTTCACATATGTACATGGTGAAAAAACTGACAATTCATTATACTGCCTGGACATGTGCACAGGATGCTGTATATAATAGACATTATGTATATTTACTGTGAATTGTGTAATTGACCTGTGTCAATAATTGCTGGTAGGAGTTTGGGCCTAACTGACTTATGTCTTTTTGTACATAGCTAATATTTGTCTATGATTGTAGATTATATAATAAGATTATTATTATTTGTACATAAACAGGTTTACTTGGATTTGAGTTAAGGACATCAGTTTTCTCCTTGCAAATTCATGGTGTACCTATTGTTTGCCACGTTCTTTACTATACTTTTAGTAATAGACCCGATCCTGTTGACAACTTAGAATGTTCAAGAAATAAACCTTTGACCCTAATCCTCATTTTAGTGTTGTGTCTTAGGTTTTTAGTTATTCATTGGAATTACAATGTGCTCATTAATACACTATTTTAGAATTATTGTGGATTGTGCATTGGTAGATCAGGACATCCAGGACTAGTGGAATGCATTGGGAATATTCTAAACTTCTGGACATGTATTAGAAAAGGTAGGATTATCTGGGATTTAATTCACAATACTACTTACACTTTGTAACTTGGACAAATAAATAATTTGCTGATTTTACTTAAATTGTTGGTTTCAATTTCTTTCTGTCAGTTATTTTAAGCCCAAGAGTCATAACGGTAGTTTCAAGAGTTTTTGTCAGCAAGATCAGGTAATCATGCATTATGAGTGATGCAACCAACTGTTGTCAACATAGGCTTCATCAGTCATGTCATTTTCCATGCAAAAATTATCTATACTTTTAAGTTTGGTTTTGTGAATTTAATGTCATTTTTCAGTTCATGATAGACTATATATGTCAGCCAGTGGAGGAAGAATCAACAAGCCACAGGAAGCTACCGTCAACCTTTCTCACATACCCACAATAAAAAGCAGAGACATGAAACAACACGAGAAGTGACATGATTGATATTAAACAGGCATGAGGAAATACATAATATAATTGGATAAGGTAGTTCCACTCTCAAATAGCGCAATCAGGTTCTCTTAATTGGTCACCAATTTTGTCCATGTTTGAATGCAGTGAACTGAGCTAATTCAATGACACATGAAACAATGCAGTTTTAAAACCAATATAAAAGAACGACATTCGCCTATTTTATTAATTAAATTTGAAATTTGTAGGCTTGAACATTATATCTCATGTACAGACCACACTGTCCTGTTATAATATCTTTAAAACACCTTAACATAAAATCAAAACACTGAGAATGACAATGTCATTATAATCAGAATGTTCTACCATTCTGCTAAACCAAGGAAGACAGATGGCAAAATCTTGATGCTTGTCTCTGCTGGTAATCCCTGCACCTGCCTCTACCTGCTTCAAACAGATTAAAATTCATACCCATGCAGAGATCTCAGAAACGCTTAATTATGCATATTTGGATGCCAATGTTTGACCTAGGATGCAGAAAATCAGTGAGGTGGGAGTTATCCGCAAGTATGTAATAGGTCAGCAGCAAAATTCAAAGATTTGCCAGTCATGCTTCAGCCACCTGCTTTGTGGGAAAATGTGTTGATCAATTAGCTGTGCTGATATTTACAATGACAGAATTCAGTGACTAAAAGACCCCTTGATGTACATACATGTTGCCATTTTATAAGAGTACATAAAAAAGAACATGACGCAATAGCTGGGCGGCAAGTTCAAAGGCTTTGACTGGCGGCCAGGTGGGATAATGTACTGATATTTACAGTGATTGAATTCAGAGGCAGAAAGACTCAGAGATGTACATTTGGTCATTTATAAAAGTGCATCATATAAACAACTTTAGCTTTCGTTATTGTGTTCATTTTCGACTGTAAACTTCGCCTTCTTCTGTTAGGAAAGCAAAAATGACTTCACTCTTTGATTATTTAAGAGGTACACTGACTGACCATACCATATTTTTTTAAAATGCCCCTCACCTTAGCCCGGTTAGTTCTAGTGTTGTAGCGAAATGTATTCATCAAGGCATCAGTAGCTAGGTCTAGTTTTTATATCAATTACGCTGACAAACAAACTCTTGCCCATTCACAAGCATTATGTTTTGATAGCTGATTGGCCATTATCACTTCTCCGAGTAAGGTAGCAACTATCAATTTCCTGCATGCTATCCTGTGACAATAAAACATACCAACTTGTGTTTTAAAATCAGAATCGGTTATCTGGATATATATTAACTGCCTCTTGTACACTATTTTGTCATAAAATGAGTTTGAAACTTAAGTGAATCAGTATGCCTAATGGAAAATAATGGCGGACGTCGCTAAGTCTGGGATGAACCAGTTTATTAGATTGTCTGTTTTCTTAAATCATTGGGCAAATGTATTCAGAAAAAAATATACAAATCATCGAAACCAAAGCCTAGGTAGTATTTTATTAAAGATTTAACTTTAAAATGCAAATTATGTAGGTCAGAAATGTATGGGACAATGCTATGTTGTGGAATTCGCGAGCTGTGCTTGAAGATCTAAGCTGTTTTCTGACTTGACACGTATTTGCAAAAATATGGGGAAAAAACAGCAAATCAGATACTATTGCCTAAAATTACTACAAGTACGTACAGAAATAAATAAACCATAAATTTGCGATCCTGTCATTGGACTGTTGTAATGAAGCTATATTATAATGAATGATTACATACGAAAACCTCTCCATCTAAAAATAGATGCACTCAAGCCTGTGTTGATTCTGTAGGAAAGAAGGGACTGCAACCTTTGATGGTGGGACTCCTATTTTTACCAAAATGGGAGTCCTGCACTCCTAGTTTTAAAATCCTAGCGAGACCTCTGCCATGAGTTGCTCACTAACTGTATATAAGGTAACTGGGTGGGGATCTCAATACATTTAAACAGATGACCCAGAGGCTATGTACCCAAGTCCCTGGGATAGTATGTATATATATGGTTATAGGGGAGTTATCTCAATACTGGTAGTTTTTGTCCTAGTTATGGCCCATTGCTAAGTCCCTAGAGGGTAGGGAAAAACCCTTAAGTATGACGAAGATCCAAGCCTTAAATGTCTTGACACTTGGATCATTTCTCACAAAAGCCAAATCTCAAACATGTGAGACAAACATATCTGGGATAAACATATCTGTAATTAATATAAAATCTCTTCAGCACCTCCCCAATGGGAGAGTTCAAAGTTCTGTAAAAGCTAGTGGTGATGACTGTATTACAAAGAGCCCTAACAAATAATTTCTGTTGAAGAACCAAAGTTTTTTTTAACAAGATGCACATTAAAAAGTCATACCTCGTCTAACTGACGAGGCAAAACTATAAATTGTGCAAGATCTCAACAATATATAGGTATACAATAACTCTTCCTGAAACACAATTTTCCTTAGTTGAAAACAGAGTCACCAGGATGAGCGATCAGGTGTCACAATGTGTCCAAACTGAAACATGGAACATTTCAAATAAAATTATTACCAAGCTGCCAAAATGCAACAAATAATAGTCAAGTTGCAGAAATCAAAATCGGGAAGCCACCACTCTTGTAAATTATGTCATGGACAAATGGAAATCAAAACCATGATCTCATCAATCGGAAAACAATGCCACAGCTTTCTGAAACAAATCAAATTTTGAAGAAGTTATCTTGCCGAAACTAAAATCAGGTCATTGAGAAACTTGACTTCCTAAAGAATGAATAAAACCCATGTAAGGCACATGCAAGCCTATTAGACAATGTTCATTCTGGTTACAAGAAAAATGAACAAATAGATGGATGAGAGGAAAGAGGATTAATGTAATACTGTAATATTTCAATGCAGTGGCTGTATAAGTGTTGGCACAATCAACACACAGAGGGCTGTAATATTTCAATGCAGTGGCTGTATAATGTGTTGGCATAATCTACACACAGAGGGCTATTACTGTTTTACTGTAATATTTCAATGCAGTGGCTGTATAAAGTGTTGGCACAATCTACACACAAAGGGCTGTTCTGTATTACTGTAATATTTCAATGCAGTGGCTGTATAATGTGTTGGCATAATCTACACATGGGGTTATTACTGTAATATTTCAATGCAGTGGCTGTATAAAGTGTTGGCACAATCTACACACAGAGGGCTATTACTGTAATACTGTAATATTTCAATGCAGTGGCTTTATAAAGTGTTGGCACAATCTACACACAGAGGGCTATTACTGTAAAACTGTAATATTTCAATGCAGTGGCTGTATAAAGTGTTGGCATAATCTACACACAGAGTGCTATTACTGTAATACTGTAATATTTCAATGCAGTGGCTGTATAAAGTGTTGGCATAATCTACACACAGCTGGCTATTACTGTAATACTGTAATATTTCAATGCAGTGGCTGTATAAAGTGTTGGCATAATCTACACACAGACTGCTATTACTGTAATACAGTAATATTTCAATGCAGTGGCTGTATAAAGTGTTGGCATAATCTACACAGAGGGCTATTACTGAGGCAAGATTCATGTCTGACTCATATAGTAAAGCAGTTACAGCATATAACACACAAACATATGCACAGGCATTGTATAAAAATATCCCCAAGTTTCTTTGACAGCATTGGGATAGTGTGTGGTGTATGTGTGCGTGTGCATGTGATTTGGATTTTTTAATGTAGCTTTAAAAAAGATTGTCATATCACATTGATGTCTGCAGTGTGGTAGTTAATAGTCATGTCTAGCAATGGGGAATCATGACATAGACATGTATCATCATGTCCCACCCAGTCACATTATCCTCACACCAGGCCAACCAGACCTAACACTAACCTTTTAATGCTGAGTGTCTAACGAGGTAGCTGTTACTACAATTTTTATAAGTCTTTGATAAGACTTGACCGAGGTTCAAACCCGCGACCTCCTGCATCCGAGGCGGACTCTCTAATCAACTAGGTGACCGGAATGGTCCCATGGGGATAACAATTACATGCTGCAGAAGTGGCGAAGGTGGCGGGGTCAGTCAATTATTTGGCAGTGTCAGTAGACTTAAGAAGTTTACAAGATATGATCATCACAGTTATGGACAGGTATAATTATACCACACTGAATTTATTTTAGGCTGCTCACCAGATAATAGTGAACCCTTGCTCTGTCTGTGTGGGAATTAAAATTGAATTTATTTCAACACTAAAAAGAGGTAGGTCACAGATAGATAAAAAGAAGTAATTGAGAAAATGGCCCTAGATCCAGGCCATGGTGTAGACAAATGACAGTGCTACCTGTTCATCAAAAAGAGACAAAAAATCAATGCACACCACTGTACAGTCCCATCTGAAACTGGGGAATACAACTTGTACCTGGCTAATGTCCAGATAATACTGTTTATACTTACCATATATACTTGCTTACAAGTCAAGTCCCACTGCAATCTACCTAGAGCCTGACCTGCCATCACATAATGTACCAGCAGATCTGAATCTATGCAGTTTGTTAAGAGTAATCAGCAGAACCAACATACACACTAAACTTCCAGTACATTATGTGACAACAGAGTTGCAGTGGGACTCAATTTGTAAGTCTATACATGGTATTTGTGTAATGTCAGGGGCAGTGGGACTCAATTTGTAAGTCTATACATGGTATTTGTGTAATGTCAGGGGCATTGGGACTCAATTTGTAAGTCTATACATGGTATTTGTGTAATGTCAGGGGCATTGGGACTCAATTTGTAAGTCTATACATGGTATTTGTGTAATGTCAGGGGCAGTGGGACTCAATTTGTAAGTCTATACATGGTATTTGTGTAATGTCAGGGGCAGTGGGACTCAATTTGTAAGTCTATACATGGTATTTGTGTAATGTCAGGGGCAGTGGGACTCAATTTGTAAGTCTATACATGGTATTTGTGTAATGTCAGGGGCAGTGGGACTCAATTTGTAAGTCTATACATGGTATTTGCATAATGACAGGGGCAGTGGGACTCAATTTGTAAGTCTATACATGGTATTTGTGTAATGTCAGGGGCAGTGGGACTCAATTTGTAAGTCTATACATGGTATTTGTGTAATGTCAGGGGCAGTGGGACTCAATTTGTAAGTCTATACATGGTATTTGTGTAATGTCAGGGGCAGTGGGACTCAATTTGTAAGTCTATACATGGTATTTGTGTAATGTCAGGGGCAGTGGGACTCAATTTGTAAGTCTATACATGGTATTTGCATAATGACAGGGGCAGTGGGACTCAATTTGTAAGTCTATACATGGTATTTGTGTAATGTCAGGGGCAGTGGGACTCAATTTGTAAGTCTATACATGGTATTTGTGTAATGTCAGGGGCAGTGGGACTCAATTTGTAAGTCTATACATGGTATTTGTGTAATGTCAGGGGCAGTGGGACTCAATTTGCAAGTCTATACATGGTATTTGTGTAATGTCAGGGGCAGTGGGACTCAATTTGTAAGTCTATACATGGTATTTGCATAATGACAGGGGCAGTTTAAGATACAGAACCTCAAAACTATTCCAGTTATTGTTAAGGGTTTAACACTAATTTTCTGCATAAGATAAGCTAAAAGGACATATAGTATATGTATCTGGTTGAAGAAAAACCTTGGAAAATCCCAGGAAAGAGCCACTGTTCCATAGGAAGCTACTGCCAAGCTTTCTCTTCTATCCATGTTGTCTGAGCCTTAGACTCTAAACCTGGCACTCGAAACAATGAAAACACATGCCCCATTTTTAAGAAACATAATTTCTGAATTGCATGTAATCAGTTCAGGAATTAACTACATGTTCCCCTTAATGGAATCATTCCTAAAATGTCAATTGTCTTTTCTTTCTCAAATTTGAAATGCAGGACCCTTCTTGCCTCCCAAATTTTTAAATCTCTTTTCAAAACATTCTGTGATCATGTATTATTGTAAGTCACTGCCTTCCAGACATAACTATCACATATGGAGGCACAGTGACTTGGTAGATAATGAGATGAACCAGACAGAATTGAGTTAAAATAGTCCAGTCTTGAAAGTACTAATGAACATACAAGTGTTTTAGTGACATCAACTGAAAGATATTTGAAAATGGAGCTGATGGGTCTCAGCTGAAGATATGCAGCCTTGCACAAATGTGCAAATTTTAGGTCCAGTTTTCTTGAGCAGCATTCTCTTTCCATTTTTATTTTCCTTAAATACATTGAAATTAATATTCAGCAACAGAAAAATCATTCTGCAGAATTTTGAATTATGTTTTAAGAAAACTATATATCTGAGGTTTCTGAAAAATTAATGAGAAAAATCAACAAATTCAGATGTTCAAGATGGCCGCTATCACTTAACCGGCTTGAAGCAGCTGTTCCATTTTTTAATCACAATTTCAATTGACTCATCATCACCATACAGTTGGGATACATTATTTGAGCGGAAACCATAAGCAGCATTTGAACCTGTCTCTATGGATTTTGTACTTAAAATCGTGATGAAGAGTGCACCAAAGTCATGTTAACTTGGTCCAATTCCAACATCACTGCTGCTTGGGTGCTTAGATCCAGTATTGCCTTCACTAACTGATGTTATTAATACCTCTCTCTCATCTGGGGAATTCCCATCATTTTTCAAAACTGCCATTGTAAAGCCTCTGCTGAAGAAACCAACACTAGACCATAATGATTTAAAGAACTACCGCCCAGTTTCTAATCTCCCATTCATATAAAAAATCTTTGAAAAGGTTGTTCTATCGCAGCTTGTATCTCATCTAAATTCAAACAGTCTTTTTAGCAATGTACAATCTGCATATTGCCCTTGCCACAGTACTGAAACTACTCTTCTAAAAGTAGTTAATGACATTCTCTCTACGTTGGATAGTGGAAAGATTAGTCCTCACCCTCCTTGATTTGTCTGCAGCATTTGACACAACAGACCATTATATATTACTTCACTGTCTCCAGTATATATTTGGCATTCACGATACAGCCTACTGTGGTTCAAGTCCTACTTGGTCAACAGGACACAAATTGTATCTGCAAATGGAATACACTCCAGCCCAGTTGATCTATGTTGTGGTGTTCCACAGGGGTTTGTTCTCTTCATTCTGTACACTCAGCTGCTTCCAATTGTCATAGATCATCATCCAGTGTCTCACCAATTGTACGCTGATGACACCTAAATATACAAATCTAGCCACCCAACCGAAGTTTGATGCTACCATCCAAGATGTAGAGAGGTGCATTTCTGATGTGAAATCATGGATGACATGGAACAAGCTGCAGATGAATGATGATAAAACTGAGGCCATTATGATCACAACAAAAAGACTTTCTCATTCACATCCCTTACCTCAAACAATAAATATCAGCAATGCCAACTTTAAATTCACACAATCAGTATGAAACCTAGGTGTTACTCTGGACAGTACTCTCGCATTGCACCAACATGTCATGAACAAATGAAAGGCTGCATATCTTGAGCTGAGAACCATCAGCTCAATTCGCAAATATCTTTCAGTTGATGCCACTAAAACACTTGCGTGTGCATTACTACTTTCAAGACTGGACTATTGTAACTCAATTCTGTCTGGTTCATCTCAATATCTACTCCAGAAACTTCAGAAAGTTCAAAACACAGCTGCTCGGATCATACTTAGAGTACCACGATCAGAGCACTCCTCCCCGCTGCTCTATACCCTACACTGGCTATCCATTTGATCCAGAATCAAATACAAAATTTGTTCTCTGTGCTATGTTTCACTGTTGGACTCAAGTCCAACATACCTATCCGATCTCACCCATGCGTACACACCAGCAAGATACTTACGCGCCTCTTCAAACAATCGTATACCCATTATTCCCACTGTGAAAACAAAGTCATATGGACAGCGTTCTTTTGCATACCAAGGCCCAGCAATTCAAGAGTGCTCTCAAAACTCACTTATTTCGACTGCAAGAACAAACTTAAAGACCTAATAATGTTTCCTACCTGAAATATTCTCAGCATGTTTTTTTATTTTTTAATGTTTTTCTAATTTCATGGTGTTTGTTTTTGTAAAAATATTATTATATGTTTTTTTTCTTATAGGTGTTGTCTAATGTTGTAAAGCGCTTAGAGCTTCTAAAGATTAGGCGCTATACAATGTCCTCATTATTATTATTATTATATTCTTTACATAAAAATCTTGAACATATGACATATTAACAAGGCCCATAAAAGAGAAAATGGAAGAAATTGAAATTTTTAATTTTAATTAAATCATTAAAATTTCCGTTTTCTGTGCTGATCAATATATAACTATCCAAATGTATAGCATCATCATCTACATCATTTTCCTTAATTAACTGAATTAGAATTTTCTTTTAATTTTTCATTATATGAGATCATTTAAAACAATGTTGAAAATATTTTATCTCTTCTATGATGTCATTAAAACTCGACAATAAATTGATTGTCCCCTGAAGTTTTTGAAAACTTAAATTTCTTGAGAAGTTCTCAACCATTTTTTTATGGAAACTGTAATGTTTGTGTGAAGCTAAGATCAGTTAGGTATTAGGATGTTATGTTAGATCTGCTATTCTGGAGTGCCACAATGGTTATCTGGTGGACAGTGAAAGTTTGCAAACAAGTAACTTTGTTTTCATCTGCAAAATGACCCATGTGGTACACATGCCTAGATTTCAGTAGAAACCTAAGTCGTAGACAGACCTCTCTACACCCAAATTAGGGTAATGTCAGACAACTTAATCTGTATTTATTCTGTCTGGGCTAGTAGGTAAAATTTGGAATTGTTACCCCATGTACCAACCACTACAGTGATACATCATCATTTCAACATGCAAAACACCATATACTCTAATAATAATAATAATAATAATAATAATAATATTAATAATATTGACTTTAATTAAAGATGTTCATTTGGCCAACTGACCAATCTTCCATGAGGTCTTCTACAATGACATTTGTACAAATATATATAATTTGCATATTTTTACAAGATAAGGTGTCTTTAGACAACAAATATGGTTAAAATCTCTACAGTTGATCTACTGCTACAATAAAATATGCACACGGCTTCAATGATGAGTACATACAGGATTCATACAACTAGCAGTAGCGAACATGTGTAAAACATTATAGGTGAGTACGTGATAACAATGCTGTAAAAAGCAGTAGCACTGAATTAAACAAAATAATACAAATGATTGTTTCTGTAGATCTTGACTAAGAAGCTTTTTAAAAGCTTGGCATGTGTCAGCAAACTTTATATAAGGTGGTATGGAATTCCATAGTTTGGCTCCAGAAAAAGCGAAACTCTTCTTATAAAACTCTGAATCTGGTGTAGACAAAAATATTAAAACTTGTTTGAGATGGATCTTGGTTGATATGTATGTACATTTTCAACAAATATAAAGTTACATTTAAGATAATCAGAAGCCAAACCATGTAAGGATTTGTTGATGGTGTACCTAAATCAGCATCAAGAATAACTCTAGCTGCTCTTTTTTGAAATTTCAGTAATCTTTCCTGATTTTCTGTACCCCTACTACCCCAGACAGAACAACAATATTCTAAGCTGACATAATATATGTATTGTATAATATCTTTCTCTGTTCTTGAGGGAAAAAAGATTTTATTTTCTTCAAGAGATAAAGCAGTGAGTTAACTTTTTTAATGATCTCATTAACTTGTATTTTCCAGCACAATATACTGTCTATCAAGATGCCAAGTAGAAATACTACCATCAAAACAGTTGGGTCAGGCACCATGGCATGTCCTTGGGTAAAGTACTTTAATTGTCTATGCAATGAATCACCTACTCATGTTGACATTCCAATAAACATCAACCAAGCAAATATGTCAATGTTACCTATTTTATTATAATCTGATAAAATTTATTTCAAAGATAAAGGCATAATTAATATTCCTAGTCTTCCATATAACTAATTTGAGATAAAAGATGACGATACTGAGTGAAACAGATGCATGATGTGCAGATCTAACTTGTTATAAAGCCTGCCCAAGACAATGACAATACCGAGTGAAACAGATGCATGATGTACAGATCTAACTTGTTATAAAGCCTGCCCAAGACAATGACAATACTGAGTGAAATAGATGCATGATGTGTAATTCAACTTGTTATAAAGCCTGCCCAAGACAATGACAATACTGAGTGAAACACATGCAGGATGTGCAGGTCTAACTTGTTATAAAGCCTGCCCAATGTCTAACAAATGCCTGTAAATCATGTAATGCTCACATCATGCCAATGAGAGTACTGGTCAGCAATTACTAGTTACACTTTTTGAACTTTTTATCAGGGCTATATAGCCAGGCTTGTGCTCATGTGCTATTAAACCTTATACATACATACATACATACATACATACATAACATTCTCGCAAAATGAGGAATGTACAAGAGCATGATTATCAACAAACACAAAACCATGAATAAACATATAAAGCAACACACCTAGTGTTCAATGTACATGAACAAAATTATCAATGAACATACAAAAGTACATGTCAAAAACAAATATATAAAAACACTGCAAGAGTAATGCATGACAAGCACATACTAAAACACTGAACCGACTAGTCCAGTATTTACAACACAAAGCAAAGCAAATTAAAACAATGTTTTTACTTCCTGACCAGACTTAAACTTTATTACCTGCCATTAGTATGCCACTGTCCAGAATGTAACTAGTACTGTAAATAATCTGGTCTTAAGCACAGCTCCAATATGTACTACAAAGTCACTTCAATATGTCAGCACAGCTTACTGGTTTGCTTGATACCCTACTTGGATCAATGTAATCTGGTCTGTTGTCTTAGATTGATAACAAATATCTAGCTTAAAAAATCCCTTAGTTTGCATTCAAATAATTCTTCCAGTTAAAATTCACACAACATTGGTTAACCTCAATATTTACATGTGGAAATTTCACAAGGAGTTGCCTTACCTGGAATGTCTTTTCAAAGGTCAACTCCCAATAGTCATAGCTAATTTTAGCAATCAAGCTGCTTCATAAAAAAATAGGGCATATTTAAAATTTACTGGAAGGACCTACTTAATCATTGTGATAAATCCAACCTGTGTTGCTTCCAAATGAATGGAACATGTAACTACATATTCAAACATCTTGTGTAATTATTTAACTGTTTCTAGTCCTATTCAAATGTACACTTTGTTAATGTATATACACTGGCTGTAAAACTATCCATACAAAAAGTGTTATGAATTACTGCTTTTGAAAGGGTGGAGTATTTCACATCTTTAAAGCAGCATTTTTTATACAACAAAGGCAAACTTAAATCAATTTTAAGAATGCATCTGCTTGGTGCACTTTTTCTTGTGCTATTCTTAGCTGACTATTTTCCATATGTAAGAATCATTACATGCTTGTAGAAAAGTAAATTACAATGCACAATGTCACTATTCTGTATTTGCCTATTCTCCAGATAGTTTGTACCCCCTACCAATTTTAGAAACAAAAAGCACCAAGGATGCACAAAACTCGGTAATTTCATTCATTATTTCATAATTTCTAACCCGACTGTAAACTATGGGGTCCCCAAAACTCATCTTGTTTGCATTTAAAACTAAATAGAAGTTTTCAGGATAACCAGCCCTGATTGCTATGCATTTCCAGTTCGTGGAAGAGTCCATTTTCAGTAATACAAAGAAGGGTAAAATGTGTTATCACCAACATCCAATATTTGCAGTGTCTAGCTTTTTTACTTTCAAAACAACATAATAAAATAGGCAAGCAGTGAAACTCTTGTGTAAATGTGTTTAAAGTGATGTAACACATTAAATTATTTACTGTACTGCCTGATTAGATCCAAAAATAAAGCCTACTTCCCAACCAATCAAAAACAACCACATTATCATTAACTTCTGCTGAATGTAAGAAAATGGTCAAGGTCATCTGATGTGTCATGGATAAAAATCACTTGATGACATAAAGAAGTCAAAGGAGTGCTACTTTAAATGTACATGCAGTCAACCTGCTACTGATATTTATTATTTAGTAAATATTCAGTCATCAGAACCACCATATGGCTGATCACAATTAGCAATGCTGCAATTTTACTACTGTGGAAAATGGCCACTTGTACATGTTTAGTGTAGTTCAGAACTTTATAATAGCCAGCATAATATATTCATCTCAATACCAATACATTGCTAAACTGGTGACTTCTCCAATTTAGTACTAACATACTAATACTCCAATACTGATGGCAGCTTGATACTGTCTAGTACTCTTCCTGTCATCAATTGGTGACTTCTCCAATTTAGTACTAACATACTAATACTCCAATACTGATGGCAGCTTGATACTGTCTAGTACTCTTCCTGTCATCAATTGGTGACTTCTCCAATTTAGTACTAACATACTAATACTCCAATACTGATGGCAGCTTGATACTGTCTAGTACTCTGTCATCAATTGGTGACTTCTCCAATTTAGTACTAACATACTAATACTCCAATACTGATGGCAGCTTGATACTGTCTAGTACTCTGTCATCAATTGGTGACTTCTCCAATTTAGTACTAACATACTAATACTCCAATACTGATGACAGCTTGATACTGTCTAGTACTCTTCTGTCATCACTGTATTGCTTGTAAGATCCAACAACAAAGATCCAGATCTACTATTGCATAATTCACCAGCAAATCTGGGTCGATGCTGTTTAATGTTAAGACTAATCAGTAGAACAAGCCATAAAGACCTTGATCCGATGGCACATTATGTGTCATCCAGATCTGTCTATGTTCCTTTTGCAGTTGTACAGGACTCTTTTGCCAGTATGTACTGTACATTGCATCTTTTTTGTCCACCTGATTCACAGAAATTAAGTTCATGTACATCTCTCAGTTAAAGCACTCAAAAAGGTTCTTAAAAAAATGGTTCCAGTCAGCAGAACAGCCACATTTTTCACTTCCCACCCCTTGAGGAAAATAAAAATTCCTGAAATTGATTTGTGTTTCTAAATTGAGCTGGTTTAGCCCAGTATTTGAAGTGCATATCAATTTTTAAACCAGTTCAATAGAAAACAATTTTTTGTGAGTAAAACTGTTATCAATTTCAATGTCAGTATAGCTTTTTCCCTTGCTAAATATAATTAACTTAATTAACAGCTCTTGTGCTGGCCTTAAACTTGGTTATGGTTCAGCAAGACACTTGGTCCATTACAAGGTTATTTCGGCCATTAGCCTGAGTGAATTCAAATGAGCAAGTCTGAAATTACACATTGTAATGACTATAAGCTGGTAGCAGGGCCCCTGTAGAATTATTTTCAGGGCAGGGGGGAGGGGCACGGAGTCGAGTGGTGCAAATATGTAGTGGTCAGTTTCAAGTTTTGTGGATGTAGGCCAAAATATGTTTAGAGCTGAAATGAAATGGGGGGGGGGGAGGCAGGGGGCATGCCCCTCCTTCCCCCTACATGCAGATGCCTGATGGTACATACAATATATTTTGAGAGTTTCTAGAACATACCTTGGCTAGAAAACAAATTATTTTTGCCAGTTTCTAACACTTTACCGTATATACTAACAAGTCCATAACATTTTAAACTTTAAATAGCCCTTTCAATGCAGTGGTCAATAAGTTATGGGTGAGTAACCTTACAATAGATGTACATGTTAAATTCAGGGATCAATTCAAACTATTATGTGATGGTTTCAAACTTGGATAATTTTTGTTGACGTTATACTAACAACATTTTGTTCAAATTTATTATATATTTTTACACATTTTTATTTATTAGCATCTAATTAAAAATAATAAAATGACTATTATCATTTGTAAACTATTATTACAATGTAGAGATTTTGCTGTGTCCATTTTAAATCTTGCCACAAAAAAAGACATGATGAAATGACCAGTGCTATAATGAACTTCAACTCATGGTGACAAGTGCAAAGTGGATGAACCAGTTTTGAGCATGTGATCAATAATTACAGGTAACCAGGTTATTCAGTACAATAGGTCTTGCCAGCATGGGCTGCTTTCAGTACACCTGCATATGCTACCACAAAGTCTGTGCACCAGGTAAGTACATCCATTTAATACTTGTTATGAAAAAAAATAATCTTGTAGTATCTGATAAAGAACTAATCTAAATTACTAGTATTGTACTTTGCATTACTGTCTAATATCACCTAATTAAATTGTATGCAGTCTGAAGTGGTAATTATTATCTCACATTTGTGCATTACAGATTTTTTCTGGAGACAAGCATGACTTTGTATCAAGTTCATTGTGTGCTATAATAATTCCACAATATCCATGAACATATAATCATGTAATTTGACATCAGATTTTATTTCATAAAATATGTATATATTAATTTGATATTAATGAACATTTTTTTTAAAAAAACACACAATGTTTTGCATTTATTTAAAATGACCATATCACAATGCCAATGAATCACTGACTTATTATGCTTGTTTTGTACAAGTGAAAAAAAAAGGACGCGTTATCTGAAAGATCTTGTTTTGAACTTCTACAGATTCTAGTAGGGGTACAAGTCCCTGAGCCCCATTGTTGGTTGGCAATTTTCCAATGATGACCATAACATGTACCAAAGATTCCAATGAACACGTGACAAGCTGCATTCACAAGACTGTCAGTACACTACATCAGGCTCCAAGTAATGCACATTTTCAGTGATTACTAAAATGAACACCAAGGAACACAGCAATCCATCAAATACTGATTTCACAAGATTTTGTGACATTACTTTCAGCTCCAAGAGAAAACTGGCAAAAACTCCCAACAAAAACTGCTACAGCAAAGTGATTTTAAAATGAACATAAATACTGACCTAGTTTCATGGCAATGAGCTAAATAAAAAAAGAGACCAATTCCATTTAGAAGATTTTGTCATACACTGTTTTCAGCTAAAATTCAAGCCTGTCAAGAAATCCATACAAACTGGGGAAGCAAAGTGATTGTTGATCTGGGCTTAGTTGTGTTCACAAGACAGAATAATGGATGGAACTTGGACTAGTTATATTCACAGGCCTGGGTACTGAATGCAACTGGGACTATTTGTGTTCACTTGACCAAATAATGCTTGGAACTGTGACAAGTAACTAAGTTGTTTTCAAAAGACTCTCTTGTAGCAAAGAACCTGTTGTAACTGCACTTGGGAGAATTAGACAATGAATTTTTCTTTTCTAATTTCGATTAAACTCCAATACTTTGTTTGACCCTAGCTTAAATAGGATCCTCGTGGACTCAAAGAAAGCGTTCCCTTAAGAACTGTTAACACCTTTATTTAACCCCAACGATAACCAGATTTTCATTTTAATTGCTGTCATTGTCTATCCAGAGTAATATGAATAACAGTTCCTGCAGTACATCTTATAATGTTCCTTGAATGTCACATACCTTTGAATGTAATATGCTGATGTCACAAGGACTTATATTTTCATAACCATAATAAAAGCTGGCACCAACACTGTCACTGCTTTAATGGAAATCCATTTGTAAACACCTGTTCTGTTATGCCACAGGAAGGAAGAAGTGTATGAAAGATATGGGGAAAGGGTTTATAGGAAAGTAAAATACAAGATCATAATAAAGAACTAATTGCTCAAGTACATTCGTAATCTTCACTTTGTAAACTGTTTCCTTTTAGCATTTTGTTTCCTTTTAGCATTTTAGTTATGTGAAATTCACAAAGCATAAAGTGTGGTAATATTTGTACTGTTGTCCTGCAGAAATCGCATCATTTAATTCTTTTTTTTTTGTTGCCAAGATGCCAACTGCAGGCTAGAATTGTATCAATAATTCCACATTCTTCCTTGTGTTGCAACACTGCAGGTTCCTCTTTGATGAGATGATAACTCAGTAGTACCAGTTGTCTTGTTGTAGGCAGGTGCAACTGGGGAATGGCTACCATATGTTTTTGTCTATAAAGATGCTTGTTTCCTTTGCTGTTGTGGTCTCCAGCTGTGTGGTTATCAAAGCTTTTTGATCCAAATACTTCTATCTTTTGGCTGGATGAAGTACAGTTGTATTGTGTTAAAACAATAATGTTTGCATGAACAAAGGACCTATGTAGCATGCGATTATCACAATTTCATAAATTTCTACATATAATAGGACCCCATGTTGCTGACATACCTTGGTCCATTGCATTTCTTGTGAAGTTTTGCTGATCTCCTTTGGGGTATTTTTGGATTGTTGTGTTTTCTGAACACTTTCTTGGGCCAGTCATCTGATTATTTCTGTCAGTGTTTTTATTCATGTAAATAAGTTCTGGTTGAATCCTTTACTGGCAACTTGATTTTGTGTGGGTTGGCCAGAGAAACATCCCATGGAGCTCTCATTATCTCTGTATTGCATTCCTCTTTTAGTTTCTGCAAGGAATCCTTTGGATTAAATTTAAATGCTGGAATGTTTTCATGTGTCATACTTATGTCCAGTCCCAGTTAAATAATGTCCATTTCTCGGATTATTTCCATACTAGCTGCACTTGGAAGTCAGATTCATTGGCTCATTAAAAACATCCCACTTGGGACTGAGCAGCTAAAGATCCACCTTAAATAACAAAATTTTAGCCCTATAATAACTAAATGAAATAAAAGCTCGGTTCCTGAAATTTCATTTTATGTCTATGACATTGTTTAGTTGTATTTGGGGCTGAATGAGTTAACACACACATTTAAATGGGGGTGGGGGATACTTTTCAGGAAGAAAGTTTCTTGCATTAGACTGCATCTAGTTAAGTTTCTACTGTTCAATGGATTTTAAAGACAAATTTGGCGTATTTCTTAATGTCTGTGATTGTGTGTGAGATATTTGACAATACCAAGACTTTAAAGTTTTGTCTCCGCTTGAAAAACAAGTATTAGCTTTTATTAAGATAACATCACCAACTGATATAATGAATAACTGTAGAATTATTTTTCTTCTCATTTGCTAATAAATTAGGCTGGGAGGCAACACCTGTTGTCAGGATTCCAGTACCTGAAATAAACAATCAAGGGGCTGAAAAAACTGACGACCTGTTAGGATGATGTGATCCTAAATTACACTGGATCCAACAACAGAATACAACTGCAGAGATACTGCTATTCATGGTCAGTAAAACTATGGATGGCTTGAAAACGGGGTCTTCAAGGGCTTAAGTGCTAGTAATTTACTCCAAAGATATGCCTGTATTCATGGTCTTTAATAAACTTTCTGCTTTAAACAAGAGACCCTCGAAGAAACTGATGCTCTACTGAGCCAAATTAATTTACAGGAATTCAAAATAAAACCATTCCTTCTTTATAACTGTCGAGTGTTGAAACCATCTGATATTCTTCAATAATAAAAAGATTTTCATTTTAATTGCTGTCATACACATATAATGTAAATTTAATACAAAAACATATTTTACAGCTGGCTTAGGGCATAATTCATCCTATTGGTTATGTCACTCTCTTTTGAGCGCCAGAAGTACAATAATTTTGAATGGTGGCAAGATCCCTGGATGAGTCAGACAGAAGTTTATGGGGAATCTACTCTAGCAAATCCATTATCGAAATTAGGTAATTTTGATAAACCTTCTGCATCAGCAAATGAAAAAGCAACCAGATAATGCAAAATAACCAAATTCCATGACTTTTCCAAAACTTATGAAATTTTCAAGGCCCTTGAAAGGGGTCTCGAGCAGCTGAGTGGTCTAAAGCGTGCACTGTTAAGGGCCACTGCCATCTCACCTGTCTGCATGGATTCGAGTCTCGGGCTCAGCCAATCTGGATATGTGAGAAAGCTTGCCGGTAGCTTCTCGTGGGTCGGTTCTTTCTGGGGTTTTCCTGGGTTCTTCCTCCACCATTAACACTGGCCGCCATGTATAGCCTATCATGTGTTGAAAAATGCATTAAACACAACAAAAATCAAGGCCCTTGAAATGCCTTTTGGTAATTTATGAACTTTTCCAGGATTTTCATGACTGCAGGAACCCTGCAAGTCTTTTGGTGAGAACAGTACCTCATGCCACACCAGTCATCCAATCAAGGCGAACAGTGTCAAGATTGTTAAGACAGTCATTCTGGCAGCCATATTGGATGTACAACTGACACCATTTTTATTTAATCAGGACAAGAAAATATCATAAAAAGTAAACTGGTGAAAACCTAATGATGATATAGCCATCCATCTGGAAGGAGTTGTCTGGACATCACAATCTTTTAGTGAAGCCTCGAGTTTTTTGACTATCCATGTATAAGGAGCTATACCACTCCCGTGTTGTTTGACTATCCATGTATAAGGAGCTATACCACTCTCGTGTTGTTTGACTATCCATGTATAACGAGTGATACCACTCTCGTGTTGTTTGACTATCCATGTATAAGGAGCTATACCACTCTCATGTTGTTTGACTATCCATGTATAAGGAGTGATACCACTCTCGTGTTGTTTGACTATCCATGTATAAGGAGCGATACCACTCTCGTGTTTGACTATCCATGTATAAGGAGTGATACCACTCCGATGGGCATACTAGATGCAATGTAGGACCATGCAGACATCATTCATCAGTGTTCAAGAAAAAATTCAGACCCAGGCCCAGGACTTAAATACAAATATTCTCATGCCCTGATTCAAATTCCACAAGTCCTGACTCCATGTGTCTAAATGGGCCGTATTCTTTTACTATTTATCAGTGCTCAAAAAATATTTTCAGACATTGGCAAGGGCAAGTTACTTTAAACAAATCACTAACACTGGCCCAACTCCAATTCTATGTGCCTGAAATGTCTATTTTTGTACTATTTTCACACATTGTTGTAATTTAAATATGAAAAAAACAAAATCATATTATTTCTGAATTTACAAACATTGGAATGTCATTATTTTTTTGATCTGTTTCATGCAAGCTATCAAACCTAAAAATTCCAGAATTGGTTAATTTCTTCTGTTACGCAAATTGTCTTGACTTCAAAAAGACTGCCTGTTATCCAGGAAAGCAAAAGTGTTCTTAAAAGTCCTTGTAACTAGTAATTTTCATTATCAATCTGACATTCCACTTATAAGGAAAGGAGATTTTTGACCAATATCATTCTATCAAACAGCATTTTTATCAGTTCCAGCATTCTGAATTTAAAAAGAACCTGAAATATCCCATCATATGGTAAAGTATCATACAGGATCAACATGACAGGTCATTGTTCGGCACAAAATCAGTCTTATAAGCAAGTATTTCATTTACATATAAGAAATTATAGATAGATGATAGGGTCTTATATGCAATTTTATTTTATGTAGGAACTGGTTTTAACAGAACGTAATTTTCAACAGGATTTCAAAACAAATATATAATAAGCAGATCTGATGCCATCAAGATGCACTGTTACAAGCAATTGGTGACAATCTGTTATGCTGATTTAAACCCCATGGGTGCCTGTGCCGAGATTTCCTCATTTTTCATGAACCTGCATAAACCCCATGGCTGCCTATGCCAAGATTTCCTCATTTTTCATGAACCTGCATAAACCCCATGGCTGCCTGTGCCGAGATTTCCTCATTTTTCATGAACCTGCATAAACCCCACGCTGCCTGTGCTGAGATTTCCTCATTTTTCATGAACCTGCATAAACCCCATGGCTGCCTATGCCAAGATTTCCTCATTTTTCATGAACCTGCATAAACCCCATGGCTGCCTATGCCAAGATTTCCTCATTTTTCATGAACATGCATAAACCTACTTCACCATAAAATTGCAAGCTAGAGTAAAATTTTGTGACCCAACAGTCTGAATGAGCCTCTCTTTCAAACACAATCACTTCATGGCTCCCACGCTTTTTTAAAGATAAATTTCCAGGTCATTTCCAGGATGAAATTACTTTTTTCAAGGTTCACATATGACAACTACTGAATGGAATTAAATATCATTTTAGATTATAAAACATGCATTTTTAAAACCTAAAGATGTTTCTTTTTCACGACTATCCAAAAACATAGAAGTAAGAAAAGATGATCATGTACAAAACCTTAAAATGTATCATACTAAACAAGTTTGATTATTTTCCTATAAATTGGCATGTAAAGTCATTTCAATGCACAGAATAAAAATTCTAACTTTATTTTGCTGAATTATGTTGCTAAGTGGGGAAAAACATAACGAACATAAATTTAAATTATGTTTTGTTTCCTTTCAAACGTTTAATTCTAAATAATTCTATAGCAATATATATATATATGCATCTCATAGAAAGTAAAATTTCCTGTTACAGTATAAAAAACAAACCAAACGCAAATAATTAGAATCTTATCTTCTAACAGGAGTTAAATCCTGAATTTATCTGTGCCAATAAAATCCCAAACAAGATTTTTCAAACAAAATAATCTCCTTAAGATGATCTGGTTATCATTTCAGAAGGGTTGATTTAACTTCAAAATTATATAATGCTGCATAAACAAGGACTGAATTTTTTGTAAAATCAACTTGTCTTCTTGTAATTTGTTAAACATGTCCCCATACCTGTATTGATACAGGGGCTTGTATCGTTTTTTAATATATAATACAAGGGAAAACAATTTCTCATGCCAGCTCTGAGATTTAACAATTTGGACTATAAATTTGGTTGAAAACAAATAGCAGTCCATTTTCCAATCTGAGTTTTCTTTGAATATTCCCACCCCATTTTTCATATTTGGACATTTAGGTTAGGGTATGGGGTCATTGCAACTGCATATAGAAATTTTGTAACTTGCCGCCACCATGCAGTAGCAACATATGGTTGTCGCTTACCAGCAGGCCTAGAAAATTTAAACTTATGTTATATCGACTCATATCTTCATGAAATCAACAGGAAAATGATTTATATTCTCAGTATTATAATTATGTCATTAATTCGCTGACAGACAAGACAAAATTACGGCGTAGATGAAACCTGACCCAGTACCTGCCATTTGCATTACTTATCACACGACTTCACAAATCTCAGACAACGACATCGGAAGTCCAATAGTCACGACATATCAACAAACTTCTTTATAATGTTGTTTTACAGAAATTCAATTATATTAAATGATAGATACTTTTTGTAAAAAACAGCAATCTGGCCAGTCTGATTAATAAGCAGAGAGCACATGTCAACATGGCAGTCACGTGATACACCAAAAGTCAAGAAGTTGTTCATGGAGTATATAAATATGGAGAATTGTATGTTCTTTCATTTTTTGTACTTTTATTATAAGCAGTATGCGAATTTCATTTAATTTTTGTTATAATTTTTCTCTACAACAGTTGAAAATGTGGGTTGTTAGATTTGTTTAGTCATGCGACTAGCAATGCAAATCGCAAGTACCAGGTTACATTTCATCAATGATGTAGTTTTAACTTGCCTTTCAGCAGATAAAAGACATAACGATTTTAATACAATTTCTGTGAAAATAAGTAATTTTCATATCGATCTCATGCATGTATCACTCGATCTAACAACAATATAAGTTGGCTAGGCCATCCGGTAAGCGACTAAGCTTTGCCGCCACCAAGTTGGCGTCTTGTGATGCTAGACTGGTTTTCATACCTTCCACGTAAGGAAAGATATGGATATCGAGCTGATTTTGTAACCAAAAGTCTGCTAGACGAATCTAATCCACTGGGTGTCTGGATTGACTCAGCACATACAATTTATTGCAAGCAACCAAATGATCCATACCAAACCCTCCAAATATTCTGGTTAGAATTAGATCAATTTAACTCACAATCAGTTTAATTACAACTCAATTATGTGATTGTTTTGGGCTTAAAATTCCTGAGGTTTTCCCGACTTTCATCAATATTTGCAAATTTCAAGGACTTTTCACGGTCGGGGAAAATTTTTATAATTTCCATCGACTATTTCCCAGTAGCGTGGGAACCCTGTCACTTGTCAACAGATAAAGATAGCATTTTACTCATGTGTTTAAAACTGCCATCATATTTGTATTGATGCCTACTCATTAAAAATGAGGAAATCTCTGCAGGAAGACACAGGCGACAAAAGTGCATGGCAGACTGCCCACTGTAACTTGTGACAATTGCCAATATGTGTTCATGTCCTGCTGACATTGAGATTCACAAATCAAACCTGAGCTTTCAAATTTCTTAAGTTGACTGTCATCAGAAACATCATTACTAACAATAACCCTCCGTAACAAAAACATGCTGCTAAAATTAGGTGCAATTGGAATTCCAAAGGTCACCAGAATATTAACTTTCAATGGCATCAACTAAATCAGTTACATCAGAGATCTCAAATTTAGTTATACTGACAAAAATATGTAACTATTTTGTTTAAATTTTTATTAAATGAACGATCTTTGTCACCCAGGCTAAAAAAAAACAGCTGACTCTAGCAGAAAAGATTATGAACATTCGCGGCTAAAAAAAACCAGCTGATTCTAGCAGAAAAGATTATGAACATTCGCAGACATTTATGTTGATGAATAAACAGCTGTGGTGGACTTGTTTTAATGGAGTCCCCTACCCACTCCCCCCGAGTTTCTCAAAACTGGGGATAGGTTTAGTTTTGAGTATGGGAGAAATATGGAAATATGCACTGATATTGCACAGTATGAAACTCAACAACGACATTGAAGCAACATAGTCCAACACAAATAAAAACTGGGTAAAAAATATGGCCTCTAAAATGATAACACTTGTGGAAAAGAAAATGGAAAATGATCGGAATATGCAGGGCAATGCAACAAGCACACATAAATCTTAGAGCAGAAAAGAAAGAAGACAAAAACTAGAACCTTTCAGTCTCACTACCAAGCATGACCTTAACCCAGGGCATGAAGTCCACTGCATGTGCAAAATTTGGTAAAAAAAAGATTCAAAATGCCACTGTAACCTCACTTTCTGCAAATCTGACATCTGACAATCTCAAACAAACCCCTGGAGATATGCCCCAAATCTAAACAACACTCATCTCACAGATGGTCATTAAATGTGCAACCTTTCACAAGGTTTTATGAGATTCCAATCAACATTTTGGAGGTGATGGATAGAGAAATTGAGGTTTTCTCC
The DNA here is from genome assembly GCA_028554795.2 of Sinohyriopsis cumingii. NCBI lineage: Eukaryota > Metazoa > Mollusca > Bivalvia > Unionida > Unionidae > Sinohyriopsis > Sinohyriopsis cumingii. The sequence continues at coordinate 7,695,718 of CM068837.1, read as the reverse complement.
ATATCCGAGCATGCAGTAATGGGATTAGAATGGAAATATTGAATCAGTTATTGTAAACATATAATTGCTATTAATGTTCGAGCCAGTAATTCAATATTCTTGATCCCTAATGTGATTTTCTTGATCCTTCTCTTCTTCCAGTACCATAAATTATTCCACTGGGATTTTGCTTTCACAAGCTTTTTATGCAGCTACAAGAGAATAAACTAAATAATAAATATATGGACACAGAGTTTATAAGTGTCAAGGTGACTTCCTGAGAAACAAATATTAGCAATAAATGTCCTGGAAACTGCAGTCATTATCACTAAGCCTACCATAACACCGTGATGCAGTGAAACAAAATTACTGATGAAATCAAGTCCTCATAAATATCATCTGCTTAAACTCTACAGGTATTGCTTGCAAACATGACCACTGCTGCAACTGACTCCACCTTGTAGAGGTATCACATGCTGAACAATTTCAATGTAGATCGTACTTTCAAAGAAACGTACATCACAAGGGATGTGTACCCATTTCAAACAGTTATGTTATGGCATTAATGTAAATTTGATTAGTGTGTCAGTTAATGTGACAAAGACTTTGTACAAATGCACAATTTACTGGGTCTTTTTTACTTTGTCTTGGCATAGTTAAAGCTGGGTAATAGCAAAAATTCATTATACAGTATTTGAAATGTCACTATTAAACATGTATTCAAGAGCGACAATTTTCAATTTTTAAGTAAACTGTAAAGGAATGATCTGGCCAAAACCAAAGGGTGGAGGTGGAAATACTGTACATTTTACAACAGTGTTGAGTGACTATTCCTTAGTACCATAATACAGTATGCCAACAAAAAACAGTCTCTCATAGCAGGTTTGCACAAAAAGACAAGTTTCCAAGATCCAGTTTCAGAACAACATAAAGAAAAATAACCACAATCATTGTACATATATTTGATTCTTTATTACTAGTTCTTGCTAAAATACTGTATGCATTCATCAAAAAATAAAATTAAAAAACACTAAAGACATAATTCTATCATTAAACATGAAATCACATTTACATTTGAGGATGACATATATTAGCATATGAAATCATTTCTGATTTTCTCCGCGACAGTTCATACTCATACATATGATCCACGATAAGGCCGGGAAGCAGGCTAAGTGCAGGAACAATTAGTCTGGTTGCTTGCTTCGTACGCTGCCTGCCTTGCTCTCCCTTATATGAATAGCGGAGAACGCAGGGACCACATTATGGCACCAGACTAGGGAATAATGTACATGTACTTTAGTCTGATTTACAACAGAAACTATAAAACACTATAAGCATACCTACAAAATTTGAGATATCTGCAGCCAGCCTTTATTTTTTTACAATGGTATCAGCAGTTGTTACAGGGATTCAAAAAAGATCAGGAGTTTATCCTCCTTTATGCAATGTGGTCGTTCAAAGCATTGTCAAAATACATATTTTGCCAAGACATTGGTGGTCGCTCAAGACAGAGCATTTATATAATAAAATTGATCAGTGCATTATGATTGTGGTTGGAAATGACAGGTGGTCGCTCATAGCAGAGGTCGCTTTAACAGGTTTTACCGTGCCAGTATTACCATTGACTATATGTTCTAGTGGTTGAACATTTGGGTGGGGCAAGGAAAATTAGGTAAAATTGAAGACATTAAGAATATTGACTGCTATTTCAAAAATATGCGGTGTGCCCAGAGGAAATGATGTCAGTATTCACTGAATAACCATGGTCAACTGACACAGGTCATTTCAACCCAAGATGATTCGGTCAGGATGTTTTGGCACTCGATAACAATGGAGACAATATGGCCAACATGCAAGGGACATTTTGGGGGGTGTGTGTGATTTGGATTTTTAACGTAGCTTTAACAATTATAAAGTCATATCACTATGATGTTTGCAATGTGGCAGTTAATAGTTATGTCTATCACTGTGTCATGATGTCCCACATGTCATATTATCCTGACACCTGTCCTTACACTAACATCTTAATGCTGATCGTACTGCGAGGCAGCTGTTTGTACCATTTTTTTTAGTCTTTGGTATGACTTGACCAGGCATCGAACCCATGACCTCCTGCATCCAAGACGGGCGCTCTGACCACTAGGCCACCCGAGCGGTCTATTCTATGAATGATAACTAATTCTATGAATGGTAATTTATTTTCAATTGGACAATGTTGCTATTTTGGAGGTCATGTGCACTGAACCCCCAACCCCCCCATGGCACCCCAAAATACATGTTTTGAGTCTCCAACCCTACAGTGCCTGAGAATATGGCAGATATGATTATAACAGTCCTTTGTAATGTTCATAGTGGCAATGAGATTGGGCATGACTCAGCCCAGGTTCGTATCCAAGGCGTAGCTTAAGTGCAAGGCCACCAGAATGGCATTTTGGCCAATTATACTTTTATATGGACAGCATAAAAAAAGATTCATGCCAATTCAGTAATATGGAAAAAAAATATAAATATAAATTGTTTGCAGTTAAAAGTTATGGTGTATGTTATTTTAATTTATAACTGAAATAAAAGAGTCCTGCAAAGTATTGTATGCGTGTGTGATTTGCATGTTTTGCTATGTATTGAATTAGTACATTTAATGTGGACAAAAAATATTAATATAAGCCTGTGTTTGTAATGTCGACATTATATTAAATAAATACTAATGGTATGAATTCCATTGAACTTGATAGCTTTAACAATTTTTCAGTCATATCGCTATAATTGCAATGGCAGTAACTGGTACAGGAAAGTAACATTTCCATTGGTCAGAATGGTACCACGTGATCAAAATGAATTGTGTTCATTTCTGTATGAACTGTAAGGAGAACTACTTTTCTAAGAATACCCACTTCTATAAATAGAGTCACGTGTACAGCATAAGATAAACACTGCCAGTGAAGGCAGATACGAAGTAAAGGAAAACAACATTCTTACTTTTTTTTAAAAAAATGATTAAATAAATTTGGCTTCCATTGGTTGAAGGACAATCCCAAGTGCTAAAAATAGCTATGTAACAGAAAAACCCTAAACATGTATTACTATGCTCAATTAAGATTTCTATTTTTGAATGATGCAAACAAAACAACATACCGAATAATTGAAATTTCAATTATAAGAGTTTAACGTTTTTTTCTGAGTTTATCGTGGTATAAACTGTCAGTTGCCGACTCACACAGCTTACATAATGCCCTTCGGGCGTTATTTTCTGTGTGAATCGGCAACTGACAGTTTATACCATGATAAACTCAGAAAAAACGTTAAACTCTTACATGATGTCTGAAGTGTGGCAGTTTATAGTGATGTCTAGCACTGTGGCATCATGCTGCAGATATGTAGCATGATGTCCCATCCAGTCACATTATTCTGACACCAGGCCTAACATTAGCCTTTTATTGCTGAGCACCTAGTGAGGCAGCTGTTAATACCATTTTTGCTTGTTTGACCTCAGATCTAAGACAAACAGGTCTAAACAGTGCGCATACAGGTACATGTATACCACAAGTAAATAGTGGCCAAGACACAAAAATGATGTGTCCAATAAGCCCAAAAAAAAGGGCACAGAACTTGACTCGTGTATTCAAGAATGTCATACAATATTTCCTTGACCTGAATATATTCAACTTTACTTCAATATATGTAATAAGAATCATGTACTTAATAGATGTCATGCATTATTTATGACAAGAACTTTGACATGTCACCAACATTGAATTTGGAAGGACCGGAAGCAACCAGGTTATGCAGGTATGCTGAGCAAAACGAGTTCACTCGATTTCAAGATGAACTTTATTTTACTGGTATAACAGAATGGCCAACTGCATATCTTATAAATCTGGTAATTTTATTTCTAAGAGAAATTCAAATGTCATGTTAAATTGCATTTGTTTATGCAAATGATTAAATCATTATATTTCACATATAATGGCTCATGGTGTTCTGTTCTTTAGATCTGTTATTCCACCCAGTGATATATTCCATGTTATTATCTACTCAGTCTAGTTCAAGTGTTTGCAACTATTAATAATAATACAACTAATAAGGTCTACATGTTTTTATGAGTTTGAGGTTGATAGCTCAGTCAGATGGTTTCTAGGAAGAATTAAGTCATTTTCTCACTGGATGGATTAGGCCAAAAGAATAGATATTTTGATATATTATACTGAATATTAAGATCTATCACATGGGTATATTGTGACATATAATGTTAGTAGACTCTTGAAGGTGCATATAAAGAGAAAATTTCACCAATAGGATTCATTCTTATTTCAGATGTTAATAACAGCATGTACAAGAGTTTGATGTTGTGTTTAGATCATATGAGATGAGATATTTCTTAGGATTATTCACTGGACTTACAAAGTGCTCACAGGACTAAAATAATATTCTGGGACTATTCTGAATTTTCATATTACTGAATTATTCATATTACTGGACAATGCCATTGTGATACATCAGGACTTCTGGCAAATCTGTAAATACTAAAATATAAAACTCATTCAGAACACTCATTTCTTTTGGACTTGAATATAACATTATTAGGATTATTCTGGATTCAATTTATAAAACTAAAAGTTCCTCTAACAACTTTGATACTTAACTCATTCGGCCCTGATCCCGTCTGTAGGCGTGATCCAGTTTCTGCATTCATTGGACGATCCCGCCTGTAGTAGTGAATTGTTTACTGCATTCAACGGCCGATTCCGTCTCCAGGCGTGATGAATGTGTGTTAGATACAACGTCTCTGATTGGTCAGAAATGGTTCATTCCAAGAACTAAACAACTATTAAACCAATCAGAAATGATTTTACTTTCATTTGTGGAAATTTGAATTGTTTAGAAGCCAAGGGCCAAAGTTTGAGAGCAGTTTAACTATATGTGTTCTGTTCATGAAAAATTGTAAATGATGGCGGACGGAAGAGTGATTTTTGATGAGAGCAAAAATGTGGAGTTTCTCGGGTTTGATCTTGAAAATATTGAGCAAGCTGAGGAAAGATATGTTCAGCAGTTGGATATTTTGTGAGATTTAGATTTGGACATAGAAGTTTCTGAGATTGAATCGTCCGAAGATGATGATGCTGACAGCGATGATGACAGAGTTCTTGCGGATAAACGTTGCACATAAGTTTGTAAATACTGAATAAATAAGTTGTGAAAGACTTCGACAAATAATGAAAAAATTACATCAATGTGTCGACAAATTCATTTGAAATAAAGAGTGAAAATTTCGTGGATTTTGTTTGGATATAAGAAGAGAAATTAAGGTAAAAGTGAATGCATGTGCACAATGTTTTCAAACAGGTAAAAACTATGGGGCACAAGCAGCCAGACACAGCTTTGTGCTTCTGAGGCATATCAGCGGAGATACTAAAAACAGTGCTGGGGCCGAATGAGTTAAATTATTTGTCAAGTTTTACAAAAATTGTAGGTTTTGCTTCATTCTGTTACTGTGTTACCACATTCATAACATACCAAGATTTCCTATACATACAGTAATATACAGTATGTATACCGAAGTTAACATATCCAAGTTAATATTTATGACACACACACATAGTAACATAGAGTATGTGTATCCAAGTTAATATACCCAAGTAAAGATTTCCTACACATACAGTAACATATAGCATGTATACAGAAGTTAACATATCCAAGTTAATATTTATGACACAGTAACATAGAGTATGTATATCGAAGTTAACATACCCAAGTTAAGCTTTCCGACACAAACAGTAACATACAGTATTTATATCCAAGTTAAGATATCTAGATTTCATACGATTATGAAAACGTACCCTGTGAAGAAACACCATATACTCGTATTTTCTTTCAATGATTGTACCTAAACAGATAACCAATTGTGCTTGTATCCATCTAAGAGAAAGATCTTACTATAATTAGTAACTATGATAAAACATTTTACAGATTTTTTGCAATTACACTTTCACAAAACACTAAAACAATGCAAAATACATAATTTCAGTTATTACACAAACTTACGTTTGATGCCTTTAACAATAAAAACACAGACCTGCTCATCATCATGTGATAAACATATGAGACAATATTTATTTCAGCTGGCAGACAGCTGCCCAGCAAATGCAACATAATACATTTGCTACAAACTGACTCATTCTCTGAAAAAATAAAAACTATTAATTTTTTTTATACATCTTTTTTCCCCCTGCACATTTTGAAATTGCTAACTAACATTAAATTCCCATACACTCCCATGCCCTGTTGCATACCATCCTACTACGTCACTCTGAAACAAAGACTACAGGCCTTCCATATCTAATGCTTGTAATACTTATCAGTCATGTACAAAAAAAAAGAGGTCACCTCAAGTGGCCTAAGTGGTTAGAGCTCTGCCTTGGATGCAGGAGGTCATTGGTTCAAACCCCAAATCATACCAAACATTTATAAAAATAACAGAAGACATAAAAATTGTACTCAGCCGCCTCACTTGCACTCAGCATTAAGAGATTATTGTTAGGACAGGTCAGCCTGGTGTCAGTATAATGTGACTGTGTAGGTCATGATCCTACATGTCTGCAACATGATGCCCCAGTGCCGGACATCACAATATGACTTAAATTGTTAAAGCTACCATAAAAATTCAAAAATACACACACAAAATAGAAAATGTCATCTTTGATTCTCAAATGAACAACTAACTGACAAGTGCAATTATCACTAACAAAAATAATTTCAGCTATTGCTTTAGCGCATACTGATAATTAGTTAGTTAACCCAGGTAATGAGATACCCATTAAAATTACCATTATTATTAAAACACCATTATGAAAGCAAAACTATGTTCTCTTGCATACCAGGACCAGGAAATGCTGACTGCAAGAACAAGCTTAAAGACCTAATAATACTTCCTACCTTAAATATTTTCAGCATGTTTTGTTTTTTAATTTCATGGTGTTTGTTTTTTGCAATCATATCATATGTTTTAGGTGTTGTCTAATGTTGTAAAGCAATTACATCTTCTAAAGATTATGTGCTATACAAAGTCCTATTTATTATTAATGACCCTGGGCCTGGCCAATTATGTGACCACCCCCACCCCGAAATAACACATCAGTGAAACCGGTGTATAGAAACACCGGAATGCAACACAATGTAATATCATATACAGTACCATAGCTGGAAATTGTGAAATTTGTGACATTTTTTATATATAAAGAAAATAACATTTACTATTAATAGTATCAATACAATTTTTACTTAAGTTTATGTTTAATGCTAAATCTATTACTAATAAATACATATTAGTAATGATTTATTAACAATGCCATAATGAATGAACTTCATGAAAATCAGCAATTTAAATAGCCATACAGTGTAAGTGTAACTATCACAAACTATCAAGAATTATTTTAACGATCTAAATACAAAGATACATGCAAAAAATGGCATGTCAAATCATTTCCATATTTATTTTGGAATTTACATCACAACAAAAAAAATTTGGCCTGTGATTCAGAGCAGTTACATTTTCTGTATCGACTGTTTAATGATAATAATAATAAGAAAAAAGTACAAGCAGTTTTCATTTTATGACAGCTTTTCTTCAATACCCCTATGTATCCACTGACAGCAAACGTCAGACCTTTGCAGATTATACAAATTGCAGTGCCGTTATCAGGAAAGGATCAGCAATCACATTATGCATTTCAAACTTCCTTCACATGTTTTCTGCATAATTAGTATTTAATAAGTCACAACACTTACATAATCCCAACTGAGATGCAAATACAAGTCTCTGCAATCACATCGCTTTCCCATGCCTCCTGTCTCAATAGAGCTTCATGTGTCATACGATCTGAACAGTTTTTGTAACGATTACTGAGGCACTCCTGACACCCCAAAACAATTATCTGTAAACTTCAGATATGATACTTATGCCACTTTCCGATCTTCACTCATAATGTTTTATCCATCATCAATTATACTTTTATTTCAGATTCATATATCTTTTAATGAACTATTCTTATTTTCCGTTTCCTGATATGTTGAGTAACTTATACAGGGATAATTTATGTAGCTTTCAAATTACTGTTCGTACTGAAATGTTTTCTCACGTCATCTAAAGATGAAGATATTGAAAACAAATACCTTGAATTATGTACTTACATGACGAACACTGCCATCTTGTTTCAACATAAATAATTGGTGTTTCAACCATACAACTATCTAACATAAGGGGGTTTTTCTGCACAAAGAAAATGTATGCTGTTTTGGTGAATGCTCATTATCCATAGATCTCACATTATGGTTTTTGGACCAACAGTTGAAAGAAGTTCAATTGCTTTCATGTAATGTTCTTACAGATGTTACATTTCTGTAACAGTTCTCGATTCCATAATTGGACTTGGCTTTATGCATGTCATTTAAGATTTGTACGTTATTGTTTTGTTTTTTTGAATACCCAATAAAATCTTCTGATCATATGAGACTTTCTGATAGCCACATATTTAATCTCGAATTGTAATACCGTTTCAATAATCTTGCCTAACCAGCTTCTTTGTACATCTTTTGATCTACACAAGAGAAACACAAGCGTGGAAATTATGAATAAAGGTGTGCAGATTATTAATAATGTTTGTGCATATAATGTCATAAAAATGAACACTGCTGAATTACTTACATTATTCAGTAAGTTTGGATTATAAAATTCATAGTTAACATATAGCAATCAATAAATTTTCCAAATAAACACAATGACAAATGATCTAGTATCAGAATATTTACGCACACTGGACTTTGTAACAACAGAAATAAAGGACATGCTACAGACAAACCACAAATGATCTATGCAAAGCTTAAGAAGAAATATGATGAGGTGATGCGACCCACTGGAATGCAGCAAATACGTGACAAAAAGAAATAAGAAAAATTGAAGGGACATACCATCGGACATAGAAAAACTGTCGTGGATCATATTCAGCAACTTGAGAATATGATTACACGAAGCCATCCTTTTGTAAGAGCTCTAATACGGACTAATGGAAAAACACCATGCATTTTACTTTATGACGATGAACAGCTAACTGATATAAAGAATATGTACTGCACTGGACAGACTGTTGTAGGAGTGGATAAAACATTTAATCTCTGTGGCATACATGTGACAGTGACTTCTTATGAACAACTTTCTGCAATTAGACAGCGTACAGGACAACCACCAATTTTTATAGGACCGGAATTCGTGCAAGACTTTGAGAGTTACTGCAACTTTTTCCATCATTTAAAAATGAAATTAGTAGACATTGATTTGACTAAACTTGTGATTGGAACCAATGATGAAACGTCAATGGTCAAAGACATAATGACCGCATTTCCAGATTCGACTCATGTACTAGACACCTTCGCAAATACACTATGCAAAAACTTAAAGATGACTATGTTGACAAAAAAAGACAGAAATCTTTATTTGGACAAATTATACTGATTTTGGAGATTTTATGGACACTGATGACACAATTTGTTTTGAAGAGAAATGTGATAACATGGACTAATTTTATAGGGAAGTTTCCTCAAAATGTATTGAATTTTGACACTCAAGGCTAAAAAATCAATTACTGACAATGGTAAATGGACCTATATGACTGGATTTAATCGACGACAAATACACTAACAACCATGTGTTAAAGCAGATTGTAGAGTGGAAATCAAAGCCAATGACATAATTTGTATCTCATTTAAATGACTTGGGGGACGGACAGTTCACAGGCAATTTCAAATTTTGAAGATGGACTGGGTGACACAAACTACCTAACAAAGTGAAAAACTTGACACAAGATTTGGACGATTCATTCTTACAGACAGTAAATACATAACATCATCAGACGGACATTCAGAAATCATCGCTCTGAGGACACGTGGAAAGAAACCAGAACAAAGAAAACAGAAACAAAAGACAAGCAAACAGCATAATTTTAGATATGGTACATTGCAACCAATGCACTTGTTGCATGATAATTTCTGATTCTGTTTAAAACCTTGTATGTACTTTAACTTCATTTAGCCAGCTATTTTCATAACCACATACACAGCAAATCCACTGTTTGATTACTATGAAACTAGTATCTTTTCATGCCCACATTTCTAGTTCCTAATTTTTATACGGTTTAAATTTCATATTAATAGGACTTATATCACAATTTTATGGCAGGTTATGTGATGCTTTGTAAATAAACAGGTATAAACTAGTAGGGAGCCCCGAGTGGCCGAGTGGTCTAAAGCACTCACCATTACTAATCACTGCCATCTCACCTCTGTCTGTATCGGTTCGAGTCTCGGATTCAGCCAATGTGGGTATGTGAAAAAGCTTGCCAGTAGCTTCTCGTGGGTTGGTGGTTCTTCCTCCACCATTAATACTGGCCACCATGTATAGCCTATCGTTTGCTGAAAAATGACGTTAAATCGCACAACAACAACAATAATCTAGTAAACTGGAATATATATTATAGTAATGTGTTAATTACTTGGTATATTTGAGTGCTGCACGTCAGGTAAAACTGCACAATGATACGTCATTTTTTGTTCATGAGGCTGAATGCCAAGGCCAAAGATTTATCAGTTTAATTTATATAACTTGGGATGTGTTTATTCTTGTTGTTGCTACATTTAATTTTATTTTGTCTCCGAGTGGGCAAGTTCAACTTGCCTTAGTTGTATATTAATTTGTAAACATTTGTTTGTTATAGATCACTTACAGGTACTATTTTTAGCTGGCCAAACGTATCCCATAGCCACATCCAGTACGGTCATGTGCATTTGATGTAGGGCAACTCAAGTGACCTGCACTTCTTACATGAATTGAACATTTGTTATTTTAGACTGCTGCAGATCTTAGTAAACAATATATGCCATCCCACAAGTTTACGAGTTGAACTCTATGTTTTCGTCAAGTATTTTTAACAATAAATGAGTATCAATTGCTTTATGCTACTGGATTGTGACTCTAATCTTTACTCCGTCCCTCTTATGACTGCATGGCAATCAATAATCCGAAAATAAACAAGTTAAATTGTCTAATTAGCAGCAAACAATGAACACCAAAGGTGTTGTTGTTGTTGTGTTTAACGCCATTTTTCAGCACATGATAGGCTATACATGGCGGCCAGTATTAATGGTGGAGGAAGAACACCAAAGGTGGCACATCACATATTAAGCAGATTCCTCAAAGATTTACCATTTAGTTAATAAATTAAATGGGAATGAAAGTGAATCCCAAAACTGCTTATGATACATTGGATTGGCTAAGGAATTTACTCCCTCTCTCACTCTCTCTTTAGTTTGTAAACTCATCCTGCAATACACTGGCAACGGCCAGTTGCTACAGTATGTGGCTTCTCTGATTGGGCTTGGGATCTGATTACGTTGGCATTGATAATGCTGTGTTCACCTGTCAGCATCCATCCATTATGAAATTAATTATATGCAACAAAGATATTTGCAAGTCCTCATGTTTTTGTGATTATATAGGCTTGAAGAGTCATCTACATAAATGTAGATTTGTACAATTTGTAACTCTGGTCACAGAAGAAAATTGTCCCCACCCCTTTCCTTTCAGAAATGGATCATCCAATTTTGTAAGTCCTATCCAGGACTGCGGACAGATTAGAACAAATTCCAGGGCACCACAACGGTCAGGGGGTCCACCGTTGTTTCAATCTGTGATTCATGGGGGCCTCCTGGTTAATTTATCCTAGGGTCCACAAATCCTGGTGCTCATATCTACTTTTCTCTTTTAGGCAGATTACTGAGCTATTCACTCATGCTTTTTCAACACAATATGCCTGTGAAGGGTGTACAGATGTCAAACCTTTAAAAATTTATTTGAAACTTTCTTCACGAACATGCACTATGTTAATGACAATCGCTTAAAAATTGCCCTACATCAATTGTGCATGAGTTAAATATTGTAGTGGAAAAACCCATATTCGAAATCCTGAAAATGGTCTATATGAAATATGCTCCCAAAATTGTCTTTGTGCATTAATTCAAAAACGGTAGACGGAAATGATCTGACACGCAATTATTGCATGTTTCTTTGCATTTAAACCATAATTCATTATATTTATACTTAAACTATACAGCTGTTTCACCTGCTGGGTTGTGCAAATCTCACACATCTCGGAACTTAAGATAATAAGAAAAATGTAATCATTAATAACCACAACATAATAATCAACTTGAAAAATCAATATTAATGTGTTTATTATTAATTGCTGCAGCATTCAAAATTGCAATGCACACTGTTGATATTAAATTTAGTTACTTTACGAACTGTCGCCAAAATGAGCAGTTTCAAGCTTCTTTTTAGTTTGATGTTGCATCACTTGAACAAAAGAAAGTACATAATAATCTATTATGTAATTAATACTAAATGTCACAAATATGAAGTATACCTACACAACCAATATACACTATGGTATATACGATATAACTGAAGTGCATTTCGGTGTTTCTATGCGCTCCGGCGTTTCGGTGCGTTCCGGTGTTTCTATGCACTTCCATTGAAACCACCAATTATAACAGATGTGAAATCTGCACTATACTCGCTCAAAATCCGGGCTAGAAAAAACAATCTGCCCATACTGTACTGAATAAATTGTGCAAAACTATACAATTACTAGACGGAAATGTGTTTTCTTCACATGACAATACAAGGAGAACAGTGCGTCAAAACCTACCTTGATCCCTCGTTTCACGACAAGCTAGATTATTTTCTAGGTCTTCCATACTGAATCTAAGTTAAATATTTACTACATAAATCCTGCACAAGACAGGTGTAGAAACTTAAGGAATTAATGTTCATCTCAAACCTCTGAACATCACATGTTGATTGCACTGTTTGTTGCATCCGCCATAGCAGTATTCGTATGTCACATGACCCGACTGTATATTTGATGCGTCATCAGTTTCTCCGAGACTACCTATAATCTGTGTTAGTGGGGTTTTCCAGTTAAAATCTGTCTAAAAATTGAAGTATATGATTAGTTATTGCCGTTATATATAATAATATTCTTTCAACAAAAAATAAGCATCTATTCATTTACTTAAATATATTTTAAAGCAACAACTGTCTAAACTGAGTGTTCAACACGTCAATCATGTAATTTATTTCGGGCACTTGCGTTGTTTTGATTATATTCATGCGCATGTTAATACTGTATGCGCATGTTATAAAAATTAAACTTCATCATTCCTTTTTTTAAATTTGTAAATATGATCATTATAATGTATCTTCGAATGGGATTTATATGTACGAGTCTTCAGCTGTATGCGAACCAGTTTTGAAGAACTATTTTTATTGCACTGTGATATGCTAGCAACAGGTCCTGTTTTCGAATCGCTTGTTTGAGCGGGAATATGTGAGAGACGCCATTTTGAGAAGTAGCTATGTTGGATTTCAGGGAAATTACTTGTAACCACCCACCTAATCTTGGTTGATCGCATTGATTTATATTATTTAAGTATAGTGTTGGTTATTATTTTATATCAAGGTAAGTAATGCTCTATATTAAATGTGTTTATGACTTTGAATGAACTGGCTACCTATTATCGCGAGGACGCTGTTTTGACCGCATTATGCAAACAGACCAGACAAGTTTCCACGAGTGTTAGATCCTTTGAACTATTGTGTTAGAACTGCGGCGATCTTATGAATAATTTTCCTTACTTTCTTGTTTATATTGTATAGATTGTTTTTTTTTTTTTTGTCGCTACACATCAATAATAAATATCTTGTTTTGGGCATTTGCCTGTAGTGCTGTACCGGAAGACAGACTTGATTTGTCTCTAACCTAAACTTATTTTGTCAAGAAATGAATTGCCTCTCACATGTTACACTGGCATATTATTTTACGAATATATCTATGGGAAACATATATGAACCAACTTATAAACAATAACCGTAGGTGAAGAATATTTATAACTGGCATGAGTTATCCTTCTTTGTTGCCGTCTGCTTCGTGTTGGGGGTGGGGCTTAGCTGTTTGTTTCTGCAACGTACAGCACGCGTCATCCTGACGCTTCACTTGTAGTACTAATATAACAAATCCTAGGGAATTTAAAATTGACATTGTGAAGCAGTTGACAAATTTCGTTGACGTTCTTTAATTTTGAATTCCCAAATCCCAGTGCTAATGATGTCACAATGTTTTATTGTTTTGTGGCCCAAGCAAATGTTCAATTTCCATAGTTCATTCCACATAACATTTTGAATGATATACTCACTGTCTGTCTCATTGGCATAAGTATTGACATGCACTTAAGAAAATTCAATTTTTTTGTATACGAATGCATGCTGTAAACAGGACACACTTTATATATTGTTCGGTGACAAGCACATTAAGGAAATACCATGGTCAAATTCAACTATAGAGATTCTCACAACATACATAGTTTTAAAACAATTTCTAAATTTCTGCATATTGTGGTGTGGAGTTTACATTTGTTGAACTTGTAGAAAGGGAGGGAAAAGGATAAATACTTTGTTTCTGTCACATTATCAGGGGTCGAGCTAAACTTGACGTTTTGTAGGGACAAGTGTATTCGCCTTTTGAATAGATTATGGGATAAGTGGTAAGGATGCAAGAAACAATATTTAATGTATTGTTTTCTTTCTCTTAATCAAGATTATGCCTCAGTATCCATTTAATATTGGTTTTAAGCAATACTTTATTTTCAGGTTAAAAAGTGCATGTTATGTGATTATAATAAACATATTTTATACACGTTTACAATTATTACATTCATGTCACTTATATTCAAAACTTAAATGCGTTGGTTTGGATGAGGATATATGCAGTATATTTTGGCCATATGGCTTTAAAAGTGCACATTGTAATTAATTGTAGCTAAATAAAATGCTTAATATACAACCACTTTTTTTATTTTTATAAGTTCTTTATAAAATGGCGGCCAGCAAGATTTCTAAATTAGTTTGAAACAACCAGTGTAACATGTATATGGATTAAAGGTGCAAGTAACTTAACCATTTACCTCATGCAAGCGCCTTTGGACACCTTTACTCCATTCGCCATTTTAAGCTGCTTTTCATAGCGCCACCTTCAGGGAAAAACCCCTATAAAATACTACATTCATAATTTTCGAATGACAATTCCGTCAGATGGTTTATGCTTGGTCGCCATCTGCTATTTACAGTAACTGTTTAGTAATATCCACCTTCCAAAATGATGGTCGCGGATTTAATTCAGTACTTACGAAGTTTTCGTGATTAGAATCACAACTATGAAAGGTTCCATAACTTACGTAAAGGCTCTGATATTGATGTAGGCAGCAATTAGTTTTTATAAATTATCAGATTAGATAACTTAGTGATTTAGACGCCGACAAAAAATCTTGTTAATTTTTAGTACGAGAAATGGCAGCTACAGTTGGTCACGCTGTCTCACTGATTTGACGGTGAACAAGTTCTCTCAAGATTTTAAAGCACATAAAAAAATTCTTCCATGGAAAAATAATTACACAGCTGTAAAACTCTTACATTTTTCCACACATAATAGATGTGTACCAAAAATGTAAAATGGTTAAAGTTGTTGTTAAATGTAACATACACTACATTGCTTAACAGTTAACAGGCAGGCCTGTGCATATGGAGTCGAATAGGTAATAGGTGTTCTGTTTATAGCGCACTGCACTGGATAACTATGGTCTATGGGGGAAAGGGTTAATACAATACTGTTCATCCTGATGTCTTTGTTGCTAATTAAACATTACTTGAACTATTCTTACACAACTCACTGAATCATTATTGTCGATCTATGACCAAACTAGACACTTCTTTTTAACCAAATTACACTACCAAGAACATGTTATGTATCTGGTTTTAGAAAATGGGATTTTCTTAATATGACAAATCATTTTGTAGATTTTTTATAACAATCAACTGAAAGGTTTTCAAATTTATTCGTTTATTATTTGCCTAGATACTTATCGTAAACATACATTGGTTAAGTAGTATTTGGTTCACTGCTTTTTTCATATTTTCACAAAAATTAATGTAAGTAAACGACCTTGACCTTACAACGTTGCAGCCCTTTTCGAATTCCCCAACATAGTATTGTTGACAGAGGCGTAGCGGGGGGGGGGGGGGCAGGGGGGTACATATGTCCCCGGGCGCCAAGGTACAGGGGCGCCAAAATGAGGCTTACAACGTTACATTATAATAAGTAAACAAGGGTAATATTCAAAAATGTGATTAAACGGGGAGGGGGCTGGGGCGCCAATTTTATAGTTCGTCCCCGGGCGCAAAATATCATAGCTACGCCTCTGATTGTTGAGTACATTTTTGACTTGCATCATTACATTTTAAGCTAAATCACTTAATAATTAGACTTTGCTTTCTATGAATTGTATACTTTTCTTAATCTATTTGCTGAAATATTTATGAAATCACTATCTAATGAAGTAGCGTTTCCTGGACATGGTGATGTCTGCCGTTATGTCCACTTACAATTTCAAACTGACTTTATAAAGAAAATTACTCAAACATGGCAGGCCTTCATTTGAAACAAATTTAATTAAATTAGTGGTTTTAACCAATTTTTAAAATGCAAATTTCTGTTTACATATTGATGTTTACAGTGTCTGCCTCGTATGCGGGAGGTCGTGGGTTCAATCCCCGACAGAGTCATACCAAAGACTTTCAAAAGTTGTACTAACAGATGCCTCACTTGGTGCTCAGTATTAAGAGGTTAGTGTTAGGACTTAACGACCTGGTGTCTGGATAATGTGACTGGGTGGGACATCATGCTGCATATCTCCGGCATGATGCCCCAGCACTAGACATCACTATAAACTGTCACACTGCAGACATTGTAGTGATATGACTGAAAAATCGTTAAAGCTACATTAAAAATACAAAGCACACACACGTGCACATTGATGTTTAGCTGTCGAAAAAGTTTATATTTTCATCATTTAATGGTAGATCTAATGTGTGGAAATAAAATAGCGATAACTTGCTCGGAAAGGGTTAATGGACTGTTCATTGTTCAAATACATTCTTGTGAATGTGCAATACATGTAGTTGGTTGACGCAGTTGGTATCAACACCACATAGACTACATTTCACCTTAGGCTATAAGACTTACAAAAATGGTACTAACAGCTGCCTCACTATAAACTGCATGGAATCGGGAGGTCACGGATTCGATCCCCAGGCCAAGTCATACTTTACCATACAAAAATGGTACTAACAGCTACCTCGCTAGGCGCTCAGCATTAAAAGGTTAGTGTTAGGACTGGTCGGTCTGGTGTCAGGATAATGTGACTGGGTGGGACATCATACTACATGTCTGCGGCAATATGCCCCAATGCTAGACATCACTAGACACTGTCACACTGCAGACATTGTAGCGATATCACTGAAAAATTCTTAAAGCTACGTTAAAAATCCTAATCACGCACTCATTGGGCTATACCATTATATTATCAGAATTTGCTTTCTACAAGGAGGGAAGATCTTAAAAGTAATGAACTACTGTAACTGATTGTGCATCTTAAACAAATAACTAGCAAAGTCCCTTCTCTAATAGAAAATGGCAAAGTTTACGTATTTTATCCACCCACTTTGGCTGGCCCACGATTATTCTGAATGTAATTTATTTTTGTGATAATGTTTGCCATGGCTGAACACTATTAATAGTTTAGGGAGTTGTGGTATTGTTGATTGCGCCATAGTTTTCTTTTGGTACCCACATTTTTTCCCATCTTTTTTTGTAGGCTAGGATACAGTAGAGAAATTTTGCACCATGTTTTACGCACACTTTGTGCTGAGTAAGAAGGGGCCCTTAGCCCGGATCTGGTTGGCAGCCCACTGGGACAAGAAATTGACAAAAGCCCATGTCTTTGAGACCAATATAGACAGCAGTGTAGAAGCCATCATGAAGCCAAAGGTATAGTATACTGTA
This sequence comes from Sinohyriopsis cumingii, assembly GCA_028554795.2. Taxonomy (NCBI): domain Eukaryota; kingdom Metazoa; phylum Mollusca; class Bivalvia; order Unionida; family Unionidae; genus Sinohyriopsis; species Sinohyriopsis cumingii. The sequence continues at coordinate 7,677,737 of CM068837.1, read as the reverse complement.
GATGTAAAACTGTTGAAGCTTCAGTAAGATTGTGCTAAAAAAATATCCATCATTTACCCTAGATCCGATTTTGGTCTTCCCACCCCCAGATATACCAACTCTACTAGAGTCGATCCAAGAATTAGGCCATCCTTTTGATAAAAATCAATTCTGATCAAAACATGTAAAACTAAACTTTTTGCTGCAGTTCTGAAAATGATCTATTTATGGAATAAATGACAAAATTTGGACAATACAGGCATTATGAAACTCTCCGCCTTGCTTGCTTGGTCACTTAGATACTCATTGAGATGACTAGGTGGGTTGCTGTTACTGTAGTCGCATTAGCACTTGACTTAATTTTGTGACTGTGAGATGGGGTTAAGTTACCATAATCTGATCAAAACAAATTTGAGGAATTCTATGGGTATAAATACCCCGAAAAATTTAATGAGAATTTCTATTGACGGACCCAGTGTTGATAATTTTTATTTCAGGAAGGCATTTAAGAAATGGCCTGGAAAAAATGAGGTGAATATTGATGTGCTTTGAAATGTAATAAGAACATGTAAAGTCTTGTTTTATTCTTAATAGATGAAAAATATGGCCAAAATAATATTTGCACATATATTTAAGTCCTGCATCATGACATAAAATGGCTGAAAAAGTGGGCTCAAATATTTTGATTTGGAAAATTTCGTGGGACAAAGAAAAATATTTCCAAGGGAGGCCCTGCAATGTATAGTTACCGTCTTGTTTCCCTGTGCAGTAGTTTCATTCCAAAAGGAATTATTATCCCACAAGATACTTGGCTGTATTCATTCATGCCATGCCTCATAATAATTCGCTTACTTTTTGCTCAGCTCCACAGTAACATATCCCTTGCTGGTATCAATTCATCAACCTAACATACAGAAGCAGGGGACTAGCTAGACTTGAATTTTATGAAGAAGTGACTTCTCCTTTTGGACAGAACAGGGAGAAGTGGGAGATAAACGAAGCAAAAATGTGTGTGTGCATGTGCGTGTATGTTTTCATCCTCTTTCTTTTTGAATAATGCCAGTAAGATGTCGATGGGTACCTGGGAACTCAGGTACCTGCCCATTGATAATAATCTGGGTAATAAAAAGAACAACCAGGTACCCATTAAAAAAGTTTTCCCAGTTATGATAGAGACACATAATAACGATTACAGTATTCATCATCACAAGCTAATAAGTTGCTTACAATTTACTTGTCATACATGTTCTATATAATAATATAAGGGAAGACACTTCTCACCTTTCTCTGTTAAATCCTTAATCTTTCATTAAACCTGTCTTAAAATTTAAAGATATTTTTAAAAAGTAGCCTTCAGTATGCCTGTGATTTTTGTGATATTACAACGTACAGAAATAGTGTGATGAGCATGGTGATTGGACCGGACAAGTGCACCGAATTTATGTATAACTTTAATACATCTTGTACACCTGTTGATGCCATATCAACTGTTCTGGTGCTGTTGGTTACAAAAAAAAACACTTAATATTTATTGTGAAAATGACACTTGTGAAAACAAGTTCCCTTCTACATCCCTTGGCACAATGACCTCTTCCCTATCTTGTTGCCGTAAAGTGCAATGATATTGACTACTCTAAGTAGATCATAGATTGTTGGAGGACAAGTCCTATGCCAGAGACTTAGATCCACAGTAATCTTGTAACTTCTGATGTTAGAACACCATTTGTAATAATTAATACAGATTGTTATTCTGGGTCATTTTGGTTATTTTAGGGAAATTTCACATACTAAATCAACATTTTGCACAACCTATCAACATCTCACCTTCTCTTCCTACAGGTTAAGCTTGCCCTAAGAACATCAGGTCATTTACTGCTGGGTGTGGTGCGGATCTATTCCCGAAAGGCCAAATACCTCCTTGCCGATTGTAATGAGGCCTTTGTGAAAATAAAGATGGCATTCCGGCCTGGGGTTGTAGATTTGCCTGAAGAAAATCGAGAGGCAGCAGTTGCTGCAATCACATTGCAGGAAAATTTTCATGATTTTGATACAGCATTAGAAGACTTGAAGTAAGTATTGAAATGGTTAGAATTTCTGTATTGATTTTGTCATGATTTTAAACTGTGCAGAAGCCTTATCTTTTGAATTAGCTGGATCAAGATCCATGTGCAGTGCGTTGCTAGTGTTGCAAAAGTAGATGGCTCATCTGAAAAATAGACAATACTTTAATCAAAAACCAGCTTATAAATAAGCAGGATGGGTTTATCATCTTACTTTGTATCATGGTTTAGCAATATTATCTCTGCCAACCAGATAATCAGAAATGCTGCCATGGAGATCGAATTGTACAAAAATTTGTGTGAATTTGCAAACTCTGAAACCAGTGGTACACAAGAACCGTACATGTGAACTATTGCACATTGGACATAATCATTATGTGTTTTCTTTTTTAATACTGAATTAAATCTTTGTCATTTACATTATAATTTCGTAAATTCCACTCATCGTACAAATGTGAGCATATTCAAAAAAGAAAGACTTCCGCTTAAGTATAGCATAAGAGCTAATTTGGAACTTTGCCTGTAGATTAATAGTAGAAAAAGGACAAATCATTGCCACTTTACAAATTTGTAACGAAGAAAATGAGCAATGGAATGCAGCACTCAGATTGAGCACTTCATACTGATTGTAAAATTTGTGGACTTCATGACCATTCAGCAAAAAGTTACACATGTAGACTTGTTATAGTGAGTGTTGAATATAAATACTTTTTCAGTATGTTTTGTGTTTGTATTATGGTTGTAATAATCCACACATATTCATAGCTGCCAACCCTCACGAATTTGGTGTGAATTTCACGACTTTTTCAGTGATTCACGAATTCACGCCGTAAGACAAAAATTCACGAATTTTCCGATCCTCAATTATTTTAAATCTTTAATAAAATAACCGATTTCCCGTTAAGCGCTAGTCGTGATATTCGCAGTTGCCGAAACGGTCCGGTACCGCTGGTCACGATATTAGTAGATCTACAGCCGATTAGTACAGTTGGCCCAGTCATGAGCATTTTAGCCTATTTTAATCTATATGTATAAGAGTAGTTTTACAAATGCTTTTGAGAGAAACTGGGGCCTAACCGGAATTTTGCTCCGCGCATGCGTCAAAACACCGATTCAAGTTAACGTTCAGCATCACATGTAAGATTTTGAAAATGTCTTCCCCGCCAAGGAAAAAGAAATGTATTACTCAAAAAGTGAAGTTTAATTTGGAATATATCAAAAAGTGGCCGTGCATTCTGCTGTTAAACATTGATATTCATTGATGCTTTTTGCACTCAGTGTGCCATCGCAGAGACGATGTGAGGAAGAATGTCGGTTGCAAAAAACACGTAGAAGTTGGGAAAATTAAGAATTCGCAGATTTCAGCTCTGGAATATTTTAAACCATTGGTGGAAGACCCGCAGGCTACCAACACTTAAGCTTTATTTGTGAGTTTTCTTGTGTCGAACACAATCTACCTTTATCAGCTGGAGGCCATGCTAAACATTTGTTCTGACATATGTTCCCGGACTCGAAAATCGCTTCCAAATTTTCCTGTGGAAGAACGAAAAATGCTGCAGCTCCTGTGCATTCCTCACAGCAACAGTGACAGCGAAAGAGTATTTGCTTTAGTGAGGAAAAATAAGACAGACCTCCATAGCTGCAGAAAATTTGTCAGAAATTTTAGTCCCCAAGATCAACCAGCAGGCAAGAAGTCGGAACTGTTTAGAAAACAAATTTACAATCAAGCAGTTGAGGAAGTTCAAGTCTGCCACAGTATCATGTCTTGATAAATAAATATTTCTGCATATATGTAGTGTTTTATTTTTATTTTGCGAACTTGATATAGTGTAGTATTGACGGTCGGAGTAGTCAGAGTGGACGGAGTTATTGTCATGGTATTCACGAATTCGTGTCCAAATTCACGACTTTTTATCCCTGTTTTCACTAATTGTGAGCCTGGAAGGTTGGCGGCTATGCATATTTTACCAATTTTTGCCAGATATTTTGACTTGCTGGTCTAGGTTTGTTACTAATATAAATGTAAATTTTTCGCAGTGTAATATAAGTACAGCACATACTAGCTACGATTTCGTAGCCTCAACAAAGTTGCTAATATTAGTAATACATAAATTACACTTAATTTTCCTCATATTCTGCCTCTTAAAAAGCTTCAGACAATAGCAGATAAGTGCTAAATGTAATATTTGAATTATTGGACCAAAGAGATAGGAAAGGCAACCATTACTTTTATTGGACATCGTGGTTTGATTTGCTGGTGTCTCACGGCAAGAGAGATTGCTGCTGTATCCATTTGAAATTGAAGAAAACAGTCTGAAGATTACATGGAGTTGAGATAAAACTAGAAGTCTTTAAGCTCCATGGGTTACGGTCTGCAGTCTTTTAAATTGTATTGGAAGTAATTATGGTCTAAGTATACTTTTAAAAAGATTTATGCACATTTCCACATTGTCAATTGCAGTACATAGAATTTCATTTTTACCTTATTGAAGTCTGCTAGGATTGGCAGGCCTGATTTGTCTATCTGTTACTTTCTGCATTCTGAAACTTTAATTCTAACTGCCTTTTAAACTCGACCACTCTTCAAAAGGTTTATAACCAAATTTCATTACCTTGAATGACTTTGTCATTGTCAGCAGGAGACAGGGGTCTGCTGAATTTTCTTCTTATATTTTTGATGCAAAGAAAATGTTAAAATGCACCTCTATATCCCCTCCAGCAAAAAAAGCAAGTCTTTTTATGCTATCATGCTTTAGTGTTTACCATTATCCTATATATAAAATATAATGTTGTAAAATGAAAACCCCTCTCACTCTAAAGATAACTATTCATTTTATTGTTCATCCACTTTCTTAGTCAAATGTGTTTCTTGTTATCCAACTATCCATTTTTCTTTTTTGACGCTAGCATCTTTTTCCCCAGGGTAAAAAAAAGTTTTACACAACTTGATTTGTGCATCTTGAACTGATTTAGCCCAGTATTTGAAGCTCTTTGTACATTATGCTAATTTTTATAATATACATAATGTGTATTTAAAAACGTTACCTACCTACCATAATTTTAAACCTAGTGTAATAGGAATTACGATTTTGGTGGTGGTGTTTTTTTTTTAAGCCTCCGCTTCAGTGTAGCTGCTGTGATAGTAATGTATACAGGTGTAAATTGTTGATTTGTTCTAATGAGATTAATATAAGTATATAATTTGGGGTTCTCTTTATCTCTAGTTTACTACAAAATAACGTGTCTTTTTTTTTCTCAGTGACATTGATGTTCAGGCTCAGTTTGCTGTATGCCAGAGTCGACCAGAGGAAATAACAATGAAAGAAGACCTCACAAGTGTGGCTTTCATTGGAGATGATGGTTTCGGTAAGATTATTTCCATGTGTAAAGTTTACAATGTAACTATCATTATGAGTTAATATTTTTTCAGAAAGTTAAAAATGATCATTAAGCTTAATGACTCATTGAAGCTATTTCTGCTTGTTTCAGGGAAGTTTTATTCTGAAAAATAATTAAAATTGTTTCTGCACAACAATTTCATTTCTCAACATGTATCTTCACCAAAGTTTGCATATTATTTGCCGTTGTGGTAATTTAAAAATATATATATAAGGTTGCCTGTTAATTTTGGGGTCCAAGGTCAAGGGCATTGTCTAAACAAAGATAGTGGCTTTTGCATAACTTTGGTCATGGACAATGTTTTTTGATCAAAGTTTGATGGTTCAGATGGGTTTTGCACAAGAACTTTTGTTCAAGAGCAAGTTCCATGCACAAACTTAGTTGATGGCCTGCACTTGAAACACAGCAAAGAACATCTTGGAGTTCTAAATAATGATAAGTCTGCTTGATAAGAAAATAATGTTTACTACTCAGTAAGTTTATTTGGATGCCATATACCTCATAGGTCAACATCATTGAAATTTGTTGATCAATAATCTCTTGGTGAACCACACTCTAGTACCACTTAGATAGACAACTGTTAAGGACTGGGTGAGTGCATAATTTACTATTCGTGGTTAACTAGCTGTTTTGTGTTTTTTATAGCAGTTTGTTTGTTCTTGCGTGTCTGGCTTTCCCATGTTTTCGGGACCATTAGCATACATGACAGACATGTAGGTTCACACTAAAATGAGTGACTTGCATAAGGGCTGTTCCAGTAAAACATATATATATCCCCCACCCCACCACCCCCCGGGACGGCTCTAAAATGAGTGATTTGCATAACAACTTTATCCATGATCCTGTGACAAAAGTTTTCATTTTCAGTGGGATTTTAGTTGGGATAGATGGAACATACCAACAACAAACTTAAGAATATGACATCAGAGTCTGTCACATTTATATTTCTAATATACTGTATTTTGATTTGTACTTGTGTATAAGTGCTTGGTGGAATTGTGTGCCGTGATTTTATTTATTCTTTAAATGTCTTGAAAAAGAAGTATTGGAGCTAAGATGGGATTGTGATTCATTGCTGGTCTTAGCATAAATGATGTCTTGCCCAAAGTTTTATCATAATTTTCATCTCAAATAGCTGCTACGATCTCAGCCTACTTTCTTTGAAATATTCCATACAAAAGACTAGTTCTGTCTAAAGCACTCTACGTTACGGATCACTGCCATCTCACCTCTGTCTGCGTGGGTTCAAGTCTCGGATTCTGCCAACATGGGTATGTGAGAAAGCTTGCCAGTAACTTCTCATGGGTAGGTGATTCTTTCCGGGGTTTTTCCAGGTTCTTCCTCCACCATTAATACTGGCTGCCATGTATAGCCTATTGTGTGCTGGAAAATGGCGTTAAACCCTACAACAACAAGAGTATATACAGTATATAAATGCTAGGTCTTTACTCGTGTAAGTTTCTTTCGTGGGAATGGAGTTACAGCATTCTTAGTGATCATTCTTGGGAAGAGATGATATATATTTTTTAGAAAATAGTTTGACCTTGACTGCTAGTTTATAAACACCATGACCTTGTTTCAGAATTTATAGCAACCTTCGTAAACAAGTTCTATTTTATTTTAAAAGTACTTGCTGCTATAAACTTCCAGAAGATGAATATGTGACACTTGTTTACATTATAGAAAGCCCATATAACCCATGTTTTGGAGAATTAATCTCAGTAGAAGCTGGGCTGTTAAACTGTTAGTTGTATGTTGTGCTGTTTGGAGTTATTTCAAATTACTTGGATTCAGAGGATTATTTCTATTATTGTTCTGGAAAATACGTGTGCTCATGTAATATTGTGAAACAAGAACAGTTTTTTTATTAAAAAAAAATTATTCAGCTGTCAGAAACTGGAGTGATCATTCTTGTTTCTTCAAGGAACTGTATACTTCAACACTACAGTTTGCAGCGTATGCCATCATCTGCCATCTTGGATTCTTCATTGGGATTCAGATGTGAAATCAGTAGAACATTTTGTTATTAGGACTATTAAACCTTTATTCTTTGATTTTTTGATTCTATAAAACCATTTTAAAGTTCATTTATATTTTTTCATTTTTAAAAGCTTGTTGTTTCCTTACTTTCTTGTGTTATTGTTTATTTGAGCCTAAACAAGTGACATAAGAAAATAATTCAATGTATAATGTTTAAACTTAACATTCTATTTAGTGAAGAAGCGAATGCTTTTTTTTAAAATAATTATTTCGTCAGAACAATAACCCACAGGTGATACAACAGAACATGTAGCACTTTCCTTGTTTAGAATAAAAAATGAAAATGTAATAATCAGGAGTTCTCTTCAAAAATCGGAAAATAATATGAAATAGGAGGTATGTGTGGAGTTTTTTTTTTTTTTTTTCTCCCGGCGTGAAAGTTGACAGGTATGGTGTAAGGTTCCTTACATCAAAGCAAACTACAACTCAGCTTTTACAGTATTAGCACAATTTTGGGAGCATTATTGCCGAAACTTTATAAGAAAACATGAAAATAAATTACTTTTCAAACAAGCTTGTACCATTTTGTTTTAATAATCATACAAGTTTGCATAAATAAATGCATTGAGATCTTACCTTGTGCATCTTGAGATGCCTCAGATTTGTAAGTCAGCTTATACATGGGTTATGCACTTTTTAATATTTATACCTGTTCAGTTTGGGGGTCGGCTTATATACGTGAACGGGTTTATATGCTAGTATATGTGGATATATATATATGCACAACATTGTGTGCACCGCTGATGACTTTTTTACTCCTTGTTTGTGACTGTCCTTTACGTGTTACAAAATAGTTTCTAGTTCAAATACTAGTAACAAGCTTGTGTTCTTTATAAAATAAGTGTATTTACTCTAGCAGACCTGCCAACCATTATGATTTTACCACAGGGCTTACTGAAATTATTCTGTTGTCATAGACTAGAGAAATAGTAGCAGAAGAAACGATCATTGTGGTTAAATCCAGATATTGCTTTGTCCAGGTTCTGTTTGAATCTGGATTTTCACATTAGATTCAAATGGAGTTTGGCATGGCACCAGACAAATTTGGCAGGAGGCACCTCAGACCCTTTTGTTTACATTGTTGTTGACGCCAAGTAATGCATTACAAAGTTTTTGTTTTTACTTCTGGAAATATTGAACAACAGATAAAAATATATTGAAAATAATGGAGATCATGAGCATATTTCAAAAGTCTAAATCAGCGCTGAAGTAAGAAAATCAGATACATGACATAGCTTTGAACAATTATCTACCATGGTACATGTTCATTTATTGTACATCGTTTGTAATTTTAGAGTTTTATGGTGGACAGGTTTATTGGCAACACCATACAAATTTTTAGGAAAATGAGATAATCTTGTTTGTTATGACAGTTTTGCTACCTCTATAGATAGCATTGTACCGTCATACGTAAAGAAATTATGTCTTCACGACGGTGTTTTGTTCAAGATCAAAAATAAATTACTCGTCATAAAGGCTTAACACAAGTTGGCAGATTACCACAAATCTTGAATGCTTTGATGGTCTAATTATTTTTTTATATTTTATTTTTTTAGTTCATATTAATTGCCATAATATATGGATTCATATGCACTTACAAAAATAGTGGATTTGTATTGTGTTTTTTTCTTTCTTCCCTCGATGTAAGGCATGCACAGGGATCAAAATTTGACCGATACAATAAACCCACAATTCCCACACATACACACACAGAGCTTACTACACTATTGCTTTGAGTTGAGATCTAGGACTTTGCCATTAACCTCCATGTGGCATGAAGCTAAACTGTAGATCATTATGGCCAAATTGTGCTTTACAGAAGTTTCATTTTTGCATAATGCTGCTTTTACAGCATCAGACCACTGTTCTAAACAATAGCAGTACATTGTATTTCTCAGCACCATAATACAAGTTTCACAAATGTGATGCATGACATCAGCTTTCTTAAGTTTTTTATAGATTGGTAAGTCTGCACAGACCTTTATGACAACAGATTCAAGCCGTATTTGGGTAAATGATTACACCGGTAGTGGTCATTTCCCATTGGATATTGGTCCACAGTGGTAATACATGAAAAGTAACAATTAAAAGAGTTTCACAGTTTATCAAATAATGTTTAAATGTTAACAAAAAATTTCTTGCAACATAGAGGTAACAAATTTGAACATTTGGAGCAGTACATGTACAGTTGTATAATGGATCATGAATAACAATAGGTTCAGCTATCCAAATGATGTAAATTTATTTCACGTCATCCTCCAAGCTATCCATTGTATCAATACTTTTATTTTTATCCGACAATGTAACTGTCTTAATGTTTTTTCCATGCAGGTGAGTCAGAGGATGACTTCGGTGGTCCTTTTGATGAGGACATAATTTATATTTATGGTGACTGTGATGAGAAAATAACTTTCGATGATATCATAGCTTTTGCCTATGATGTTATTAAAAACTGTGATAAAAATAGTTTTTCACATAACATGCTTCCTCTGGATTCTTCAGGACAATACGATTCAAATGCAGTTTTCTCGGAGGAACTAATATGCACTAGAACTAAATTATCTCAGGACTCGCAATGCTCGGGTACCAAACTAGATCAGGAATCTACTTTTATAAAACCAACTCAATCTCAGATATATACACTCGATAGTGGTTTATGCATGGAAAATGATGAGGATTCCAACTTGTCTAGAGATGATTGGTATGAATCTGACGAAGGAGTTTGCGACCTGGAGCAAGCCTCCAGTTGTGGCGACCCTGTGGATTCTGGATGTGGATCTAATAGGGGTAAGAGGTCAACCAGGGGTCAAAAGGCACATGATTGGTGTCAAGAGTATTCAGGCTGCTTGTACTTCACTAATACATGTAATTTATTTCCTTATGTGCACTAAAACTTGACACTGACTTGAGTAATATTTTCTAAAAACAAATGTTTTGGTGTTTACCTCACATTGCCAAAAACGCCTACCGAGTTTATAGTATGGACCTTCATCCGTTGTGCAGCATCTGTAATCTATTCACAATTCTTATTTCAACTTGTGCTTAGAAACCATTTGACAAGTTTGCATGTGATTTTGTGGGTTTTTCTGATGTTCACTGGGATGCTGTTCATCTAATTATGGCTACCAGTACCAAAACGAGACCCTTTAAAGAAAATTTACTATTTAAAAAAAATCCTGAACATAGTTTACCAAGGCAATCCAGTGTGGCCATTTTTAGTATAAATTAGGGACCGCTCCACTGGTTTAGTGGTAAGAACATCCACCTTGGATGCGAAAGTCGTGGGTTCGCACTCCAGCCGAGTTGTACCAAAGACTTACAAAAATGGTACTAACAGCTGCCTTGCTAGGCGTTCAGATTTAAGAGGTTAATGTTAGGACTGGTCGGCCTGGTGTCAGGATAATGTGATTGGGTGGGACTTCATGCTACATGTCTACGACATGATGCCCCAGTGCAAGACATCATATAAACTGCCACACTGCAGACATCGTAGTGATTTGACTGGAAAATTGTTAAAGTTACGTTAAAAATGCTAATCAAACAAACACACTAGAAATCAGGAAAACCTTTAACTAAAAATTTAACTGCTTAGCATAAATTGATGAAATTTGATGGGATATTCTGGCATAGAGGGTTTAAAACTTCATACACATGTCATAAACCCATCATAAATATGGCCACTATTCCTAAAAATATTAAAATAAATTTGAAATGGCTTCTCAGAAACTGCTCAACAGATTTTTACCAAATTTGACAGAGAGGGTTTTGTTTTATGCAAACACTGCCAATCTGTGCATCAAATATGGCCATAGGAAATAATACCACGAAAACCTCGAAATCCACAGAACGTTGTTTGAGAATGCATAATGACATAGAAGGCTTTGAAGCCTGTTATGCAGTTCCAGTAACAAGTTTGGAAGTTACCAAACAACTGATAACCCTTTAAACAACTTCCCAAAACCCATTAAACAGAATTTTGTTGCCTTCATAAAACTGTTCTTTACAATTTGGTGAAAAGCACAAGGACTTTTATTTCTTTGCAGATGATGTTGTTTCGCTGTCAGATATGCAGCTGTTATTAAAAACTGACAAAAAATGATTTTTACAAGACTGATTTTTGAGTTGGTACAACTGATGGCAATCTATCAAAAAATACTGCTGCAGTTACACTACCTAACAAAAACCTTCATTAGCTTATTATACAGTACCATTTCACAGAATCTGACCAAATTTCTTAAAGCAGGCACATGCTGGAAGGACTTTCTGATGCTACAAATGTAATCTGCTTTCAAATGTGGCCACTGTTGTTTAAAGAAAAATATTTACACGGCTTTTTATCTGTTTAAAAATGAACTTTTTTTAATGGCTGAACAGATTTTGACCAGGATAACATCTTGGACCAATACTGACATGTCATCAAAACTTTATTGACTTTCTTGAAACTGAAGTTTTCATGTAATCAACAGCGTCTTAAAAAGTAGTACATAAAGCGTCCTGCTGACCCAGATCAGTTAACCAACTGACATTACATGCGACATGTTTCCGGATGTGAATCAGTTGGGCAATCTTTGGTCCACTTGGGACCCTTGTTTGAATATTCTAATTTGTTAAATGGTACGTAAGTTTTTAGCAGGTTTACGTGGATTTGTGTAAACATATTCAGCTGATCAAATATTCAGGAAAGGGAGAGGTGTTCATTGCATTCGGAGAAAAAAGATTGCTTTGTCAGAAGATTAAATATGTTTATGGCATATAAGTGCTGCTTTTCTGGGCTGCCCACACCAGTTAGAGCTCTCAAACATGATTTGGCTTTAAAGAATTTTTTAAAAATTCCAAGTCTGCGATTTCATTAACATAACTTTTATTTGACTGACTTTGTGAAGAAAATATTTTTATTACATGTATAATAATTGTGAGGTGGTATCTCATAGTGGCCTGGATATTCTTGCACTGTCCATTCCAGGTGATTCCAACTGGAGTTCTGGCATATATTACTCCATAAGAGTTTAACATCCTCTTGCCGCCTAATGGCTTTTAAATATTTAACCTTTGACCCCTTTTGACTTCTTTCATCAGGCTCCTTTCAGGATGCAGAATTGGCTGCATTATATGCTTGTATCCAGCTGCATTGTTGGCTTTGCATCCAAGCTTATAGTCATTTGTATCTTTTTTTTTTTGGAACGTGTCTGAATATGGACTTTTTGTATTTTTAGAAAATATCTAGTTCAGAGCTCAAAGTTATAGCTGAAATGGTTGCATTTGTAACAATAAATTTTTTTAATTATTATTTGGTTATTTCAGCTGGGGACATTGAGAATCATAATGAAACTAAAAATGACAACACTAATTACAAGCACAACTTGGATATAATTCTCAGTGTAATTTATCTATGACTGTGAGAATTCCTACGTTAAGTTGCCATCTTTACATGGAACTAGTCTGGTTTACAGTCAGTAAATGACCAGTCTAATATATGACACAACACAACAAATCTGGAAATGCAGGCATGGGAGATGCATGCAGGAAATTTAATTGCAGCAAAATTACTGACAAACTACCTTGTGCTTAAATATAGCTAGGAATCTTATTTATTTTGGAAGAAAACAAAGTTACAGACACTGATTAGAAGTCAGGCATGGAGAGATCGTTTAGGGAACTAAATATAGTGAATTTCATAGGCTGGCCTGTGATTGCTGCAGATTAATTTTGACCATTCTGTCAGACATGTTTAGGTATACCATTCAAAATAAGCTTATGTTCTTTTTATTATTTTTAATTTGCATTAACTGAAAACATACATTTTGCTGGGAGTATAGCATGTATCATGAGTTTAGCTTTTCATCATCATCATCTATTAAAAACCCCACTCAGTTGCATTTCTACTCTCAATGTCCGAGTCAACTAAACCATTAAGAGCCTGGCAAGCTAAAGTTTGATATGGCCGCTGAATTTTCAAGTAGCTTGTCCTATGGCTAATAAATCTTGATAGGAACTTGGAGAGCTGGTCCAGAATTTTATGTATTTTCTTCCCTTTCATAAAAAATTACTGTAATAAAAAGAAAGTCCATGTTCAGTTCTCATTTGCAAATTAGTTCAGGAGCCCTGGAATTTTTCTTGTTCAGAATCAGTTTGTTTTTATGGTGATTTGTTTATACACATTTTTATGTTTTACTTTTTAAAAAAATTGTGTAAATGATTAAATGTGCTATAAAGTCTTGTCTAATGAATGCCAACTTAATAACCATGACGTTTCTGTCTAAAAATTGTTTTAAATTAATTAGCTGCTTTGATGAAAGCAAAAAAAATTAGAGGCCAGCTCCACTTGGGATCTTTAGTTGCATTATATTGCTTGGCATTGTCTAAATGTACAAGATTCCAACCACAAAAAATGTGCTAAAAAAATATTTGTCATACAAAAGGTGGCAAAATTTAAATCTTTGCATACCTGTATAGAATGGTTTGCAGTTTTGGAAACATTTTATTTGGTCTTTTAAATCGGATATCTTTTGAAAGAGTACAGTGAAAACTTTTTTTACAGTAGTGTTCTTCTGCCTTTAGACAAGCACATCACCCATATCCCATAATGGTCCTTCATATTTATTTTCATTTTCCGACTATTATCTAACCTTTATTACTTGGCTCATTTTTAGCCAACATTGCAAATTGGTTCAATTGGGAGCATGGCATAGCCCAATGCCCATTTTGCATCCTTCAGTTTTTGTTAATTTCACTTGGAGCATCCATACCTTTAAAATTTATACAAATGATGTAACTTGGCTGTCCCATTTTACCATGGCTACTAGGAATTGTAATTAAAAAATATTTTTAAAAAGACCTTGAAGTACTAAGGAGCATCCTGTCTTAAAAATATTTTATTGTTGATTTTACATCCATATGGTCCTTTTACATATGGTTGTGGGTGCAATTTAAGGGCTTTTTCTCTAGAACCATTTTACTATTTATGATTAAATTCATATTAGACTATCAACTTAGTCCATTGTATGAATGGCTTGAATTGACCATTCAGTATGGATGCATACAAACCAAAAACCCATCATATTTTTAATGATATTAAAAATGACAACAACCAAACTTTGTATTGGAATAACTTTAGATCAGGGGCTTCCAAGTAGAAATATCCCTGTTCATAAGATGGCTAAAAATTAAACTGTTAAATGAAAAAGATCACAAGAGAAAGAAGCCAGGAAATTGGCATCATGCTAGAAAAGTGCTGCAGGGTATTATTTGGAAATGTGGTATTCACACCAATTTTTAAAACAGTGAACCAGAAGGTGTGAAAATTGCGCATTATTTTTGCAAGCTGAGTTGTTAATTTTGTTCAATCTTCCCAATTTTTAAAGAAATTGTTTGAAAGGGGAAGTCGCTATCAATTTTCTTTTTTAGAATAGACCCAATACTGTGTGTGTACTGTGTGATTGCTGCTATGTATGTAATCAGTCAGCCTGCTGCAAAAATATAACTCTGAAATATCATAAAAGCTAAATATTATAACTTAAACATCGAGAGAAAAATGTCCAAAGATAACGGAATGAAATAAAAACTCCTGTCAAAAGATACAGACTGGAGTAAATATCTGTTGCTAGTTATAACAGTTAATCATAATTTGGTTACATTTCCAAATTTCCACCCCATCTTATATTGCACCTTATGATGCAGAATCTTAATGTGTTCACATTACTAGATACATGATTAATTCATCATGTTACATATACAAGTCTTTGGAGGGAGGAAAATTCTAACTTTTTTGCATGCCGTCGAAGTTGGTTATGTCCAACTTGTGCTAGTGGATGTAGCTGTGTGATTACCACACACCTTGATGTACTGTTTTGCTGAGTGCTATGTCACATACTGGGAAGTAGCTGTAGTTGGTTGTGTTTGACTCGTTATCCCAGGGTGGATGGTTCAATACTTGCCCAGGCCAGCTGTAAAGTGCAGAAAGTGACCACGAACAGTCAGTCATATTTGTTTATATTGTTACTGAGCACTGTCTCACATGCTGTATTGTATGGGTGGATTTGTGTTGCTGAATGTAGTGTAATTAAATATGGTGTGTACAAAAGAGATGAAAAATCCATATTAAAAAATGCAGTTTCAAGTGCAGGTTAGTTCATGTTCTGGCAATAAACTCAAAGTACATTCTGTGCACAAATTTATTTAAACTGGCTAATTTTCAGATACCTAGAGGACATATCTCAGAAAAGTTTCTGACATAATCAAGTCAAACATCTCACAGCCTGGTGTAGCACAGGCTTTATCATCTAGAAAAGTTTGAGGTACAGTGTGGTGTACTACACAGGCATCCGTAGACATTGATGTATTTATTTTTTGTTGGCTGTACACATATAACCTATAATGCATTCTGTTCCAGTTCAACATTATATTCCTTGCATTATCATAAGCCTATGAGCTATCACTAAAGGATGGTCAAAGTTCATAACTTAGGCCACAGGAAGACGAGCTTCATTTTAATAACAGAAATTTTGTTCTTGAATAAATTGTCTGTCATATTTCAGGTGATGTTGGTTTTGATGAAAGAGAGTTGCTGAGAGATGCTCAGTTCCAAGAGTCACTGTACAAAAGTCCACATCCTGACATGTCTTCAGTTCATCAGAATGTCTCTGATGGGGGCAAAGATTCGACAATGCTTGCAGAATCATCCCGAGACGCTCATATGGAAGTTGATCTGGAACCTCCAATTATGGACGACACATTTGGAGGTCCAGTAGGGCTTATGGGTGCGTTTTTATTGGTGTCTTGTATGCTATTTGTTGATGTTCAGACATTTTTTCTTTTCACAGTTTATTGATCGTTTAGAAATGTTTTAATTGAATTGAAGTTTCTGAAAAGTTCAGTTGTAAACAATGTTTAGTAAAGGTAAGTTCAGAAGACATTTTTCCATCTTGTGTGGATTCTACATAATTTGACAGAACCCTAACCTATCATCAAGCAAAGGAGAAATAAGCTTTAAAATCCTTATCGGTGATCTAAACTGACCCTAGCACACTAGTATTTTACTTTTCAATTATTATATTGCCTACTGAAAAAAAAGAATAAGAGGAAGATTTTTGCTGACGATATCTGTAAAGTGTTTGTATTTCAGAATAGGAAATACACTAGTGAAAATATTTCAACTATCAAAATCCTGCTAAGAGTGAATAAGTACAAACCCAGATTATGAAGCTAACACTTTTCGTTCTCTGACGTGTGATTGCCCCTTTTACCTTCGGTTAAGATCACATAGAAATCTTGCATTAGCATCTTTGATCATATGTTTTCGTTTATATTTTCCTTAACCATTTGATGGATTTATTTATACTTGGATTGAATCAATACAAAGCATGGACAATTTATTCTGCAGCATACTTATAGGACCCTTAATTTTTTGTGGTCAAGGTCAGTCAGAAAATTTGCATTGCGGTTTTGGTTAATGTGGGTGTTTTTCAGTTGTTATAACCCATAAATTTTCATTACACACGGGTAGAATGAATATGAATCAAAGAAAATTCATACTGCAAATTGCCATCCTGGGTTTTGTTTATGCCAAATGTTTGAAATTTTGAAGAAGAAATTGTTGTGTTTTTTTATTGATTTGGTGCTGATATGACCTCAAATGTAGCCACTAGTTGCCATCTTGAAGATCTTGTTATATCACTACTCCTGCTAGATTGATCATCATATTGACATGTTTTCCAAAAAGAATTTCTGTGATATCGAGTTGGACCTCGATAAAAAATGATATTGACATCCAACATAGCAGCTGTCTTGAAAATATTGCCATTCCTCAATGCTGATGCAGGGTTTTCATCAGATTTTTTTAAATGTCATTTTGGATTCCAAGCAAAATATTCTGACTTCCAGTTTCGCAGTCATTGTGGCCATTCCAACAATGTACTTATCCTAGATTTTGTCATATCAGTGAGGGGTTTTCACCAAAAAGATTTCTTGTCATGAATACTTGGTCCTGAATGATGATTGTGCTGATCTGACATCCGATACAGCCACCATAGCAGCATTCTTAAAATCTTAATCCTGTTTGTCCTGAATGGATGATCATATTCACTGGGGATATTTAACAGAAGATACCTAATTAATGTCCAGCTTGTTCTTTTAAAAAATTGTGCTTATATTCAATATTCAACAGCTAAAAAATAAGAAATGGTCTTGTGTTGAATTTGAATTCCACTGAATTCTTCATTGTGTAGAACATTGGTCCCTCAAAAACATTAATCCCTTTTGAGGGACTTTTATTTGCATGCCATCTTATTTTTATTGTTCTGGGTGGGGGTTTTTTAAAACTTTTTTTATGGTTCCCTTTTAATAGGAACTTAAATTTTGTATTAATGTTGTTCGATTTGACACAAATGTTCTGGACAGGATACTTTTTCTAGCATTTCAGCACTTGTTGTTCAAGGGCTATTTCAAGAAGAAGAAATAAACAAAGCATGTGATATTGCTTATTTGGAGAATTTATATACAGCTATAACAGCAAGGTAAAATTTTAACAGATGCTATATTTTACTATCTTGCTGCAGTTTTTAAAATGAAGTTTGGATATTTAAAACAATGTATAAAGTTCAGGAATAATAATAGTAATAGTCTGTCTTATCTACACACGTGTTTTTTTCTTCTCCTGTAATAGCCCTTTTGAGTCAGTTTTTTTTTTTTTTTTCACACATCCTTGTAACCATTAATTTTAAGAAATTATGGAAATGCTGTACATCCCCAGACACATGACCTTTCCTTGCAGAACAATTTCTTTTGCTACAAATATTTATGCTCGAATCGCATGGCATTAAAATCTGCTGTCATGACTGCATGATTATATATGGGTAATGACAGCTTATTCATCCTGGGTTAACTTGCATATGAAATTGTTCAAAATGCATCCAGGCTCTTGCAAGAGAGAAGAGACAGTAAACTTGGCAAGGAAATAAGATGTTCTGAATGTACAGTATTGCCTGTTATATTTTTTTCATTTGTTCTGTTGATTCTAACATTTAACATTCACTGTTGAATAATTAGATCCCGGAGATGACGATGATGATGACAATGATGCAGGCAGCTTTGGGGGAGGAGTTGATAATGAGTTCTTTGGTAAGAGATGTGCAATCAGTGTCCTTTACAGTTATTTATCTGGAAAAGAATTTTTTTATAGATGGACCTGCCCTATGAGCACCATTTTAGAGGGTCACCTGGTTTCAACTGCCACTTCCATACACACACACACACACACACAGAACTTACAAACATTAAAACAGCTTCTGAAGTTCAAGAGACCCATTATGGGTGTCATTATTTTTTTTAAAACTGCTATGTTAATGTAGCTTACCTTATCTGAAGCAGGAAATAATAGTAAGTTACTTGTTAACATGCATTGCTTTTTTTAAAGGGTATCTCTGTTATCCAAATTGGATACCAACATCAAAATACAGTATATTGTTATCAAATTCTTAATTGGTGCAGGTTACTCTTTATTTTATCTCCAGTTTATCATAATTGTCTTACTGAAATGATACTAATTGAAAATGTTCCATATTATGATAAAACAATTTCCCCATCATTATTTTTTTAGTTGGTTGACCTGTTGGGATCATTTTCCTCTATCAAAAGCAATGAACACGATATAATTTGTTATGGGGACACTTAGCGGTTTTTATGTGAGAACCTGATCCTTGTACTCACCCAGTATACAACACTGCACTCATTACTGTTGCAGGTGAAACTTTTATGGGAGCTGGTGACCTTTTCCAAGATGAACCAGTTGCAGAGAGTACTGGTTCTCATGCAGATAGAGCTGAAGGGACATCAGGAAATCAAGAAGAAGGTATGAATTTTTGCATGTTCTTTTTTAATCAGTCTGACAATTTAACCCAATATCGTTGAGACCCCTGCTCCATATCATAATGTTGATATAATCACTTCCATATTTGTATTAACTTTCTATTTCCTTTGAATACATAAACATACTGGATATCCTATGGCTGTTATTTCCAACGACAAAATGACAGGATCCGCTTATAAATGGCAAGGTGGATGTGATATTAATGTAATCCTTTTCATCCTCCACAATCTTCCAAACAGATTTGATATTTGTTGCAATATTAACAATAAAGATTTCTTTTGTTTCAACTGTTAGCATTGCATGCCAGAAATCAGGGTGGGTGACATCTTTCATCCATGCTTTAATAACCTTCTGTATATTTATGGGCTCCTAAGACTTGCTATTAAAATGACATTGTATATAGTGGGACATGATGAAGATCCCCTCTCTCTCTCTCTCTCTCTCTCTCTCTCTCTCTCTCTCACAGACACACACTTCATAGATATTCTCTCAATACCAGGATTAAGTTATTCACTATAGCTGATTGCAATTTTTAACTGTGTAGCTTCAGACCCATATAAATGATGTTTTATTCTTCTATTTAATTTATCCACTGTGCTATACAAATCCTGAAAAGACACAAGTTAAACTTGGAAACCATATTTTGTGTTTCAAAAACGTGTATGCCATTAATAATAATATGCACAAAGATATAGAATAGAACAACTTGAGCCCATGTATGTAACAAAACAGTGTAATGAATTACATAAACAAAATGAAATTGAACATAATATTTGAATGATCAATTTTACACAGTTTATGTGAAATGCGGGTAGCAGCTCAGTTAAAAAAATAAAACAAATTTCATCATAGTATCGAGTGAACAATATAACTGAAATTGCCGGCATGTCAGCAGAACCTAATTGGTTCTGTCCAAATCATTGTTGGTGACAGGTCAGCATTGGCATCTATCTATCTCTCTCTCTGTGGGTCCCAAGTGGCTGAGTGGTCTAAAGCGCTCTCCATTATGGATCACTGCTATCTCTCCTCTGTCTGCATGGGTTCGAGTCTCAGATTCGGCCAATGTGGGTATGTGAGAAAGCTTGCCAGTAGCTTCTCAAGGGTCAGTGGTTCTTTCCAGGGATTTCCCGGGTTCTTCCTCCACCATTAATACTGGCTGCCGTGTATATCCTATCGTGTGCTGAAAAATGGCGTTAAACCCTACAATAACAACTAACTTTCTTTCTCTCTCCAACCTTTCTGGATCAACAACTGTTAACTTGGCTCTTTGCTATCTTATCCCATTACATCATTCACAGGTATGGAGCTGTTATTCCGTCAAACAAATATAATACCCAGCTTAAATGTTTGTCAGGTTTTTTTCTTGTACTTTGATATAAAAAATTATCCTCACTCGTCGTAACTCCACAGAACTAAGCTATGGTCATTTTGAAACCTGATACTGATACACAGACTATTATTATAAGATTAATGTCTTTCGTTAGCAGATACATATGACTGGGACCATAATATAACTAGACCTGTTTGATAACTATTATGCAGAACAGTGTCAGTCAACACTCTTCAGTTTTCCTCAGTTAAGAGAATTCACAACTTAATTGCACAAATGAATAGTCACATTACTCGCTAACTAGCGATTCTCTGAAATAGATATGGTAAAATCAGTTCTTAACATACATGATTTGACATAAATTCTCAAATTTTGTATCAGGGTAATGCATGAAGTTCCTACAGTACATTTCTATTACATCGGAACAGGGCATTTCAAACAAATTCTGATCAGTATGAGCAAATTCATACAATACATGAGTCATTTAACACATGAAACAAAGGCATTCAAACCCTTAGCTTCCCAACTCACAGAAAATTGATGTATGAGTTCAGTGTTTTATCAATAAATGGCTTTATATAAGTCATTTGACTCAAGGCAAAAAATCAGTGGGTCAGAATCCAAACCTGAGTCTTATTCAAGCCAATGATAAGTTTCCAGTAGTTTAAAAAAAATAATCATATTGTTTAAATACACAACGAAAGTATTAGTTATAAAATGTTATTAAAGCCAATAAGGCGATTCCCTTGCCAGAAGTATCTGGACATTCTATATTTGTTAAAAATCTTGTTGATGGTTTCATGTCATCAGAAATAATCTGGGCATATATGACAAGGCATTTATTGCTAGCTATGTCGTTGCTTTCATCTGCCATTGCTATCACAAATTACGAATTTTGCAGGTCACGTATAAGTTTATCCTCAACAATGATAGGCTCTCCAGTAACTCAGAACAGTTAGTAGCCGAGTCATAATGATTGGCAGAATTCTTCAGAATGCCAATGGCATCAGATGCATTATTTGTGAGTTTTCTTGTCGAATTTTGCAGGTCACGTATAAGTTTATCCTCAACAATGATAGGCTCTCCAGTAACTCAGAACAGTTAGTAACCGAGTCATACTATTGGCAGAATTCTTCAGAATGCCAATGGCATCAAATTCTTCAGCTGTTAAGTCGTGTATTAAATTAAGATTATTTTTTTTAAAGAGATGTGTTCAAAACTAAGCCAATATACACACTTAAGTAGCACTTTCACTGCAATGTCTTGTTTAAAAGAATGTTTTCGTAAACCTGCATTAAAATCGGCCTGGTATTGTGGACCTTCAGTCAGCAGTTTGTTTTCTGGCAACCAAGCATGCTTTGCTAGTGTACTGTTCTAAAAGTTTGTGTTTTCAACACAATTTTTTTTATAGCCTCTGTCCACATATGGCAAAACACAAATGTGTCTTCACTGTCATATTCTTCACTCTACGTTTTTTTTTTAACATAGCCAGCTGTGTTTTCAACCATTACTGCATAAAATAACGTTTTATCTTACAAGTAACCTTTACCTCATCTATGGATGATGATGGCTTAACTGGTAAAATACTATTATCATCAGTCAGTCATAAACATAATCCAAAAGATACTTTTGTTTGTTTCAGATCTATTTTAATTTTTTTGTTGCCTTGGACACCATTTTCAGTCAAATGCTTACAGTAACTTTTTGTAGCTGCTAACCCTCATGAATTTTGGTGTGAATTTCACGACTTTTTCAGCGATTCACGGATTCACACTGCAAGCCAAAAATTCATGAATTCTCCAATCCTCAATTATTTTAAATCTTTAATAAAATAACCGATTTCCCGTTAAGCGCTAGTCATGATATTCGCAGTTGCCGAAACGGTCCGGTACTACTGGTCACGATGTTAGTAAATCTACAGCCGATTAGTACAGTTGGCCCAGTAGCAAGCATTTTAGCCTATTTTAGTCTATATGTATAAGAGTAGTTTTACAAATGCTTTTGAGAGAAACTGGGGCCTAACTGGAATTTTGCTCCGCGCAAATGTCACCAACACTGATTTGAGGTACCGTTCAGCATGGCATGTAAGATCTTGAAGTGGTCTAAAGTGCTCTCTGTTACAGATCACTGCCATCTCATCTGTCTGCGTGAGTTCTAGTCGCTGATTCAGCCAGTTTGGGTATGTGAGAAAGCTTGCCATTAGCTTCTCGTGGGTTGGTGGTTCTTCCTCCACCGTTAATACTGGCTACCATGTATAGCCTATTGTGTGCTGAAAAATGGCATTAAACCCCAAAACAACAACTGTTAGCTTGGATATCATAGAGTACTTTTTTTTCTTCTTCTGCATTTATGAGGGATGGGCACATTATTCTTGTAAACTGGTACACTTTAAGAAAAAATGCATGTTAAAATCACAGGCTGTAGTATGGTATTATCAGTTAAAGAGTCAAGAGCTACTCCATCGAGGTGTCTGAATGTTGTTCGTAAAATGTACATATAATAATAAAAGGAGATGATATATAGACTTTTGCTAAAACGTCAAAATCTGTTGGGTTCATATTTTTAGCACATGATAGAAGAACAAATTGTTTGTTTTGGGGAAGGGGTGTGCAGACGGCTTGCCCCACTTATCGATAATGGCTATTACCATTTATGGTTTCCAGCAGTATATTTTCACATCCAAAAGGAGGAAAAGCAATGACTGACTTGACTTGATGCCTTTGAAATTTGCTTCATAAGTGTGACAAAAAACTTGTAACTTCACCTCTGATTAGAAATGTGCATCTTAGCTGAATAAACCTCAGTGAAATTTCATTCTTTTAAATTTTGTGTAAACTTTAACAGCTGCCAGTGTAATTCTGCCATGTTCGATATTCAATAGCTTTGAAAAAATTTGAATTTGTACCCAGAATAATGGGCCTCTTTTGAAACGTCTTGTCCCAAAATATTGTTTTAATACATCAAAATCTTTCAAGTTATTGAGCCAAAACAAAATTTAAGTGGAATGGGATGGGACGTGTGAGTGGGGGCAAAACTAACAATGCTGTGTGCCTTACATAAAAAAAGGCATTAATTTACAAAGCCTGTTCTTTTGTTTCCAGTACCAAAGATGCCACATCAGTCTGTGGGTGAGGCAGACTCCGTTCTTCCTCCACAACCAGCAGCTGGAGCATCAGGGGAACAAACCACACTAATCAGTAATGAAGAGGAGGCTTTTGCCCTAGAACCTCTTGACACTACCAATATACCAGGTATGTGGATATTCTAGGCAGCAGGTTAGAAATTGAAAGCCATCTTCATTTTCTATAATGTACAACCAGTATGTTTTGCTGCTTCTCTCTCTCTCTCTCTTTCTCTCTCTCTCTCTCTCTCTCTCTCTAACACACTAACAAACAAAAACTTTATTTTCTGATTAGTTGGCATTGAATTCCATTCATAGAACTAATATTTGTTAACCTGAATTATAAGATGTGGTAGGTGTCATATTTAGTGAAATTCTCAAACACTCATTGTTTCCTTGTGTTTATATATGGACAGTAATATGACTTATGGAGCACAACTTTTAAAGATTGCACTCGGATGAAATTAGAAAGGAAATCACTGAAATGTGAAAATGCTTGTTATTAGATCCTCTGATAGAAGATTGATGTGCTCATCATCTATCCATTCAGCATCCATTTGTTATTGCTACTTCTCCAGAACTACTTAGAGGAAAGTTATGAAATTTGGCATCCAGTTTCATCTGCACGGTTGGTCTGGCATAAAAATGGACATCCAAGAATACTTCCATGACAACCATCTTGTAAATCTTGCTATCGATACATATCCTCAATGGATGGTCATACTGACATGTACATGCCAACCATTACACTTTTTTTTTTCTTCACTAAATTACGCCTTACGCATAAATGTATTCAGATTACGTGTTTTTGGTATACTCCCCTAAAAAAAAAATTAAAAATTTGTTTTCTCGTATTTGTTAACATGCCGTTAGCCCCACAGACCGTATTCTAGAAAAGATGGTTTCTAAGTAACTATGACGTAAGAATACGCTTGTCCGTAGACTTGTCCATTTGTTATTGCTACGTCTCCAGAACTGCTTAGAGGAAACACTGTCCTAACAGTATTATGTTCTGTTTATAGCAGTTGCCCTATTTCCAAGAAATAGGCTTGTTTTACTTTCAAACTTTTGACCTCGGTTTCTGTTTATAGCAGCTGTATGGCTTAGGAGAGAACAGACTGGTTTTCTAACTTGTAATCTTTGCTCACAGATTTGATATATGGTACAGAACCAGTCTATATGTATTTGGTGCTAAAAGTTGGTCGGATTTATTCGAGTTGATGCGAGTGTTTTCAAATAATTTCACAGATGGATTAGAAAAGATGAAACATCGATTCAGAGATGAATACATGAACTACATATTACAGTATTCCATTTTAGGGCAGCTTCACACCCCTTGCAGGCTGTGTGGAAAGGATTTTTATATTGGTCATGGTGGTAAAACAAAGAAACTTTGAATAAACTCGTTTTACTAACAGCAGTACAAAGTAACTTTTTTTTTTTTTACAGCAGAACTAAATTGTGTACACAAATTTTATAAATGCAGAGGCGTTATGTACCAAGTTCTTTACGGAACACATACTACCCCTAGCAGTAGAAGACTACATTGGTCCTTTGTTCAAACATGTTTCCTGATTCCAAAGTTGCAGAAAATATGCATGTGCAAGAACAAAATTGTTAGGTTTTTAGCAGAAGATACTTCACTTAAAATTGCAGAAGCCATGCAGATTGGGCCATTTAGTATTGCAGCAGACAAGAGTATTGATTATGATAACAAAAAGTTGTACCCAGTCTGTGTGAGAGACTTTGACAACGAAAAAGGCAAAGTCAGAGTGCTCTTCTTTCATTACCAGAATTAACAGTAGATTCCACTGGAAAAACAATTTTATATTTGATTGATATTGCTTTAAAGAAATATAAGATGTTCATATCAAGTTGTCTCTGTCATATGATGTACCATGCTGCTGGAAAGGCTGCTGATAAATTATAAGAACTCCTGAATATCAAGTTGGCACTCTACCTGACAATGGACTTCATGGGGACAGTTGATTTTTTCATCTTATTTGCCAGCCAAAAGACCCAATAACTGAAAGATATAAATTTCCTCTTCCTTGTCAGGGGGGCCCTGAGTGGCCGAGTGGTCTAAAGCGCTCTTCGTTACAGATCACTGCCATCTCACCTCTGTCTGCGGCGGTTCGAGTCTAAGATTCAGCCAATGTGGGTATGTGAGAAAGCTTGCCAGTAGCTTCTCGTGGGTCGGTGGTTCTTTCCGGGGTTTTCCCGGGTTCTTCCTCCACCATTAATACTGGCCGCCATGTATAGCCTATCATGTGCTGAAAAATGGCGTTAAACCCCACAACAACAAAAATCCTTGTCAGGTTATGAAAGGAATATTGGTTCTTTGCCATTCTGATGCGGACTGTGAGAGATTGTTATTGTAAAACTGAATAAAGATCCAGGCTCTGTAATAACCCAGCACTTTGTGCTCTACTAGTGTGCAAAACATTTATAGTCTCGGCCGGTACAAAGTGTTTTGAAATGCAATATGATAGTCTGGTGCTTTTTTAAAGCTGAGTAATGTACCGAAAATTTTGGAATTGGGAATGTGCACAAGTGCTGGTATTGTTGTTTAGAATTTACCCGTGATATATGTACCATGTAGCAATATTATAATAAGTACATGTATGAAAGATGTTTGTGTGATTTGGATTTTTAATGTAGCTTTAACAATTTTTCAGTCATGTTGCTACAATGTCTACAATGTGACAGTTTTTTTTATAGTGATGTCTAGCAGTCCGTGTAAATGTTTTATTTTGGTATTTTCATATAGTGCCATACTGACCGTCTAAGTGGATGGAGTTAGTGCCATGATATAATTTTTCACTAATTGTGTTCAATATTCATTAATTTTTATCCCATTTCACTAATTGCAAGTCGGGACGGTTGGCAGCTTGGATTATATCAACATGTGGTTTTCCCAAAAGAGTTTTAATGATATCTACTTTGTCCTAAAGGAAAAAAGGAACTGATTTTGCATCCAGTATGGCTGCTACAAGATGTAATTTGAAACCCAGTTTTTGCAAAGATATCAGAAATGGTTTCCTCATTGAGCAATTAAAATGAAAAAAAATAGTCTAATCTTGAATTCTTGAAACTAATTTTCAGCTTGTAGAGGATCAGTCTTTTTTAGCTGGGTTGTCCTCCACAAAAATTATTCTGATTTAGCTGGGTTGTCCTATCCAAAAGAATCAACCTGTCCAATCAGGAAACCCTTTTCTTTTGTTGAATTACATCAACTTGAAATTAAACCTGAAGATAAACAAATGAATATAATATGTTGTTACTTTTCTATAAAAGGTATTGAGAAGAAAGGCAAACGGAAGAGGAAGCTGGTTGTAGATGAACAGAAAGGTATACAAAGTGAGACCATGAAGCTACAGCTGTCTGACACATCAGATATTGTTACAACACTTGATCTCGCACCCCCTACAAAAAAACTCATGCTCTGGAAGGAGACAGGTGGAGTGGAAAAACTTTTCGTCTTGGCGGGCAAGAACATCATATCTAAAGTCGCGTCTAAGGTATGATTGGGCATTTTGAATACTTTTTCTTTCGTTATTATCAGTACTAGTATGGTGAGTAATAGGCAGTTCGGATGATGGTGATGGCAACATAATTATCACAAATTGCAGTGAAAATTATGCTTTTTTTCAAAATTCTAGAAAAAAAATGGGGGGGGGGGTAATTTAGTCATTCCCATTTATTGACCTTTTTGAGTATTTTAATGCATTATTGGCTATATCATGCCAAGGGAATATAACTTCTTGCATGAACCATTGTTAGAGAATCTTCAAGTTTCGAACAACGCTTTTGTCGTGGCTTCTGTAGTGCAAGCTCAGTATTATTATTTGGTTTGCCTAGTGCCCCTTGTAAGCTGGAAATCTCCTGGTCAGTATGATGAGTGTATGCAGCTTGTAGCAAATGAATCCTTTCAGTAATGGCAGCTGGGGAAAAAGATGGTGACTCCATGAAACATGACATACTGTCAGACAGTGTAACTAGTACCACCTTCCAAAAAACTAAAAAGCAGCGCATTAAAATCCTGGTACTCACGGAGCCTGATGAAGACCATTTGACTGAAAAAAGACTACATCTGTTACTAAGACCAGCATGGGCAGAACAGTGTTTTTCTGGTGCATTTTCTTTAATTGAATGGCTACATTTATTTAATTGGAAAGACTATCAAAATCCACCAGCCTTAATTCTTTTTGTCAAGTTATGCATTCATATATGATCTGTGTAATATTAAACATGGTTCCTATGCTACCAGGAAAAATGATTCTTCCTTCTGGAAAAATCGAGGGATCTGGCACCATCACTTGACAACAGAAATCAAGTCTGAACTGAACTGATTATGAATAGAGTATATTGCTTTCTGACCAGAATATTCAGTGGTTGCAGTACAGATCATTTGGGTGCTTGCCATAAACATATTTGTGAAGTCAATCCAAATGCTCAGCAGCTTAGATTCGTCTGGTAGACTCGATATTTCACAGACGGCTTATTGTTGATATCTTTTCATATTTGGAAGGTAATAAAGCCAGTCTAGCACTATAATAAGCCAACATGGTTTCAGCAAAGCACAGTCGCTTACCATATGGCCTAGTGAACTTAAACGCTGGTAAATTGTGTCATACCTGCATGAAATCGATAGGAAAATCATTTTCTCAGAAATTGTGAGTATTCCAGTTGTTTCGTCTTTAATTGGCTGACAGATGTGATAAAACTTAACCTTGATAATTTAAGTTTGCTAGGTCAGCTGGTAAACAGCTACCATATGCCGCTACTTTACAGTGGTGGCAAATTCAAATATTTTTATAGGCAGTTGGCTCTGACCCCACACCCCAGCATATGAAAAAATCGGCTGGGAATATTCTGAGAAAACTTGGATTATAAAATGGACTGCCATTTGGTGTCATATTCAGAATCTCTGAGCTGAACTTTGGTGCTAAACTATTACTGTTACAAGTAGCTTCTAATTATTGGTTTCAGATCTTAAATAGATCACAAGAGAAATTGGAGATTGTTGTCTGTTGTAATATATATTAACAAACAATATGAGCCCCTATGAGTATCAATGCAGGTTTATGAAAGGAAATCTAAAATATCTTTGAAATTAAATACATATTTCTTATATCTTTTTGTTTTCCTTTTCTTGTGGTTTTATTTTTCTTCATTATTTCCTACTCTGTCTCTTCTACTTTTTCCATGTGTTTTTTTTATTATTTTAGTTTCTTCAAATTACATTCAAAGATTACATAATTGTAGAGTTCTGTCTTATACAGAACATGTTGCAAGTCTCATGCCTATCAAACTACTGAATTAGAATCAGAAACTTATAAAAATCACACTTTTCCTGAAGCACAATGGAGGTGGGCGTGTAAGCCAGGTCTATATCAGGTTGTACACAAGAGTGCAGTATCTGCCTTACGATTGTTTTCTGACAGGTGTGAATTCCAATCTTAAATGCGTGCCAGAAGGCTCTCATGAACATGCTTTACAGACGAGACCCCTTTTTGTGTGGAATAATTTTCTGTCAGAATTGCTGAAGATCTTCATGATTAAAAGGGTAAGTTATTCATGATTAAAAAGATCGTGACAAATCCTGTTTCTGTATTTCAGTTATTCCACAGAAACCTCATAACCAAAACCATGACAGATGCAGAGGAGGAGGATGAAAGATTCCTGGAACTGGAGGCACCAGAAATAACAAGAGAGGAAGAAAGAACAACTAGAATAGGTAATTGTTTACAGTCAATCTTTCAACAGGTTTGCAGACATTATGTCCTTAATTTACTTCTGTTTTGGTAGAAGAAAATGAATTAGTACAGGAGAAAGATGTCTACACAATATACATGGTTCGTACGGTCCTTGAAAGTCTTGGAGAGTTTGGGGAAGATGAGGTAGCATTTTCAAAGCCTTGAAAGTTTGGGAAAATGGAGCAGATTACCCAGAGGTCTTTAAAAGTCTTTGAAAATTGAAATAAACCCAGAAATTGTACTTTCTTTCCATAACCACAAATAAAAATGTCCAAGGTTGTTAGATTTGGATGTATAGTCTGACCCATTTGTTTGTATTTTTAAAAAAAAGCCACCAATTTCAATAATTGAAACCTTCAATGTGATAAGAAGTGCAAGAAACTTAGTAAATTCGTTCATCGATTTATAATTTATAATCTGAGTAGAGTGGCCCTGACACTTACATCATATGTGCATTTCATGCGTAACGGAAGTTTTCAGTATAATAGACGGACATGCATGAGATTCATTTCCAGTTCCTGGACACGTCCATTTTCAGCAAAGGGGTGTGTGAACTACTACAGATGTACATCCATTTGTTGACTACATCTGATATTTACTATGTCAAATCAATCAAAAGAAAAGAATGACAACAAATTTGCCTTTCACGTGGATTTAGCAAGCAGTTTAATTTCTGTGTTTTTGTGTGCAAAGAGATATAATTCCAAACTCTCAATGGTAATTTACGGAATTCTCCGGAAGTTACCGAATAGGATGAACTACATCATTATATTGTCTGATGGAAAATAGCCCATAGTGTATGTAATATGGCGCCATGTTAGACTGGAAAGTCTGTTAGGCATGAAAGGTGCAGGGGATGCCAGTATTAGTGCTATTCTGGTCACATTCAGGTTATAAGTTATAAATCAATGATTCAGTTGACTTAGTTCTATGCACTTTAAATGTTTTCATTATTGAGATCAGTGGGGGGGGTACAAATAAACTGGGTTGTGTAGTCAGGATATGGTCAAGTTTTCCTGGCTTCTTTCTTTTGATGACCTGTTTCATTGTCATTGCTGCCGCAATAACAAAGGAGCATTTGTTTGGCCATCCAAAGTTGACCTTGGCAGCGACTTCAATAACACATGCACACTTCATCAAAGGAAGTCAGCACCATAACTATCTTCAGCATGTTTTTTTGTTTTCTAATTTCATGGTGTTTGTTTTTATAATCATATTATATATGTTTTTAGATGTTATGTAATGTTGTAAAGCGCTTCGAGCTTCTACAAATTAGGTGCAATACAAATTCCTCATTATTACTATTATTATGATAATCACAAGATTATAGTGGTCTCATCTCTTTCCAAAATGATTGAAGAAAAAGAATAGCAATGATAATAATGCATTTAAAGCACTGCTGATGTCTGTTAAGAGAACAATTTATTTTGTATTAAATCTGATGCATAAGTTACCTATCTTCCCGATCATTATAAAGCAAGTTTAGGAAATTAATTAGTTTGAATTTGATATTAAACAATATTGTAGTATTTTGCATTCGTTGTTTTCTCATATAACCTGTATACAAAATGTTAGCGAAAATAGGTCTTGGAAATCTATGTTTGTGCTCTTTTCTTTGAATTAATCATTCAGAGTTCTGTATGAACCCTGGTATATATTTGTGTTTTGAGGAACAACACGATCACAAGTGGATATTGGTTTGGTAAATTTTATTTATATATAAAGACCATATGCAGCACAGAGAATACAAGCTTTCTCTTGATTTCATATTCAGGTTGAGACATCTTTTTAGTATCTTTAAGATGTTCTCTGTACATGTCTCTCTGAAACATTGTTTAGCATATAAGCACAAAAATGACACAGAAATAATAGACAGTCTGCACATATCATAGTGTTATAAGTATCTCTGCATGGAATAATTATTTTTCCTACCTACAGTTTTGTACATTTCATAATGGGACCCTGAGTGGTCTAAAACACTCTCCGTTACAGATCACTGCCATCTCACCTCTGTCTGCGTGGGTTCAAGTCTAGGATTTGGCCAATGCGGGTATGTGAGAAAGCTTGCCAGTAGCTTCTCGTACGTCGGTGGTTCTTCCCGGGGGTTTTCCGGGTTCTTCCTCCACCTTTAATACTGGCTGCCATACATAGCCTATCATGTGCTGAAAAATGGCGTTAAACTCTTCAACAACAACATTTCATAGTGTTTCTAAGTATCTCTGTATGGAATGATTTTCCTTCCTAGCCAAGTTTTCAGCATTATCTTGCAGGGCATGAAAGTGTGGAATGATTTTTGTTCCTACCTACAGTTCTTTGCATATCTTAGTGTTTACAAGTATCTCTGTATGGAATGATTATCCTTCCTTACTGCAGTTCTATAGATAACTTGCAGTGTGTACAAATATCTGTGCGTGGAATGGTTATTTTTCCTAGCAATAGTTTTGATTCTGACATTCCCGATTTTCCAGAATTGGGAATTATTAGTGCAAATTCAGTATTCAGAATTATATTGAAAAATCACAGAACATTCACAATTGTATTGAGTAAAAATTGCAACCCAAGTTATCTGTATGAAAACTGGTATACAGACTGTACTTTCTGAGTGTAAAAATATGACCCAACTATATGATCAGGTATCAATTGATTAGACTGTAAATGGGTGAAAAGTGGCAGCAGAAATAAGAAATAAATGCTGGTTTTTTGTTTTTACTGTGGCAAATATATGTTGAAATTAAAGGTTTTGGAATTGGAGGAATGGATACACATTTAATTCTCATGAGACCTTCATTGTATTTGACTATGTACAGGTACATGTATGTATTGGTTCTTGGGAAGAGACATTGTAATTGTATATGTTGGTTACTTTTAAAAAACTTTTGATCCATTAGGTCAGGATACAATGATTAAGAAAAAATAATCTTATGATTCTTGATATGTATAGTTATGAGTTTGGCTGTTTTCTATCATTGTATACATAGAAAGCTGAAGTTGAGTCTGTATAAAAGACTTCGATAGTATATTTTCACCTCCTAATAGACATTTAAAAAAAGTGTATAAAATGAATATTTCAGTGGAAAGAACACAGACACGAGATGAAATCAGCACAATCTTTGAAGAACCATCTACACTGGAAATCTCCACAAGGTCAACACGATCTCGAAGGAGTGAAGCACCCTCTCTACGGCCAGCGCCAGAACCGGTGGAAAAACGTACAGAACAGAGTGCAGCAGAGGATATGTTTGGAGACACCACCCTCCAAGATGTACCATTGGTTGATCTTCCTCCAGAACCATCTCTTGTCAACCATCAGTATGATGATCCCCCATCTATAGCACCATTCTCAGTGCCACCTCATTCAGTTGGACCCCCTTCAATAGCACCTCTGTCTGTTGCACCGGTAAGTCCCTTGTGCTGCTGTGAATTAACATGTTATTTAGGGTTTGACTTTGCTTGGTTTTTGCAAGTAGTTATGTATTTTTCAGTTCTTAATTGATGGATAGAAGGAAAGGGCCATATTGTCTTCAAGAACATATAATTTTTGTTGTGCCTTGAAATTCGTGGTTTATAGCACCCACAAGCCCACAAAACCTTATTAACCCACAAGTAATAGAGTTCACAGTAGAGGATTCACAGTTTTGGCCTTGTTGACAGTAATTAGATTCTGACAGTAAGTAGCAAGTTGTAGAACTAAGCTACTTGGAATAATACTGCACTAGACAATGAATCAAGACAACTGTAAAAAGAAATTTGAAACTTTAATGGTCTCTCATACATTGGCAAGTTATAAAGACACTTTTCTTAGCATTGTTGGTGTAGGCATCAACTTTGTTTTGCATGCAGCTCACTTTCTCTGCGGTTATAGATGTATTCAACTTGACGTAAACAAAAGATGGTCACATTTACTTTTTTGTGATTTCATAATTGTTTTATGTTATAGGATTTTCTTCAACTCAGTTTTCTAACACTGGTGTATGTAAAATCATCTGATATGAGGACTATTTTCATCAGATCTTGTCTGTCCTGCATGAAGGTTTGACAGCGACAACTTATGGGTCATGTTCTGGTGACCTTTGAGTTAGCTATTGAAAATGTAGCTTTCAGAAGTTTGAAAGTGAATCAAATCATTCAGCACACATTTGATGCACTACAGCCATATACTTCACAGTCTCCCAAATGTGAAGGTATAAGAGTTTATCTGATTGATAAAATTAGTGATTATTGTAATAACATGGGTCACCATTATATGACCCCTGAGTGTCAGATCTTCACGTATGACAGTGGAAATCTGATTTTAATCAGATTGGGAGGATATTGTTATTACCATGGGAATATTGACTTCTATTTCACATTTCAGTGATTCCATTTAGTCATTAGCTCACATGTTGGCAAGGTACTTAGCTTTTGTTTGGTTCTTGTTTCTTGTGCATCAACTGTTCATATAGTTCATTCCACGTTACATTACAAATTGTTCCATATGTAACCCAGTAAATGTTCAGATAAGCAGCGTTAAATGTAGCTAAAAGTAAACAGTTCATTTTAAATACTTGTGTGAAATGAATTAGGTACTTTTAGCTACATTTAATGATACTGATCGGAAAGTTTACAGAGTTAAAGATGGAAAAAATTCACAATGCTAGGTAGAAAGTTCTATACCTTATAATTACAGACAAAAAATTTCCCCATTCTTCTCCTGACTTGAATCTTATTTTTATGTATAGTCCGTTTTTTATATCATCTCCGATTCGGTTTTTTAAAAACTGTCTGACCGGTCCCATTCCACAACAACCCATAAATTTTTTGTTCCATGTATTAGTTAGCACACGACTCTTGTAAAGAGTATTCTAATTGATCGAAAGTTAACATTCATCCATTGAATCTTTGTATAATTGAAACAGATGGCAGTGTAAAGAAGAAGCATACTTGCAAAACATGGCATCCTGAGTTATTGATTGACAATGACACAATAAGTTTAGTTACAGGTTTAAAAAATATATGGGAATTGCTGGAGTGAAAAGCTAACAGAAATTTAGTTGGTCAGTTTATAAGAAAACTGAATGCTAGAGGACTGGCATTTTGTAACCTCTGCAAGAAAGATCTGAATTCCGGTAATTGTGGCTGCCAATCCTAAAATTAGAAACTGTTTAAACAACAAAGAATTTGAAGAAACTGGTATAAAGGCCTTTTGGTATTGGACAAATCCTGAAGTTCCTTCAGTGTGGACAAAGGTACAACAAAGAAACCTTGACACATTTTCATAACATACAGCCAACAGCATTGTAAAAAAAATTATACAAAAATCCTCCTACTGAAACAGATATCCTGGACAACTGCTCTTTTCCAACATTTATGCTTTTGCTGCAAGACTTGTGGGAATGACCTTTAAAATATGGACTTGCGAAATAAAACCACAAATTACGGTAATGCAATTGCAGTCAAATTGAGATACTGGTTTGTCCATGTTTGATTTAGATTTTGGTTTCATATTAGATTCATTGGAGTGGGAACCAAACCATCTTGGCATGAATATCTCAGCTGCTTTAAATTGCATATATTTTTTATGCCTTATTGAGCTGTTGCTTTTTCTTTTTTATAAAAAGCAACAGTTAAGGAAAAAAAGGGGACAGTAAGCCTCTTAAAAAGTTTGAATGGCCAGTATCAACAAACAAAAGGGAAAATTTAGATCTTTGGGGAAAAAGCAGGAAGGGCAAAAAATATGTCTAGTGGACATCATGTGTTTATTTGGGTATGTCACATGTCGGTAAAGATAATAACTGTTGCCATGGCCCATGTGAAATTTAGAACATTTAAGGATTATATCAAGTTGAGAGATAGCAAGAGGTCATTGTGAGTCTGTAGGGTTTGGAACTGCAGTTTGTGAAACTTTATTGTAGGTAATTATTGTTCGAGTAAATGTTCTAGTGAAACACGATATTTAACATTGGCAGGGCTCAAAATTAGTGGTAGTCCGCTAGCCCGAGGCTAGCCGATTTCCTGTCGGACTAGTAACTTTCATAATATTAATAGTCAGATTGATTAGTAAGTTTCGGTTATCAATAGTCAGCATTTATTTACGCCATTCCCTAATAAAGACTTGACTTAGCAGATGTTCTGTAGAATCGAAGCAGTGGCCATTGTAAACAGTCATAAAATATTAGCATGAGAGGATGAAGTCAGTTTCTGCCTCGGAAAGGTGCATTTCTATAACAAGAATCCATCTTTGTGCATTTCACTTAACAGCACAAATTATGGTCCCGTCATTAACAACGGAAGTTTGGTAATTGATCCTGATTAATCTGATAATGAATTAAATGAAAAAATGACATGGTATCACACTTTATTCACTCTACGGTAACAAACTACAATGCGATACACCACACAAAAGAACACTACAAAAAGTATTCAAAGAAATTAGTTTACACGTTTTACTTTTGTTTGTTTAAGGTTCTTTTCTTCCCTTTTTTTTTTCTTTGCTTGCTACCCATCAAAATAATCATAAGAATTGGATTAATTTATTACAATTACGTTGTTGACATCCTTTCCATACAACTACTCTTTCTATGATGATAAGAAGTTTTTAAATTTTTCCCTTTCAAGAATGAACAAATAATTGAATACACATAGATATATCCAAGCAGAATGCCGTACCAAACTTAAGACTTATGATAGCATAAATGAAGCTGTTGAATACAACATGCCGAGTGTCAGATGGTTTCATTTGATGGGAACACACCTTTTCCAAGTTGACACTATCTTCTGATGCTAATATTTTATAAGTGTTTACAATGACCACTGCTTTCATCATGCAGAACATCCGCTGAAGTTAAGTCTTTGTTAGGGAGAGGCCATTTAATTGTGGGAGGGGGCAAAGACACATGTTTTGAAACTTGTTTCTTGCTCTAACATTCTTATATAAAGGACACTGTGCCATTACTTTTCTTGCTTTAAATAATTTGTGTCAGCTATACTATAACATCTCGTATTTCAAAACAAGGCACAATTCCCTCCTATTAAGACAGGCAAAATGTGGCATTTGATAGGTGTTCAGCCACCAGTAAAAAGGCAAAAGTTAAATGAGAATGATGAATAATTCTTATGATAGGGAAAAGTGTGATGGAAAATTTCAGAAGAAATGGACAAAAGACGGGGAATGGCTGAATTATGATGAGGAAAGGAACATTATGTGGTGTGACTGGTGTACGCAATTTGCAAAAAACAAACAGAAAACATCCAGTTTTGTTGCAGGTTGTTCAAACTT
This sequence comes from Sinohyriopsis cumingii, assembly GCA_028554795.2. Classification (NCBI taxonomy): domain Eukaryota; kingdom Metazoa; phylum Mollusca; class Bivalvia; order Unionida; family Unionidae; genus Sinohyriopsis; species Sinohyriopsis cumingii. Next base: position 7,640,931 of record CM068837.1, on the reverse strand, counting down.
TAAAATTGAATCAATAAACATGCATGGAAGCTGTGTGACATTGTTTTGTGAACAGGACTAGTAAAGATTTGGCAGGACTAGTAAATTTCTGAATAAACTAGTCCTTCTGGCTACAAAGAAATTTGTGTTAAATTCGAGCCCTGCATTGCTGCATCAGACATGAGTCACACTTCTGGACTTTTAAATGCATGTTTTCCTGGTTAACAATAGCAAAACATGATATTTTGTTGCACCTAACGAAAACTAGTTTAACATAACTGGGGGAAAAAAATACAACTGCTTTACTGAGAAGGTCTTGTTAGGGTCGGCAAGTCTGCTATTAATCAAAAGGTGAGCGATTTGAGTCCCACTTGGGCTCCTAGATGAATTTATCTTTCTTATGCCTAAGCATGGTTGTCTAATTTAGTAATTCAAAATACATGCCAACCATTACGCCTTTTTCACCAAATTACGCATTATGCTACATTGTGTACGGACTCTGCCTTTTTGGTTCATTAAAAAATAAAAATAAAGCAATAAAAAGTTGTTTTTGTCTTTTGTATTATCATCTCTATAATTCAGATTATATATATTTGAGAATATTCTTTAAAAGGTGACTGCTGCATTAGAATAGTGTAAAAGTACTTTCCTTATTTGCTGTTTATAGCAACTGTATGACCCATTTCCAAGAAAAGACAGGTTTCTTCAGATGTGAATCTGTACATTTAAAGATGTTAAGTGAAATGCTTCGTGGTTAGTTGTGGCTGTAATAAGACCAAAAATGTTAGAGCAGACGGATCTTTTAAATCTGAAAAGAAGACGAATCAGCATCGCTTTTGCAAACTTGAAAAGAAGTATGCGAGAGCAATGTAATACAGCAATCTGAGCACATGACCTTATTGCATATTTCCAGCTTACGATCATTCAGTGAAATTTATACCTGTAAAATAATAAATGAGTGATGAATATAAATAATTTTTTCAGTATATTTTGTGCTTGTATTATGGTTCTGACCCTTCAGGAAATAATTTTGCAGAACCAGGTTAGTATCTGATTCACATGTGCTATAATTCAGGCATATAATATAGAGATTACTTTTCATGCCCAAATTAGTCTTTTTTGCCACTTATATAATGGCAATAATTACGCTTATCTCTCTTCGAGGTTGGCATGTATGGTTCAAGAAGTGCTTTATTTTGGGCCACATGAGGCTAAGTGGTCTTGATGCACCTGCCTTCACAGATCATGTACATTTCATCTGCCAATGTTGGTATATGAAAAAGTTTGCCTGTAGCTTCCTGTGGGTTAGTGGGGGAGGGGTCCGGGATTCATCCTCCACCAAATATAATGGAGACCATGTAATACCTATCATGTGATGAAAAATGGCATATAAACCACAGTGCTTTATTTGATAAAACTGCTTCCTTTTTTATTCCCCCAGGTGTTCAATGAAGAAGTTGAAGGTGAGGGAGAAGAACAAATGCCTGAAGATGCAGAACAGGAGGAAAAGAGATGGACAAAACGAACCCAGCTGATGCAGCACCAACTGGAGAGCGCATTCCATCACAGGGATGTTCTCAGTTTCAAGGAAATGTCACGGCAGCTAAATCGCAAACAGGTCACATCCAAATTTTACACACTGTTGGTGTTAAAGAAACATCAAGCTGTGGATGTAGAACAGACCGAGTCATTTGGTGACATTCTTATCCGACGAGGGCCTCAGTTTGGGCTTGTGTCTTAACATGTGTCATGTGTGTATATTCATGATGGACTTTGTGTTCAACAGCACCTGAACATTCGTAACCAATATTGTTTTCAAGATGAGAGAAGTGACTAAATGCTATTGAAATCTAGAAAACCCATCTAAGTTATAGCAGTCATATACTAGGTGTTCATTTTATAACAAATCTTGTAAAAAAAAACCTTGGAACTAGTAGTGGTACCTGTGTTCTAAATTATATTGTGAGGAAGCTAATTATTTGCACACACATTTTATATCCACGAACTGTAATATATATATATATATATATATATATATATATATATATATATATATATATATATATATATATATATTAATTAACAGAAAATGGATATCATTTCGCAAGTGATTTTTCTTTTCTTTCTTTTAAAACCTGGATCTTATCCTTACTTAAAGAAGGTCTTAATATAGAATGGGATTTTTCCATAAGCTCAAAGGAGTGACAGTAAGAGGCACAATCGAGGAAACGTGCTATCAGCTTGAAGAGTGCACAAGGATATGGATGCTTGGTTTGATCAGTTATAAATCTTTTCTCTTGTGACCTTCACTGATTGCCTCAATCTAGCTATTCGGGTTGCAGTAGGGATTTTGGTCGCCATGCAATAGTCTATCATGTGCTGAAAAGCTACTTGCAAATTTAACCCATTGGTATAATCCCAGAACACAACTTGAACTTAAATTATTTCTTCCTATGGAAGATTTAGCAATCCATCCATAACGTACACAGAATGGATCCTTTCTGCATGCAGCTTAAATCTATTGAACAGGACAAAGTGGTACATGCATGGCAAAAATGTTTTTCTTATCTGTATTATTTGCTCCTTTTTTGTTGTCCTTAATCATTAGTTATATTGTTTTGTGCTATTGTCACATGTATACAGTAAACAGACTGAGGAATGTTCCTTCTGAAGTGATGTCTTTGCTTTGTCGGGGTTCAGTTTCCAATCCAGCATAATCGCTCTTCATTCGTGTGTGTGTCTATATACATACATACATATATATATATATATATATATATATATATATATATCACTGGATCCTGAATATGCTATGTTTGCCATACATGACCAAGAAATGAATTTTGTGGCCGACATGTTCTGTGAGCAACTGTATATAGTCATACATTATATCAAATGTCATAATATAGAATGCTCTTTAATGTGTTTGTCCAGTAGAGTGGCAAATAAACACCATAATAAAGTGAAATTCAAAGATAATTAGGTTTACACATTGTTTATTTGTGGAACAGTGATATATAATGTCACTGTCTAGACTTGGGACGACCCAAGTATTTGAGTGTTGGTTAAACAAGGGCAGAATGAGGAAGTTTTACTCTGTAGTAAACAGGGTGCAGTAAATTGAAAAGATTGGCTTAGTAAAGATATTTGTTTGCTACTCTTTATCAGTGTCGCAAAAAAAATTAAAAATGGATGAAAACGGTATAATTGAACGATTCCCATAGTCTGTACTATAGACATTACAATTAATCCATGACACCATGTGCTGTTGAACAATGTGGCTGTGTCAGCATAGATCAGACGTTTAGAACAAAATATATGTGTAGCCTAGGTTCAGATTAATAGAAGAAGAAAAAAGATGCCAGTATTAACAACTAACCTTTATTGTCATAAACCAGTGTTTGAAGATCTGAGCAAGTAAACCTAAATTTTGTCATATTTTCAATGTTAATCTGTGTCCAAAATTAGATAATTTGTAAAAGGAAACATTTTGTGGTAAATTTAACAATCAAATATATAAATATTTTCTCGTTTGTAGAAACTTTCTGTTTACCTTCTTTGAATGTTTTTATAATACTTTTTCACAAATATCTGCCCACTGTTAATATTATGGAAAATATATGTATGTATTTTACCAATTACATTCAAGGCCTCTCCTAGTGCTAGTTCAAACAAAATTAAAAAATGCTGTTTGACCTGGGCTCTGGGGATATATCCCTCTTTGTCTCCTCTTCCCCCTACCCACCACCCCCCCCCCCCCACCCCCCCGGTAACCTGGCAAACAGTCTATCCAAATTTTACTGGATCATACCTATTGTGATCATTAGAAAATATCATACACACGAAAGAAAAACTGACAAACAACAGTGCAAACTTTGTGTGAAGCCAACACAGTAACGATAAGTCACTTTTGGCTGTACATGACCACTTTCTCTCTAATGCCATACCTGGCAACTTTTTAAAAATGACAAAATATGTAACCAAATAACATAAATTTTAGCTTCATGTAAGCCTACAGATGAACCATCTGTATGCTGAAACAGGCTTTTCATAAAGTGAAAGAAATGATGTTTTGTAAACATAGCAGATTTGATCAGTTTATATATAATAAACTCTTACTACAGTTACCAAATTCATTTCTAGTTATTTGCCATGATAGATTTGTCATTGTGAAGAAACTGTCTTACATCAAGAGGTATTCTTTTCTTACCATTTTTTCAGAAGTATATATTATTGAGAATAACAAGCCAGAACTAATTTATATCTAATTGCAATTATTTTTTAAAATGTTGAACATAATTTCCTACATTTAAGACATGCCCATCTTGTGTCAGATCTAACTGGTAATGGCTTTGCCCATCTGTCTTTCTCTCTAGCCATTAACATTCACTTTTCCAGACCAAAACATGGTAATAATTGCAGTGATTTTCATGAAAATATGTATCTTTACTAAATGGTGTGTTTCATACCGTAGCAATGTTCCATTCCTTGTGGTCAATGTCACGGCAAAGGAACATGTAATTCTTTGTCTTGCATCCATTTCCAGGTTTAACTTGGAACCCTGAAAATATTTATGAAACTTTTGTGTTGTATGTCTTGTCTTCACATTGTCTCAAGTTTTTCAGACATACCCCTTACTGCAGCAAATGAGCAGCCAAATAGAATTTAAGTAGGTGGTTTGTTGTTTTATCTAGGCTGTTACTTTGCATCTCCCAACAGATCTTTTTATGAAACTACCCAGTCACCCATGGAAAACATACTTAATGATAAAATTATTCTTTGGGAAAAGGTCATAAGCTGTATCATTCAACATTTGCAGTGCTCCCATTCTGCATGGATTTATAGCGGTTAGAGTAAAGAAGTAAAAATTCCCCATTTACACTGGAGGCAGAGCCTTCATCCAAATGTGTTGTCCCCAGACCAATAGTCGCAGTCTATTCTGACATTTTTAATGGCAGACAAATCTCTTCTGAGATCATCCCTTCTGCAGCATTTTTGCATGTAATGGATTCATTTAAAATAATACTGCAATCAAAAAATTCAGATTAATGATGCAATATTGATGCCAAAATGGATATTTTTAATTCATCATTAATGAGGTATATTTTATCGTTGAGATCTAAGGTAAGATTGCTTCCCAAGAATGGCAGGGTGCAGCAGGAAATTGCAAGCATTCAGTTTGTAAAAGATTACTGGTGTTATTAGCGATTTCCTGACGACAAGGTGACAGAGTAATGGAGCACACCAGCACAGTTTGTCCTTGGTGAAATTTGATTGGGTGGAACAAAATTACAAATGGCAGCAACCTTCCTTATTAATGACTTAGGTTCATCAATGGAAAAATATTCTTATTGCAAGTTATTACAGTTTTATTATGATCAGCAGTTAATACATGATGCTTCAAACATGTTAATGAATTGATCCAGGTCTTTTAATTGCTTTGCCAGATATAAATTGACTCGTTTAAAGTAGGCTTATCATGGAAGGGTCGTTAAGTCTTAAGCTTGAAGTGCAAGCTTGTTCAAGTCTACACATGCTGCATTGCAGAAGTACATTAATGCAGAGAGTTTATAAGCCCACAGTGCTGCCTGATATCACCAATCTTAGTATTTTTTATTACAAATCTTTTTTTGTTTACTATATAACTGCAACCTTACCTTGCCGACCACTCTGGTGGCCTAGTGGTTAGAGCATCTGGCATGGAATCTGGAGGTCATGGGTTCAAACCCAGGCCAAGTCATACCAAAGCCATACAAAAATGGTAATAACATCTACCTCGCTAGGTGCTCAGCATTAAGAGATTAGTGCTAGGACTGGTCGGCCTGGTGTCAGGATAATGTGAGTGGGTGGGACATCATACTACATGTCTGTGGCAATATGCCCCAGTGCTAGACATCACTATAAACTGCCACACTGCAGACATCATAGGAATATGACTGAAAATTTTTAAAGTTAATTAAAAATCCTAATCACACACACACACACACACACACACAACCTTACCACTTGATCAGCCAAGCTACACTCCCCAGCTTCAAGGAAAAGTGTGAACCTCATTTCCAGGAAATGAGTATGCTAATTTTCCTTTTCATTTTTAGTTTATTTTTTTGGTATGAATGATATTGATTGTATTTATTAAGATCTGTGAATTGGAGTTCTTATTTATCTGAAGTTTTTGAAATCATTCCAGACATTTAATAGCAGTCTTGTGCATTTCCTTTGTATTTGACTTAATAAATATTTAACAGCTGCAGATAAACAGTATATTTGCATATTTTATGGAGATAACATGAAATAAGATTTGCATATAGTTGTTAAAATCCATTTAAATTATGGCAAATTTCATTTTAATCATTTAGTCAAGAGTTGTTGGCATATTCTGCTAGAAGCACTTTCCAAATGTTCCATACACATCTGAAACACTAGTACTTAATTACTGTGAGAACTCTGAAATAGAGGCATGATCAAATGTACCCATTATTAGTGTTGGTCACAGTCATTATACGTTTTCTCAAAGGCATTTGAACATCTGATGATTAAGATTTGTTTATTGTTATTTATTTTATTTTTTTCTTGTGCTCAAAATATTGTCTATCAAAAGAATTCATTCCTGACCAAGCGTTAAAGTACCTATTTATTGAATTCTTGTTTTGAACTTGGATTTAAATTGTAGGCTTAGGATCTGCTTAGATGATTGTTATTGTTGTGGGGTTCAACGCAGTGATCCCTAACGGAGAGCGCTTTAGACCACTTGGCCACTCCGGGGCCCCTGCTTAGATGAAAATATGTGGTTAAGTGTTGCTGAGTTATTTGGTAGTAGTAGAGCATGGGTGATGTGCATTAAGACTTGCTGGAAAAACCTGAGAAAGATTTTGAAAGAAAAAGTCCTGTTTAACAAAATTTTAATGACTTTGCATGCAAATTTGGACCATGCCGGGTAATTGTAGGTGTTAATCATTATCCAGTTTTTATCTTGGGTGTTTTGATACAAAGGAAAGATGGGTAACAGACCATCTGAATACAGCAGGTGGTGTTGTTTTGATATATGTTTTCATCTCTGTCCCCCACAATGTTTTTAATTACTGAATGGCAGTCATTTTTTTGTAAGGGCAGCAGTAAATGTATTGTAAAATATACGTCTTGTTTTGTAAACATTAATCTTTTCTGTGTTATTGATCTATTTATGTAAGTTTAAATTGCATTGGTAGGGGGGAGTATTTTTAATTTTAAAAAAAGACAATAGTGAACTAAATTTGTATACACCCATCGTAAAGTAGACATTCATTGTGGTGTTGTCAATCTATTACTAATTCTTTGGCTACCAAGCAACTTGTGATAGTTGGAGAAATTTTCCTGAAACTTTGCCTGTGTGTATGTCATGATGATGTGCTATGTATCATAGTATCAGGGTCAAGGTTATGACATGAAAAGTGTAATTATGTGATTTGCATTTTTGTGAACTTGTACCTTTAGAACCAATGAAGATGGTGTTACATAACATAGATGTACCATGCTACATTGTCATGATCTCAACATAGGAAACTAATTCTTTGATTTGTTTCCTTGTCCAGATTGTAATTTTTGAACCACTGAATATACATTACTGAAATGTATTAATGCTTCCAAACTTGTATCCTTGTCTGGAGTATAAAATGGATTGTACCACATAAAATTGGATACAATCAGGTGGATAACATGACACAAGACAGGTAATTACCAAAGAAATAGCATTTCTTTGCAGTAATGGCATGCTAATTATAAATTAATTCTTCTACTTTTTACCAATTTATGCAGTAATAAACAAAATGACATGAAAACAAGAAGAAAATGCCACTAAAACGTTTGGAAGAAAATCTTTGCAAAAACAACTCTCAAGGCAATACAAATCATGTATGAAGTTTGAACCATGAACATATTGTAAGGAAACTGCTGTGTCTGATCCATTACGCCCAGTCTTGAGCTGAAGGTCACAGCAAGTTGTATCCGTGCCAGGTGCAACTTGTGAAACAATTACAAATCTTGAATGAAATTTTAACCAATTATATTTCCTGACAGTGTTATATACTATATCCACACTTTTGCCACAAGGTCATTGTTACAAAAAGGGATAACATTTCAACCGGTGAAGATATTATAATGAGTCTTTTGCATTTTTTGTTGTACCCAGCCACAAGATCAAAATCACAAGTGATAATGAAAGCCATTGACCTGTTCCCTTATCCAGGCAGTAATTCTTGGACACCTGCAAATATTTTGATGAAACTTTATCCAGATCCATGCATTTGTCAAATCCTTAACTCCAGGGGAAAGATCATTAGTAGGGGAAAGTCACGAGATGTGCCCTTTTTTTACCTATGGATGTCTCCCATTTGGTTTCAGAAATATCAAAATTAATACACACTAACAAGTCTTTTTTAATGTATCTTTAGTGTTTATCATAATGATCAATATTCCTGTAAAATATGTGATAAAACATTTTTAAAAACTGTGCAATATTTGGTATTTTTTTAAGAAGAGATAATTTTGAGTTTTGAGGGATTTCAGCCCTCAAAGCCTATGGCAAACTGTATACTCCCTCGTTATGAAGAATAGTTTGTATTTCTTATAAGACACTTTCTATGTTTAGCTCATTTGGTCTTTTGATATTGAAAGTACAGTCCAGTTATATAAATGGACATAAATTATAGTACAGAGAGGAAAGTATCATATTAGATACCTTCCTTAATACAGTTTGACAACTTCTTTGCAGCACTTAAGATGAGACAGACTCCATTATTTATTTATTTTTTTGATAATGCTTATCAAGGATAAATGCTTAAAATATATTTCTCCAAACATTTTTGGGATATTTGAACCTATTTTCTCTTGCGAGCTAAAGAGAAGAAAAGATCTACATCAACTACAATTAAGATTACACATGTTAGAAAAGTACTGGCATTTTCTTGTGATGATAAAATGGAACCGGAAGATCAGTATCTCCCCAGCCCTGTTCATCCCATGTATCTTGTTTAGTATTACCAGATACTAGTAGTTTAATGTGACAACTCAACAATGCCTTGACACAAGCAGTGCAAGTTGCAAAAACTGTTTGAAAAATTCTGTCACAGAATTTAATGCAAAAGTCCCCTGTTGAATCTGAAGATTTTAAAAAAATTCTTTGTTATAGAAATGAAACAGTATATGATGTCCAAAGAAGTTCAATGTGCTGCCTATTAAATTGTAGGAGTATCTTGTTGTTTGTTGTTGTAATCAATGTACATGTCAGGTTGGCTGTATGGTATGTTTTGGTCTAATCTTCCTATGTCATAGTCACCAAATATATATATATCATCTGTAAATTTGTACATCATTTGTTTTTCAGTCTTAAATCATTTTATAAATAAAAGATTCAGTTTTGACTTTCAAGTGATGTTTATTATTCTGATCGGTAGTTATGCATGTTCCTTTATTAAACTGGCCTGTAAAATTTAATCAGTAACGTTTTAAGAAAAGACAAAGCAAGTATATACTGGCTTTGCTACAGCTGGCCAAATCTGAGTGAGCACAAACGGAACAACTGCTTGGTCCTAAGCAGATGACTTTTTAATATATTTAAGCTGTTCTAGCAAATTGTGTATGCCCACCATTACAGCAGAATGTATTGTATTATGATGTCCATCCACCTGTCTCTTTTGCCAGTTTCTTTACTGCACCATAACTGGAGTTACAGCTGGCATGCACTTTAGACAGAACTCTTATCAAGTTGTGGGTCGAGGCCAGAGTGACAGAAGGGAGGGGGTGCAGTAAGAATATTGTTGGAATCATAGATCTTTGCCAAACTTTGTAATTGGCTTGCACTCGAGTCTAAAGGGCTTGTGTCACAGACAATGCAAGTGTAATAAGTTAATAATGGTTTCTGCAGACAAGACTAAATACATTTAGAAATGATTGAAGTCACTAGGTCTTGGTCATTAATCTGGATTCATCTATTTCATATTTGCCTGCCTTCATAGAGGATGGTGAATAATGTGTAATGTGCCGCTTTGGACAGACTTCGGGACATATAAAAAAAAAACTTAGCAAAATTGTATGTGCGTCTCTCTCTCTCTCATATATAATTTTGTTTTTTGCAATATTCTCCACGACACCTTTTGTTGCATTTATTTGTTGTTCCTTGAATTAACCACGCACAGTTGTTCATTATATGAATGATATCTGTTTAATTAAATTTACACCCCTTCTGCTGATATCAATTAAAATATTGTTATATTTAAAATAATAGTATATCCAGAATCTCATACTGCAAGAATAGCACGAGAACGATTAGAAGCAATTAAAAAATTTCTTCCTGTCAGAGACTCATTTAGAAAAAATCTACAAGCGCAGCAAGAAGCACAAGTTGAGTACGAAGAAGAAACTAAAAAACTGTTTAAACCTGTCACTGCATCTACTGAAAAGGTTACAGCTGTCATCAAAGAAGATCTTCTTCCGCTATCAAAACAAACAGCAGAACAAACTGAAAAAATAGCAAGAACAACTAAACAGACAAAGAAGATTTTACGAGATCTTCCACCTGGCATAGCCAGGGAAATAGCTGCGGCTCAACCTCCACCTGTCGGCGAAGAAATACTTGAAAGTATTGGAAAACTTCGTACTGAAGTCGCCGACGTGCAAAAAGAACATGCACCTGAACCCGAACTAGTAGAAAAAAACGTAAAATTGATTGCAAAATTCAAAGAAGGGGTTGTTGAAGAAATTAGGAATACTAAAGAAGAACAATTACCCGAAGCAATATTAAATAGTATATTTAATAAATCTAGTATTTTAAAATCCCGTTATGAAAAAATAAATGATGAAGATCTTATTAAATATATATAACGCGTATATTGCAACAAAAAACAAGCTAAAGGTCAAGAATATAAAAATCTTAATAAAGAAATAAAAAAGCTTCATAGAGAGAGACTGAAACAACAAGAACAACTCTCCCAGTATCAACTTCCTCCACCTTTACAACGTAAAAAAATTTCTGCGCCGGTAATGACATTTACACCGACAGATTCACCACATGGATTTCGAAGAAGTGACTCACCTGACATACCCCCGGTCACCGCTGAAGTACTTTCTCCGGTAATGCAACCACCAGTATTTAAAACACCTCAAGATGAACCTAAAACAGGATCTGGTTTATGTCCTGATAATATCATTAATGATGTGTCACGGTTAGAAGTTCTCATAGGAGGAAAACGTGCCGGAAATAATTCTCCAGAAATAACTAATGAAGCAGCTGATATTTGTCGGCGATTATTTCAAGGCGGTATCATGGATATCGGAGTTTACCGAGAACTTATCGATGAACTTGTTGATGACTAGTTGTTAAATAAATGGTAAATTAAAAAACAGATGATCATACATAATAATCGTCGTAAACCCGTACAGGTCAGAGCGGTAAACTCACGATTACCAATCTACAGAGCTACTTACGGAGATGGACTTGGTGATGTTGTGCGGAGATTATTCACAAGGATAGCTCCAAAAGCAGCACCCGTTGCAAAACAAATATCGATGAAAGCTATCGATATTGTTCGTGAAAAAGCTCCTGGAGCAATTGTCAATGTTGCTGGTAAGGCGTTTTCGGCAATCAAAGAAAGACTAGCACGATTATTGCGACGAAAACAACAACCACCAGTGAAACTGGCAAGTACTGAAATTATGTCCGCAGACGTAAGTAAAATAATAAATCAGGCTGCAAATAAAAAATTAGCGGAATTATCTAAAGAGGAAGAAAGAAATATAACATCAGATTTGATGGATCAAAGACTCAGTGAATCAGGAAATATTTCAAGCATGATATCAGGGAGTGGAATTTCCAAACACGGTTTTCGTGTTAGACGAAAATAATTATAATAAAATGTTCAAACGTGAATCCGATGAAGCATTTGATATGGAGGCACCTGTCCTTAAAGATGAATCGGTACGTGATTATCAGTTTTATTCTTATGAGGCACGAATACCAGATCAACGTGGAAGAATTGAACTACAAGTTCATGATACAAGTAGATACTTTTAACCCGCTGAGGCTTTTCTTGAGGTAGAAGGTACAATTATAAAAACGGATGATACTAATTACGGAGGTGCAGTAAAAGTTGGTTTTGTCAACAATGGGATTATGGCGTTGTTTGTTAGCGCCACTTATATGATCGATGGAACAAATATTGAATCGATTCAGAAAGATGTAGACGTTGCTACAACAATAATAGGATTAGCAAGATATTCTGATGATTATACAAGATCAGCAGGTCCTACAATGATGTTTGTGAAAGATAACTCCAATAACCCTGAAAGCGATCGGTATAATATAAGACGACCAAGAAATTTTGCCAATAACGCTGATGCTGATGTGTGGCCAGTGGTTCATGGTTCTACCGAAAATTTCAACTTGGGATTTGCAGCACGTGAAAATATGTTACTAGGAGACAATAGAAGATTTTCATGTACAATTCCACTATCGCATATTTTTGGATTTTGTAGAAATTTTAGAAAGGTTATTTTTGGAGCTAGACACACGGTTGTTCTTGTGCGAAAAGGTGATGATAACGATGCTCTGTGGAGACCTGTTGGTGATGCTGGTAAAGTAATAATGTCTAAACTTTCACTGTGGATGCCGGTAATGACTCCAACGATCGCAGTAGAACAAAAATTAATTTCTTTCATGGACACTGGTGGTAAATCCTTGTTGTCATGGTTAACAACAAGCACAGATAGTATGCAAACTAACGTTAACGGTCAGTTTACATAGTATATAGCATCACAACAGGGTGTTTCTGCACCGCGACATATTTTTGTTGCGTTTCAGGAAACTAATCGATTAGGCTCACAAACTCACTCTCATATGATATTTGATAAACTAGGTATCACAGATATTTCTTTACGGATAAACGGACAACAAGAACCAGCAGAAAATATACAACTAAATTATGAACAGAATCGTATAGGACGTGCATATCATCGTTTAATGTCATTCATGGGACGTGATCAAAATGTTGATACCGGTTTGCAAATATCACAATATGATTTCAGAACTTTGTATCCGATTTATTATTTTTCACTGGAACATCTTGATCTATCAAAACAATATGTCGTTGATGTACATCTTAAAGCAACATTGAATACAGGTGGTGCTAATTATAGAGCAATCGCGGTCATACTCAGCGATAAAGCCATGTTACTTGAAGGTGGTAGTGGTCGAATGAGAGTCGTTGATGCACCAGTGGAAAATCTTTAATTATTCAGAAAAATATTATTTATATAAAAATGTCGTATAGTCATGTTAATGTTACTCTGACTCCCGGTCAGGTCAAAAAGCTTCAATCAAAAACCACCAGCAAATGAAGAACTAAAATATCACTAAAACGAGATCAGATGGGTGGTGGTCCAAACAAATTATCGTTGACAAATAATCAGATTAAACATTTCGATAAAGCCCTAGAATCAAAAACTGGAGTTCAATTACGTCTTTCTCCGAGCGACATCAAAGACATGGTTAAAACGGGTGGTATATTTCCACTTCTCGCAGATATTCCAGCGTTAATAGCTGCTGCCGCTCCAGCCGTAGCAAAAGCAGCCGCGTTAGGTGCTGTTGGAACCGCTGCTGGAATGGCTCTAAAGAAAGCAACAGGAAATGGGTACAAAAAAAGGGACGCGGTCTAAGATTACCGGGATCTCGCTGCGGAAGCGGTCTGAGGCTCCCACGTTAGATGTTACAGCATCAAATTTTGATTTACTTGATGCTGCTAAACGATTAAAAATAAAAGCCTTTATAGGTGTTTTTATGGGAGATCGATTACCAAAACAACCAAACAAACTCGAAACAGGTATTATTAATCTCGACAAACGTTCCGGACCCGGTACTCATTGGGTATCATACGCGGTTGATCCACGTGGAATCGTTTATTTTGATTCGTACGGGTTAGCTCCACCTGCTGAATTTATCAAGTATGTCGCACCACTTCACGCAAGAACCTCTGGTTGTAAAGTTTGGTATTCAACGCTACCCACACAAACAATGACAGATCTGCCAATATGCGGCCGTGAAGTAATTAATGTACTCGACGCTATATCGAAATCATCCAAACCGCCACATAAAGTTGTGCATGATTATACAAGCAACCGATTCGTTGCGCGTAAAGCGTTTTAAATAGATCTTGGATCTTAAAATATAATGGTTGATATTTACGGAAGAAGATCTTCCCGCGTTAAGAGAAAATCCGGCGATGCTGTTCCGTCGAAGTATGCGACCAAAGATGAACTCGCTGATATCATGAATCTTGCTGGAGTTGATCCAGATGAGGTCGTTATTTTTCAAGATCGATATGGTAAACTAAAAACGAGCAATATCAGATGGAATGATATAGTTCGACGAGTACTCGGTGCAGTTACAGATAATATTCCTGTGTTTACTGACAGCGGTAGAATCAGAGATTCAAGTGTATCATTTACAACCATCAGAGATGAAATTGCAAGAAGCGTTGCTAATCGCGTGAAAAATACCGGTGACACAATAACGGGTGAACTCAGCATGAACGGGAATAAAATAGTTGTTTTAAGAGATCCAACATCCGACGAAGATGCAGCAACAAAAAAATACGTCGACACCGTAGATGGTAAATTATCCACGTTGCGGGCCGAGTATGACGTTCACGTGGGCGCTTTTGCAAGATTTCGCAGAAACCATCAAAGAACCACAGAAGAATTCTTCGGCATTCCGCACTCCGTTGACATAAATCTCGCTGATATCAAGACGAACATCGACACGATGAAACGAACACAGCAAGACATCGTAGCGGGGATTCCTGAGATCGTTAATAAAACCAATTTGATTAAAATTCCAGCCGGAATAACTCCTGGACATATCACAAACATCGTATACACAGTATCATCTGGATTCGCAACATGGTCGCAGCAAAATAAAACCATCAAATATACCGCAACAGTCACTGGCGTGTACAGGCTGTCTGTGTTCATTGGTGCGCGATTTGAGATATTTACAATGTATCCATGGTGTCATTCAACGGGTAGGTTTTCCGGAGTTGTATCTGTTATATTAAATAGCGGAACCGAAGAAATTTTTATCCTGGAAGCAGATGATAAGAAATTAACCGCAACATCTTACTGGTGGTGTTTGGAATTTGTAGCTGAAACACCTCAATTGGTTACTGCATAAAAATATATGGACGGTGCACAATACAGATACAATCAAGCGCGTGAATGGCAGGCGGCGCTAAAAGATCAAGTCGAACAATGTACAGTAAAAGTACAAAAATATCGACGACGATTAGTTATCGTTGATGTGATTGTTTATTCAGTATCCGCTGTTGTTGCTGGAACTGGTGTTATATTATCAGCGGTGACAATGATGGCACCAGTAGCTGTAACTATTTGTATTTCAGCAGCAACAACGATTGCAGGTGTGCTCAATATCATCACAAAAAAATATGCACCTGCACGAATGAAAAATTATCCGATTACATGATAAGATTGCATACAGCGACGGTCGCATACTCGAAGTTATCTTCGTTGTTATCAGCGAGTCTCAGTGATGGAATTATATCTGATGTCGAGTTTTCAATGATGACTAAAATATACGACGAAGGTATCGGTATTAAAGACATAAATACTAATAATGACAGAATTACTTCAGCAGATCGTGACTAACACAACTCCGCCAAAGATAACGATGATCTCGGTAAGTTCAACTAATCCTGAATTTAGTATTAACTTTCCTACTGCAATTCCAGTAAAAGAAATAGCATTAGCTCAATTACGGGTATATTACAGCTGGCCAAATATCAGATCAAAATCATTTAATGGTACACCAGCAAATAATTCGCTTGTATTTGCTAACAAGAACAAACCAGATGGTACTCCTGACTGGATAAATGTTGGAATACCCACTGGTAGTTATGAGATCGAACAAATCAATGAGGAATTTCAACGTAGAATAAAATCAGTAACCGGAAAAGAAGCAAAAATATCAATTAACGTTCATGAACCGACGCTGTCCTCGACGGTTGAGATACATTCTCCTGATTATGCCGTTGATATTTATCAATCATCGATAAGATCCGTACTAGGTTGGCCGGATGTCCCCCCCCCCCCCCCCCCCCCCGTGTATGAAGGACCACCAGAACCAACTCGGGCTGATTTTATCACGGATGAAAGGAAATTTATAATAGTTCCTGAATATCGAAGTAAATATCCGTGGACATGGAGCGATTTTTACCCTTCCATAAAAGCAGATGATGGTGAAAACGTTCCTAATTTAATAGATGATACTTTTATATATATTACTGGTAGAAAAGTATTCAAATTTCCACTCGTCGATGAGAAATTTATTCAATCATATTCTGATCCTGTTAATTTTGAATTTAAACAATCAATCAACAAACTACGAAATTTCTTTTCTGATAGCTACAGCGATGATGTGAAACAGCAAATCATTGAGACGATAAAACATCTAAATCAGGTTATATCAGATCTTAGATACGTTAATAAAACCATCATTGTGAATATGGTTAAACGCGGTAATATAATTATTGATAATTATAACGCTAAAGAATGGTTTCTCAATCATTACAAAATAACCGAACAACAATTACCAACATTTGTAATACCAGGGATTAATGCTGAAGAACTAGCAAAATCACTTAATGATCTTATCAACGAAAACTTCCCTAAAATACTCGATGCGTGGAAAAAACTAGCACCACTAGCAACTGTTTTAAGACATAATAATGATCGACATGGCGGCGGCAGGCACGTTTCTCCGGGAATCGTTAATATAACCAGCACGATCGTGGTCAATCTGGTTTGTGACGTAGTCGATGGCAGCTATCAAATAGACCTCGGAAAATCAAATCAGGCTCAACAAGGATATATTTTATATACATTTACACCACAAGTTCCCCCTGGAAGTTTAATCGTGCAAGAACCAACTAATCCTGTGTATCTGTGGTGTCACAATAATATGTTAACACGAATAAATTTTAAGCTCACAGAACACCTTAATTGCTTAATTGACATGCGTGGAGAAGAGCTTGTGATAAATCTGTATGTGAAATCTTAATTAATCCAGTAAATGTTATATAATGTACCAGCACGTGATTGTTTTTTATACACTTGAAAAACGCTATCAGAACAGTGTTTTCAAAACACAGAGCAATTTAGCGTTAATTTAGTTATTGATGAATACGGAAGCGAGAACAGTTAGATGAACTCCGCCGAGAACATCTGTAGAGAGATCAGATTCTAAATTATACACACTCCAGTATTAAAGTCGATCAACTTAAAAAAATAAATAAATATAATCACTGATGGGATAAATTACACAAATTAATCAATTTTGTAAAATCTGATGGGGTGGTTGGTACTGAAAATTACACAAATCAATCAGTGTGCTAATTCTGATGGGGTAATTGGTACTGAAAATTACACAGATCAATCAGTTTGCTAATTCTGATGGGGTAATTGGTACTTAAAAGTATACAAATTAATCAGTTTTCCAAAAAATACTACAAAACAAATATTGTATTATTATTCTGAAATATTTTTATTATTATTCTGAAATATTTTATTTTTTTGTGAATCAATCTGATGGGGTAATTGGTACTGAAAATTATGCAAATCAATCAGTGTGCTAATTCTGATGGGGTAATTGCCACTTAAAAGTATACAAATCAATCAGTGTGCTAATTATGATGGGGGGGGGGGGTGCTACTCAAAAGTATACAAATTAGTCAGTTTTCCAAAAAATATTTGTAAATTAATTCTGATGTGATATACAGTGAGGGAAATTGTATTACTACTCAGTCGTTACCCGCTGACATAATTTTTCTTAAGTATCTTATGCGGGTACTGATTGTTTTTTTTTTTGTTTCGTATTCGCTGGATAATTCCGACCTGATCTTTTCTATTGCAACAGAAAGAGGAATAAATTCATTTACTTGATCATCGTTCACCATAGCCAGTGACTGAAACATAGCTGCCTGAATCCGCTTTATGAACTTATATTGAGATGATAGAACATACTTATTTTCATTTTTCAGTTCTTCTAACGTTTCAAAATCAGATATTATTTTTTTCAGGATTTAGTTCATCAGATATATTAATTCCGTTTTCTTCTAGTTTTTTAATAGCAGAAATAATGTCTTTGATATTTTCATGGTTCATTATATAATATGTAAATCTTTAAAATAAAAAATTTTTATCCCTGAACCCCTATCGAGTCTTTAGCGAGTTCAAGGTACAGGTACACGAAACACTACCCCCGCTATGAGAGCCCCTAACCCGTCAAACAACGGTCTACAGGCCCAAGAGGGTGTGTTTGGTGAAGATATACAATGAAATGGGTATGTACAATGAAAAGGGTATGTACAATGAAATGGGTAAATACAATGAAATGGGTATATACAATGAATGAATGACGGCACAAACATATATTACGAAACGAGTTTTGTAGCAAGTTCATTAAGTATCAATGAAATGGGTATGTACAATGAAATGGGTATGTACAATGAATGAAGGACATTACAAACATATATTATGAAACGAGTTTTTTAGCAAGTTCATTAAGTATGAAATAAAATATATACAATGAATAATTGAATAAAGGACGGCACAAACATACGCTCAGCAAAAACCCACCCACAATAATCAAGCCCGTGGGTGATACGAAAATATGTATCAACCACCGGTTGATACGTGGTTAAGTTTTGCTGAGCGGGGGGATCTGGCGGAGCCCCGAATTATTATAAAAATCGCAATTATGCGCAAACCACCGACATGTTGTCAGCCATGGGGATTCGATCCTGGACCGCGAGCGTCACAGTCCAATACGATACCGATTGAGCTATCAAATCTTGTTACAAACATATGTTTCGGAAGTTAATGTGTAGCTAATAATCATCGAAAAGGAACTAATTTCGAATATATTTACTCAAAATACAATTCTGAATTCAAGAAATACGTTTATATGATATATTTTCACCAAACAAAGCTAAATTAAGGAATTTCCTATTTACTATACCACGCCATGTATGATAGAACATCCGGTCTAGATCATCTAATTGCCAGATTTTTCCATCCTCTCTATTACTCGATAAATAAATAATCATACATACATACACAATCTCGCATTATATTTCTGCACTGAACAAGGAAAATGCAACTGATTTTTAATTCCAAACACTATCGTGGACCTATGAGTCAGTACATTGCCACACGATACAGACTAGACGCTGGATTCTGCACTCAGTAGGCTGGAATATACATGTCGGTTTTCTGTAGGTTAGATGAAATATACATGTATTCTATGTGTTGCGCTGTTCTAATAGGGCAGAAAAATACATGAACTGTAAGTGAGAAATCTGTAATGCATACTGTTCAACTTGCTCCACCAGGCATCACAGACCTTGGATGTTGTATATGATTATGACCATAAATTACCTCCCTTTCATGAGTCAAAAAATAAGTAGTATAATAATGACAATTTCTGACCCCCCAAAAAATAAATATAATTCGAGGTGGTGATGATAGTTAACAATACTGAAAGGTGATTTTCTGCTTATATTTTTTTGAGAAAGCAGATCTGGTTATATTTTCTGCTACTCTTTGTACTGAAGACGGATTAATATCAAAGTATTTCACAGCAGAGCGTATCGAACGAAATATAATTACTTCGCCAGATTCTATGTTTGTGGAATTTACCGCCCTCTTTCCGATTGTTTTACATCTTCCAGTATTACCACATGCAGAGTTCACGCTTTGTGTGACAACACGAAGGTTGGATAAGGAGTTGTTATGAGGATCCCCGTCAATATGATCAATAACAAGATCATCTTTGATCACTCCGAAGAAACACTCATACGTGAATCGATGACACAGATATCTTTTCTTCCCAACTGTAAATCTAAGATAGCCAGTATTAGAAACAACGCCAACCGGTCTCTTCAACCTGCAGTGTCTGATCATGCCATTACGATCTGATTCATAGTTTGTTATTGTGGGATGTGGGACAAATATATTTTGCTCCATATATGCAATAATATTATTTGTTTAAATCATTGTTTGTCTGAAATCTTGATATATAATCCTCCACGGATTTTATAGCGTTTTCACTATTATTAATTTTTTTGTCATAATATCTTTTAAGTTCTCTGAACCGTTTTCCACCGCACTTTCCACATAATCCTGTTTTTCCTCGCACTCCAATACCACATCGCAGACACGGTATTGGTCCTAGACTTCCTCGTTGTATACTTTGTAAGTGCATCCAACAAAATTCCTTTCTGCAGGATTTGTTGCATCGATTTACTGAGCCGATCATCAACCATTTGCATTGAGACATTGTATATATATAATTTTCTTTATTTAAATATTTGTTGTAATTATATGAATGAGTTTGAGAGATTATCCCAAACTAGGCCTGTTAAATATAAATTCAACCTCGACAGATTATCTCCAGACTTGCCAGTACGAGATCTGGTTGATCCGAAAAATAAAAGTTTGATCAATAAAATTCACGACGCGAAGAAAGAATTTTACATGGATGGTGCATCTCATACATGGTCAACGTTCAAGATTATTCGCAATGCTGTCAAGGACGCTACAATGAATGACAAGCGAGCGGCAACTATCATTAACTACATCGCTGAGTATGAGGGCAATCGAAAATATTTCTTCAGAGTAAAATTTATTGTATTAACAGAAACAGGTAGTTGGATTATCCGTGACAAATATGATCCTGTCCTTGGTAATAATAAAATTGCCATATTAAGTAAAAATTCCAGACCGGGTCTATTGACGGGTATTGACAAACCGTATTATGAGCGAGCGTATCCTGTAACAGCGGTTATTTATGGAATTTATGAGATAAATAAAAAAACCAACGTTGATAAACTGACACCCATGAAATTTTCAAGGTTAAATTGTGTAGCCGAACGAGTAATAGAACACTTTACAAACGCGATGCGTGGAAATGGATTAACTGATTTAAGACGTAAAAAAATAAACTCGTGGGCTGATTCAGTTAAGGATACCGGTGCTACAATAAAAGATGTTGCGTAGTTAGGAAAAATATTAAAATTTCCAATAACCGTAGCGACAATAACGGGAGAAATACTGTACGAATCGAAATATAAATCGAAAGGAGCTCCAATAAATATTATTGATCATAACGCGCACGCATGGACCAGCGCAGTAACAATATTTCCACGTGATCGAACTATTAGATTTTACCCCCCAGATGTGTTTGATTTTATCAACGAAATGAGTAAAAACTATCCTGTATCGGTATGGTTATTTAAAAGTAATGAGGAAGGTGAATTTGATCAGTTTGTTAGACCAAACGGTGAAATATATCGAACAGAATCTCTCCATGACGAGATGAAAAATCTCGCGGAGAAGTTTTCCAAGTACAAATACGCGGAAAATACTGACAAATTAGTAACTAATTGCTTTACCGTTCCATCTGTTGCGGCTCATTTCGCTAGAGAAAGAAATTCATGGAAAACAACACGATTTGATTTACTCGAGGACGTACGCGCAAGTTGCATCGAATACGGACACGGTGGATTGTGGAATACCAAGTATAATTACAACGATGTTATTTCGGTTGATATGGTTGCATGTTATCCTGGAAGTTTTCTAGGATACGGAGATTGTTCTGTGTACTTTAAAAGATTTGGTCACCCTACAAACGAGATGACGCGAGTGGCAATTAATGGACCATTACCTGATTTTGGTCTGACTGGATTCGCTTGTGTTGAATCATTCGAGCTTAACGAAAATCTTCACAAGATTTGTTATGTTTGGTTTGGCAGACATTTTTGTGAAAAACGTTGGGCGCCTATAGTTTTATTACGATATTTGCTAGATTTTGCGGCACTGACATCGTTGGTGGTTAGTGAGGCAATTATATCATATCACGCGCAGACCGAAGTTTGGTTGCCCATGCCAGATTCTATCAGTGCTGATGAAGTTATTAGCGAGTTTAAGGAAAAATGTCTTGATGTTTCCGAAGATGATATTATCAAAGAAGCTCCTAAAATTCTCGAGATTAAACTTAAAACCGCAAAAGATCTCGGTAGAAAAATTATAGGTAAATTTACTCAAGGTGGTGCGTATGATCATAAAAGACATCACACACGATTAATTTTAGATGATGCCGAGTACGATTTTATAATCGCTAATACAACAGCGAGAAATATATTTGTAAATCGAGAAAGTGTTTATTTATCCGACGGAACAAAATTGGGTACGATCGTTAGTTACATAAATGATATCTCCCCACAGTATACTCATCTAAGATCTTCCATGTTGGCTTATGTTTCTATAAATTTATTATCAATGATTAATAGATTTCCTGAGACCGCAGTCAGAGTCGCAACAGATTCGTTTTATATTTCGAGTAAATATTTAGAGTCTGTTATGAAATTTACAAGTAATGATGAACGATGGAGTTCGTGGAGAATAAAAAAGGAAATATTACACAATTATACAGAATCAGCAGATGTTCCGATGAGACATTTTTATCGTAAGTGTAATAAAATATCAGAAATGTCGAAAGCGCCATCGTTGAGTGATCCAATGACTAGATATAAGACAGTATATCTCAATGGACCTGGTGGATGCGGCAAAACGACTCGAGCGATTAATATTTTTAGATATTCAGATATGATCGTGCTGAGACCCACACATAGACTTGCACGCGAGATGAAACAACGGCAAGCACAGTCGTGCACGTATCATAGTTTCTTTCGGTGACGCGGGGATACATGGACTCCTGAACGAATGGGAGAAAAGTATATACCTAAAATAATTATTTGGGACGAGATATGTACGGTGTCATTGGATACATTAAAAATGTTTCTTGATTGGTTGTTGACGAAAAATACCGCTATAATAATGTGTGGCGATCATGGTCAACCTCCGCCCTTTGTTGGACCATCTCCACATGATTGGTTAAAAAATTTCGTTGATTATTACGAAGAAATAGATGATGATCATAGAGCTCTCGATGCAGATTTAAAGGAATTTAAAAAATTAACCAGATTACAATCAAACAAAATTCAGTGTGAAATAATACGCGGAGTAATCTCAGAGACCTCAATGAGTGATTTTTTAAATTTATGGAGACCCAACGATTTGATCGTAGCAAGCAGAAAAATAATCAGAGACGATTTACAACAACAGTTATTTCAGCTGCATAAAGAAAAATATTCAGAATTACCCGTACCGTTATGTTATAGACCATCAGATACACGAAAACAGAATATTAATGTTGATATTCCAGGACAGACTGAGAATCAAAATCTCGTATTAGATGATATTGTCGCCGTTGATATCAGTGTGGTCGAAGATGCATTACACGCTGACAAATCTCCATGGGTGTTGGGATACGCTATGACGATCCACTCGTCTCAGGGATTAACTATTTCTGACACACGAGTCTAGATTGTAGACGATCACATCGAGTGGTCAAATTTAGTTTATTTAGCGGTATCGAGGGTCAGAAAAATATCTCAATTACGTAGAATTATAATTCCTGAAATTGTTAATAAATTTAACGTCATTGATGATGATATAATAAAAAAAAAATTAATCGGATACAAACAATCTGATACAAAAAATAAACGCGACTTTGATCTTGATGTTGAATTTATTATTGAGTTAAAACAGCAGCAGAATAATCATTGCGCAAGTTGCAATTGTATAATGTTATGGCGGTATTCGAGTAATGATTCAAGACAATTTACCGTAGACAGAAAAGATAATAGTCGCGGTCATACACGAGAAAATACCATGTTGACCTGTCTTGAGTGTAATCGACGGAGAGGTGCCAGCGCCTTGGGTGCTAGTTAAGTGATCGCGGTGGTAATTGTGTATCCTTGGGAATTATTTGTAGTTGTTCACGTACAAATCCACGTTGAGGAGCAGCCGAATCTAGTCTGTAGATTGCAGGTCTACCTGGCGATCTTGTCACGGTGGATATTTTGTGTGTGGTAACACTCCAAATAGGATCAGTCGCTCTCGCGCTACCACCTTCAAGTTCACCCGGTTCATATAGATATCTAACTGTAACATCACCCAATATTTTTTGTTTTTCAGTATCTTTTCGCTGTGTTGGTATATTTTTTTTTGTGACTGCGCTAATGGGTTTCGTGTTGGTTGTTCGTGTGATCTCGCTATTTAATGCAGCTATCACGCTTGGTAATCTTGCAACCCATTCGCGAGATCTTTTATCTTGAATAAATTCCCTCGCGTATTGATATCCAAATAACCGCTCAGCAAGTGTTCGATTAAATCGCTCAACAATTGCCTGATCACGGTGAATTGCAGTATGACCTCGTCGTATTTTGGTATTATGTCGTTTCATCAACGATGATACTGGACCAAGAAATTCCTTACCAGGATCAACCTGTAGCAGCTGTGGCCATCGCAGACCACTTTGTGGTCCACCACCTCGTTGATAAATTCGTTCAAACGCATCGGCTACTTCAGATGATGTTTTCGTTGATAGCGGCTCTGCCTCTTTATATCTACTTGCAACATCAACTACAGTTAACGCGTACTTGTACGTTTTTCCACCCACAGTATCATGTGGTAAAAACAGAATATCTACTTGATGAACTTCATTAGGAACACTAACATCGAAATACGCGTACTGAATTCGTTTCGGTGTTGGTAGATAAATTTGCCATATTGCCTGTTTGGATAACTACGCGCTAGCAGTAGAATGTTTAACCGCTGCTGCATCAGCGAGTTTACCAATTGCTGCTTTGCCTCTCCAATATCCTCTTGGTGAATAATAAATTAATTCCATTATATATTACCAGACCCAAGCGCTAATTTACCTTTCATCGCGGATCTTACTAACCAATTAGCTAATTATTCTCTGATATTTTTATTTTATATGGAATTTAACGCGTGAATTAATTTCACATCTGCAATATGCCTATCCTGTAGATTTTTACTCTTATACGCAACATCATGAATATGACAAGCTCGATCAATAGCGTTTACTGGTTCCTCGCCTGGTTTTGGTTGATCTTGATTATCGAGCCTGATATCGAGTCGAGTACCAGGACCGCAATAACTATATCCTGGTAGATGTTTTTCTCCGCTGTATTTAGCCCATGGAGTACCTGGAAACTCTGACATCAAATTAGCAATATCACCACCGCGCTTATTAGGTAAAAACGAAAATTTCTTTCTACCGCACACAGAACATTTTCCACCATACGCTATTTTTTTATTTTTTGTTATAACTGTAGCTAAATCAGTAGTTGGAGTTTTAACTCTACAGCGTAAACAATATAAATTCATGTTATAATATATATATGGATATAATTGATTTCTCAGCAACTCGGCAGCGAGAACCTGTTAAGCATCATCCTGCGCTACCGAATTCCATCAGAATGATTATCATAGGACCATCTGGATCGGGTAAGACGCAGTTATTACTTAATCTGATAATGAGATGGTTGAAATGGGATAAGTTGTATTTGGTAGCACCAACCGCTGATGATCAACGATGTTATGAAGTATTAAAAGATTTTAACGAAAACGCGCGATTACTGGACGAAGATAATGATGTTATAGAGTTTATAAGAGATATTGATGAAGCACCGTCCGTTGATGTTTTAGACGGATTTATTAATAATTTAGTTGTATATGATGATGTGATGCTGGATAAACAATCAAATCCAGCCAGGATATTTTCTTGCGGCAGACATAAAAATACAGATGTTATCTATGTTACTCAACGATATACACAAACACCAAAAGTAATCAGGGACAATTGTAATATTTTAGTTGTGTTTAATGGCGTAGACACACACACGCTGCGAAATATTCATCAAACTTGGTGCAGCGGTGACATGAATATAATTAAATTCAGAAATTTCTTTTCACGAGCGCAAGCTACTCCACATGGATTTATAACAATAAATTTACATGATCCTAGAACAAGATATCGTGTGGGTCTTGATAAAATATTTGGATGATAAAATTAAATTTAATTAAACAGATATCATTTATATAATGAACAACTGTGCGTGGTTAATTCAAGGAACAACAAATAAATGCAACAAAAGGTGTCGTGGAGAATATTGTAAAAAACATAATTATATTTTAAAGAAAAATCCTCATGCTGGTCCACGAAGTTGTGTTGGATGTAACAACGGCGTTAGAGGATTATATCAGATTTGCAAAAATTGCGGTGGAGATCGATACAGAAGTTTAATGAACTATTACAGAAAAAGAAAGAACATAAATCCAAAACCACCATCAGAACTTGAATATTACTTGAAACATAGAACAAATAAAGATGACACAGATGAGGAGAACGCGTTGAGAAATATTCATCAAACTTGATATGGTGGTAAAAATTTCTTTTGCAACATGAATAGCAGCAGAGAGGGTTCGTCTACAATCTTGTTTGGGACAAACAATAATCGTAGACGTGGTATGACCTATATGAACGAGCACGGATTTTTTTTGGTCTAAACACAAGGGTTTTGCTCGGGTAATTTGGTCTGTTCACCCTCTCTGCTGCTTAAGGACAGCTTTTTTCATTGTCAAATTTTCATAGTTGTCTTTTCCTTGTTTGCCTAGTGTATAATTATGATTGTATTCGCCAAACTCGGTATTTCTCTTTTATCTCTATGGTTTTAGTATGCTGCTTGGTTTGTGTGCGTGCTTGTAGTCTCTGTTTTTGTTTCGGGTTTGGATTTGGTCTAAGTTTTTCTTTGATCTCGCCTTAGCGAGTACTTTACCGCTCTTTACTTCCCAGCTCCATGGCGCTGTTTAAATTGAGCGGTAAATTCTTGTGCTGTTCCACTTCTGTTTGATGGCTGTTGACCCTGATCATGTCGTCCGTGCTGCGGAGTATCAGAGTCGTCGATGTTTGATTGAAAGACAGAAGAAACTTATGTGTTATGATTTTTGTAATGAAGTTCACTTATCAAGCATTTTCATTCCGCATAATAAATTTTGAATAGTCTCTTAAGTTTCTCCTATCATTAGTTTGTTATAGACATATTTTGCATGATGTGTTTTATTGTGCATTTAACCTTTTTTTTATT
Organism: Sinohyriopsis cumingii; assembly: GCA_028554795.2. Lineage (NCBI taxonomy): Eukaryota > Metazoa > Mollusca > Bivalvia > Unionida > Unionidae > Sinohyriopsis > Sinohyriopsis cumingii. The sequence continues at coordinate 7,613,833 of CM068837.1, read as the reverse complement.
TTGGTGTGTGTGATTCCTACATTCGTCTGCTGCTTTTACCGGCTTGGCTGTTTATGCCATTTGCAGAAAAAGAATTGGTTTTAAAAAAAAGGGGTGGTGGTGTCCAATTTGGGATATGTGTTTTCCGGGATTCTTGTCATTAGCTGTAATAGCTTTTCCGGGGTGTTAGATTCTTGTTGCGTAATATTTATGTGTTGTGAATCTAGTGATGTGTTTGTATCATTCCATCTGTTGCTTTTAAGGCTAGACAGTGTTGTCTGTTGCTTTTAAGGCTAGACAGTGTTGTCTGTTGCTTTTAAGGCTAGACAGTGTTGTCTTTTCAGAGGAATTCTTTTTTGGTTTGTACTTCGTGTTTATTGTGCGCTTTGTTTTGTAAGTGCGTGTGATTTCCTCTCTTGCGTTTAAAGGCTTGTCTGTTTGTTCCATTGTCAGTAGGAAATATTGTTATTTCTCCCGTCTGTTGCTTTTATGGGCTAGACTGGTGGTCTTTGACATACAATGGGAGAGTGTTTTGGTTGGTGAATTATTGTACTTGTATTTGGTTCTAGTATGGTGTTTCCGCTGTTGCTTTTTGGGCTTGGCTGTTGAAGCCATTTACAGCGGCGTTTGTTTGTGGCTGTTGTTTAAACTGTTTCATCTAGTTCCAACTGTTGCTTTTTATGGCTAGGTGTGTAACCTTTTACAGTGGAATGGGTTTTATTGTAATATTAACGTTTTGTGTTTGTCCGGTATTTTTTATTTTTTTATTAGCTAGATAGCTTTGCCGGATTAATTGTTTTTATTTGTGATTGGTAAATTCTCTGTGATAAATTTCTATATTTTAAGGAATGATAGCTTGCTAAATATAGGGGTGGGGGTGTTGTGTTGTGATAACCGTAGCTTAATGAGTTTTAATTTCATGGTGCGGGGTTTTGGAATTTGTTGAGTCTGTCTCATGTGCTTGGGGTTTTTTGTAATGCGTATATGTTAGTGTCTGCAGTTCCCTTTTTGTTTACATTTCGTGTCTGTGTCTCTATTTTACTGGTACGGTTTTGCTTTAGCAGGACGTGTCATTAATTATCCAATCTCTTGCTATGGTATGCCAGTCAGCACCCCGCTGGGTGAAATTCGGCTCAGGCTTGTGCCCGACGTTTTAATACAGGCGGTAGCTGCGGCGGGGTGGGGTGGGGTGGGGTAATGACACGGCCTGTTTAACTTTGGGGAATTTTTTTCGTTTTACATTAAACTGTGTGAACTATGAGTGTATAAGGGTTTGCGGAGATTATTTCAGGATACTGTATAGTAGACCATGGGTGGGTGGGGGTCAGTTTTCAGTTATCCATGTGTTCTTTCGCCTCATTTCAATAGCTATTGTGATATATTCAACAGTTGCATTGTATAGTTTTCTATCTGTTATGTTGTTGGTATATAGTAGATTGTTGTTGTCGAACTGACCATTTTTATCGATAATTTGTTGTTTAATTATTTCCTTGTGTGGGCTGAGGGTGGTACAGTGTGCAATAGATGTTGAATATATTTTGTACAAAAGTGTTCCAGTAGAAGAGTCCTATGTAAAAATGGGGCATAGGAATGTGTTCCAGTAGAAGAGTCCTATGTAAAAATGGGGCATAGGAAAGTGTTCCAGTAGAAAAGTCCTATGTAAAAATGGGGCATAGCAAAGTGTTCCAGTAGAAGAATCATATGTAAAAATGGGGCATAGCAAAGTGTTCCAGTAGAAGCGTCCTATGTAAAAATGGAGCATAGCAAATGATTTTTTCATAAGTTCTTGTCTTTATCATCTTAAAATTTCTAAAAGTATTATGTGATTTTTTGGGGGGGGGTTGGGGTTAAAATGCACATTCATTTAAATTAAGAATAGCAGGTGCATCATTCTTTGAGACCTACAAAATTACAATGTGGGATGTAACAACAAACATGTATATTTACTTTTCATAAAACCATTTAAAATGTTTATATGTGGCTGGAAGAAAGAAAAGCATGAAGTAATGAGCCTTTATAGTAATGAAATGCATATAAAGCGACACTCATTATATTGTCCAAACACTTTCTTCAATTGCATGTTTGGAGGTTTTTGTGAACTAATAATCGGGTGCATACAGTAGTTTACATCAGCCTGGAAAAACTCAGGAGGCTGACACAGGCATGGGTTTAGGATTTTAATAGCAGAGGGCCATTCAGCTGGGTTGTCACATTACCTTGGATCTAACTATCCTAATTGTTTGCGCCTGTCCTACAGTTACATGCTGGAAAACACTACACCAAAAACATGTACATTAAGGAAACAATATCATACGAATTCTCCACTCGACGCATTTTTTTTTTCATTTTTAATCAAGGGTTAGCGCGAACGCAGACCCCACACTAATAAATTACGTTCCCGAGTCACCCGCATTTGGGGTGATCGCAGGGGTCAGCCCGACCGAAGTGCAATGGAAAGGCCTCACCCTGGGAGAACCTTTTTTTATTTTTTATTTTTCATAAAATCTTTATTCAATATTTACATGTTAAAATGTACAAGCGAAAACGACACTCCCATCTTCACCCCATACACGCCTTAGCACACAAACTCATAAATACACGTAGATGTGCACACTCACTGTCCATCCATGCTCTTGTATACACACAAATGTGCATATATTGTAAAGCGCATAGCTCACAAGCGACAAAGTTATACATAATATGATTGTATGCAATTTCTATTGTAAATTTGTAACATCTAGTTTGCGAAACGTATACTAATCTCATACAGAAGTTTAAATATTGCAAATTATAAAATTCTAATATTAGAGAAACTGTATTCTTAAAAATGCAAAGTGTATTTAAGGTGATGCAAGTACTATACCTCATGTAAATTTGATAGACCAGTGAAGTGCTGTAAAAGTTCGTGCAATAAAACAGAGAATGTTAGCACGTGCTGCTTGAGATATTCTTAAATTAACGTGTAGGCCGGCAGACGTGGATTAAAACATGGTGACTGTGTAGTGAGAGCTAAGGAGAAATCGTAAAATTATATATAATTGGATTTATCCAAAAGGGAAGGAATGTAGTATTATTCTAGACTTATGTCTATTACTAATTCAAAATTGAAGAGAGAACAGAATAATCCAGCTAAACACCATTTATCTATAAAATGAACCAAGTTAAGCCTGGAAAAGTCAGTTCTGATTCTGCATTTTAATCGGGAGAGAAAGAAGGATAACAAGGTGTTACTGGTTACCACTTCTTTATAATAATATGCTCGTATACGTTTAATCCATATAGCATATTTATATTCAGCGCATAATAAAAGGCACAAGTCCTCGAATTCAGGTTCCGGGAACGAGGCCCCATTCGGGATAAGACCGAATTTAAGGAAAGTATAAAAGGTATTGAAGGAGTTTCTGGAAAGTTTTTTTAACCATTTGATAATGAGCTGTTGTAATGGGAGTATTAATTTGCATTCGAAAAATAAATGATCAGTCGTTTCAATGTCACCGCAAAAAGCGCATAACTTAGATTTGGAAATCTTCTTTAAGAACATGTTGTAGTTAACGGGCAAAATATCATGTATTGTTTTGAAACACACATCTCTAGTGATGGGGTCACCCTGGGAGAACCGCCTCGCTGATCACGGTATCTCCTGAACCAGGTAAGTATGATTTGCTAATTCACAAGGATTATTTTATATGCTATGTATTTGAACAAATATGGTTGTACATTTCCGCCCATTCAATAATTGTTATTATTTTCTTTAATTGCAAGTAAACCTAACAAAAAAATTGTTATTTTCTTAGGTTGAAATATTTGTTTAAATCTTTATATATTTTGCCAAAATATCTAGAAAGATCAAATGATGGCTAAGTTCTACAAAATTACAGCAGACTACGCTCGAGAGTGTTAATCGATGTTATGTTACTATTTATAGTATCTTGTATATTTGCTCCCCTTAGTATGAAAAATACTCAACGAGCGATAACAGAGTTCTTGCTCGGCGGAAAAATCGAATTATGTTCATTTAAAACAGCACAGTAAACATTTTGTCAGTATGCAGTACTGATATAAATTTGGATTCCAAACTTTTGCCAAATACAAAGGTAATCGGCCACGCAGTTCGCAAGGGCTCGTATCGTTGCATGAAATTTACATGTTAGCCATAGATGTACTATTTTTATAAGCAATGATACGAACCCCCTGTGAACAGTTGAAACCATAAATATTTGTATTGAGAAATATTTAATAGAAATGGAACCAAGTACAGTAAATTTGGCAGTTTTCGAGCACAAGGTGTAAGCTAATTCTGAAAACTTATTTTTGTTTTTTTAATGAATAAAATATAAACAGATTGATAGCTTTGAATTAGAAAGATAACAGTATCACTTCATAGATAATCTAGAAAAGAAATAAAATGGAATAGGTACAAAATGGATTTCACCATTAACGATTTTAAAAACCACACAAAGACACATGATAAAATCTCAAGTACATATACAAAAAATTGCAAAATACAAATTGGTTTAATCTGAAACTTCCTTCTTATAATGTTCAAATGGTTAATGTAATGTCTAATTATTATTTGCATCTATTCACTAGATTATTGTAACTGAAGTTTTCTTTGTATTTAAAATGGTTTGCACGAATGCAGACCTAAGTGCAATGGAAAGGCCTCGCTCTCGGAGAAACATTTTGGGTTGTTGTTGTTGTTGTTATTTATTCATACAATTATTTTCAATTATATATGATATATCTACATAATAAAAGATGCAAACACACCTCAGCCAACACACGTGTGTTTAAACACCACCACCATACAATACGCGGTTATAACTGTATTCAGAACAACAACAAAAAGAAACAAATAATGTTTTTTTTTCAACTATGAGAATATATATATATATATATATATATATATATATATATATATATATATATATATACGAGGAACACTAATTTCCTTAAATCCCCCAAATGCAAATGAAACAGGTATGATATCATATTGACAGGCATTTATTCGTGTACGATTCAATAGACTGAACAGTGATGGGAGAAAGTACTGTTAGCAGGCACAGTCTATGGCTGACGTACAGACAACTAGAAGTAAATTTTATATTCAATCAAAAGGAATTAAATTTTGATCATTATGGTATACAAAATTCAGAGTACCTTATATTTATCTAGATTATCTAGCTTTCTTCAGACACGTGGCAAGTCAGGTGGACAGGAAAGGCATAATTGTAACAGGTAAGTTCTAGTTTGTATTATAAGCCGAGATCAATTAATTAGGTCAGAGTTTGAGAGGGAGCAAACTAATCCAAGTAAGCACCATTTATCGATAAAATGAACCAGATTCAGTCTGGAAAAGTCAGCCCTGATTCTGCATTTCAATCTGAATAGAAGGAAAGATAACAGGACGTTGCTTGTTAACAGGGGTTTAGTGCTGTGAGAACGGAGATCCCGTACATTTTTGCGAGTTCCTTTACTTTTTGTGCGCTCGCCGTTGTCCTCCCCACCCCGTCATCTGAGTAACCTGCGTTCCATCACTTCTTTATTTGAAACTACACCACTGCCTGTTAATGGTTCTTGATAGCAGTATGCACGGATACGTTTATTCCATATTTGTAACAGGTAAATTCTATTATTATTGTTTAATCCATATTTGTAACAGGTAAATTCTATTATTATTGTTTAATCCATATTTGTAACAGGTAAATTATATTATTATTGTTTAATTGATATTTGTAACAGGTAAATTATATTTTTATTGTTTAATCCATATTTGTAACAGGTAAATTATATTTTTATTGTTTAATCCATATTTGTAACAGGTAAATTCTATTATTATTTGTTTCATAACAGCAATAAAGCTGCATATACTTCATCTAATTCATGCATGGAAAATACCCGACCCTCTAAAGCTGCACATACTTCATTCTGTTATTATTGTTTAATCCATATTTTTAACAGGTAAATTCTATTATTATTGTTTAATCCATATTTGCAACAGGTAAATTCTGTTATTATTGTTTAATCCATATTTGCAACAGGTAAATTCTATTATTATTGTTAATCCATATTTGTAACATGTAAATTCTATTATTATTGTGTAATCCATATTTGCATCAGGTAAATTCTATTATTATTGTTTAATCCATATTTGCAACAGGTAAATTCTATTATTATTGTTGTTTAAACCATATTTGCATTCGGGCATGATAAGAGGCATAGGCCCTCCTCGAAAGAAACAAAAACGAAATTAAGGAAGGTAGAATGTATTGCAAGAGTTTCCAGATAGTTTCTGTAGGGAACAGACTAATTTGCATTCGAAAACAAGATGATCTGCACCGCCACAAAAAGTACATATTTTGGATTTGGAAATTCGTTTCAAAAAAATTTTATTTACGGGGAGAGTATCAAGGATGATTTTAAAACACACATCTCTAGTCTTGGGATCTATGAATGTATTGTGTAATTTTTTTTCAAACATTGAGAAAATTAAAATTTGAAGTTGTCGTAGATAAATGATCTTAGTGGGAACTTGGCCAACAACAAAAAACCGGGAGAATGGTTTCATGAAAGGTTTTAAAAATTGCTATGTAGATTTTACATAATTGGGGTACGTATAAGATATGATTATATTTGTAAAGACCTAAATTGGGGTTGATCGATCTTAATTGCAAACCAGTCAATACCTTGCAATGATTTTCATTTTGCTGAATATTCATGATCGAGTAATTTCTGTATATATTGGATTTATAAAGCTTGTATCTCGCATTCCAAATGGCTAGTACTTACACTGCCATCTTCAAGAAAGCAAACACATACAGCCCTAGCAAGGAATTCAAATTTGGAGTTCCACAGAAATGTAAATATATTTATGTTAATTAAGGTAAGGTATTGTTTGGGTAAATCGATCACTGTTGCCGTATACCAAATTTGACTGCAAGCCAAAAGAAGAAAAAAAAATTGATTTGGAAATAATAAATACATTTCCGGTTTTCCATAGTTTTTTATGTAAGTTTATCACTTTTTTTTTTAATTAAGTGATCATCATTACATGAGTCAAACAGGGACCCTTCTATTTTATGTATGCTATTTAATAAATACCAAACGGGATGATCAAAGCGGATACGCCATTTTCCTATGAACATACCATTAAATTTACTATAATTTATCTTCGCACCAGAGGCTCGGTTATACAATTTACCTCTGAAGATCAGGAAGTGAAAATGACCAAGTGAAGTTAGCACTTTTTTGAAAGATGCACATCTGCAGTAACGCCAACCTATAAAGTATATAACCCATATAACACCCATCAATCATATACCAAAATTAAGGGAATTAAAGGTTCTTTGAACTCTACCTAAGATATACAATGTCTTGTGTTTAAATAGCCAGTATAACCAGTGAAGAAAGCCAGGGAAATTCTTTAACTTTTAAAATTATACACAAGCAAAATACGAAACTATAAAGCGTCACCTTTACATGTAGAAAGGGGAACAACTGCAACCTTGTCGTACTCCCTTGAAGTTGGAAAAGATTTGGAAATGAAATCATTGACTAAGATTTGGAAGCTTATATCATTGTGAAAAATAGATATCCTTTTAATGAAACAGGGTGAAAACCGAAAGATTTTTACGTTTTTTGCATAAATATATAGTTAAATCTGTCAAGAGGCTTTTTCTTGCAAAACATAAATGAGCAAGATTATCTTTTTGTTCGTTATAGTCACTAATGTTTCTAACTAAATGACCACTATCAAAAAGCAAACGACCGTTGCAATTTGTTACGTAGTAGTGTCAATAAAAGTCCAAAAGTTACTAACATTTCTGTACTAAAAGGAAAACTAATCCTACATTCCGTACATTAAATTTGGTCTGAAGTTTTCTAACTAGTATTTTCTGGTTTCTTTATTTACACAAGCGTCTAAGTTTAAGGCATGTGCATTGACAGCTGATAAGTATGATGCATGGAAAAATGTCGACAATAATGTGCGGCATTATATTGTATGGTATGTCTCTTTAACAGATAAAAAGCGACTAAGTAAACAAGTGAACACGGACTATATTGCAATTATAGATTTTAGCCAATAGTAAGGCATACAAATCCAACGATAAAGTCTGAGAATTTTGTTTTGCTTAGAGAAAATATAGAAATATGAATAGCAATTAACAGGAATAAAGCAGTAGATTTAGTAGTTTCGGTAATTACAAATTATTAAGGGCACAATTTCCGTGGTGATAAGAAAAAAAGTTCTACTATTTCCATGCCTTAAATTCGGTCTTAAATTTTCTAAGTTACACTTACGGATCCACTTATTTCCATAGCTGTACATATTCTGATTTGAATTTTCAGCAGAATCCTGCCTACTGTATGAACACACGTAAAAAAAAAATGTATGGAATTATTTCTGCAAGAAAAGCCAGTGGTAAGGAATTCCATCAAATATTGGACAATTTCTAGAACGATCCCAACATTTCTGCTGAAAATATACCTGCATCAAAAGAAAACTCATGTGCTGGAAGAGCGTCATTTTGTAGTTTCAAATCCGGGTAATTCTTTGGATCCCATAAGCATATCTAGTTTCATGTCCGTGTAATTGTTTTGATCTCATAAGCATGTGTAGTTTCATGTCCATGTAATTCTTTTGATCTCATAAGCACATCTAGTTTCATGTTTGCCTAAGTTTTTGATATCATGTGTAGCTTCATGTCAATGTAATTGTTTTAATCTCATAAGCATGTGTATTTTTATGTCCGTGTTATTGTTTTGATCTCATAAGTATGTGTAGTTTCACGTTAGTGTAATTGTTTTGATCTCATTTGTAGTTTCTTGCCCATGTCATTGTTTTGATCTCATAAGCATTTATAGTTTCATGTCCATTCAGTTTCTCAGTTTCATAAGCATATTTAGTTTCTTGTCCATTTAATTTTTGTCAGTCTCATAAGCATTTGTTATTTCATGTCTGTGTAATTATTTTCATCTCATAAGCATGTGTAGTTTTCTGTTTGTGTAACAAGATTAACGAGATCCCAAAAAAATCACACGGACATGAAATTACATGCTTACGAGACTTAACAAATTACATGAACATGAAACTACACAATCTTAGGAGACAAAATGTCAAGATCTTCAGACAGAGGACATATAAATTAGGATGCATACCCATGGTGCCTTTTGTTGTTAGGGTTTTAGTCACTCAGAATCATGGCAGATGCCATTAGATTTGTTATTGCACTAAACTCTAATTACAGCAAATAAAAACATATGTACATATATTTATGTTGCCATGCTCCATTACATTATTCTGGAGTTATGCACCTTTTTGGTGATAAATATGCTATTCATGACCATCCATGTTTGTGTAACTTGTTTCACAATTTTTTATAAATTACTCAAAAAACATGGCAATCCTTATTTACCTCAGATGAATGTGGATATGATTATGTCTTCACTCTTCAATGATTTTTCAGGTTGTGTCTTTTCTTTCTTCTATCCCTTGTGAATGTTATATTGCATGTTCATACATTCTGTCACTTGTTGCTCTTTTCTATTAGCATCACTCATTCAAAAAGAGGAGAACAGGAACAACCATGTAGTAAGTAGGGAATAATAAATTACAGCAGTCCGTTCTTAAGCCCACCCACCCCTTTCTTTCCACATACATATATTTGTTTTAGTTTCTACATAATTCCTCTTCAACTATTATTCATTTCAACCAAAGTTGGTTTATAGCCAGATATTTTTAAAACCTTGTCTGACTGTATACTGCATTGTTTAGTGGAGTTATAGCCCTTGATAGACACATGTACATTCATTTATATACATGAATTACCATAATTATTGATTTCAACCAGACTGTAAAGGTATCTCTTGCTAATGATGAGGCCCGAGTTCAGTTACATTGTCTGCAATTTACAGCAGCATTTTTTTGTGGAGTTATAGACCCTGAAACTTTATTTTCTGAACAACTCCTTATAATTGTATTTAAAACAAGTCTGGCAGATAACTTGATACTGATAAGAGCTTGGCCAAGGCTGTTTATCTAGTCTATGCTATTATTTAACATAATTTTACCCCTGGCTTGTTGGAACTTTCATTTCTGTACAATAACTCAGTTAATTACAACTCAGTTAATTTCTGTACAATAACTCAGTTAATTATAACTCAGTTAATTTCTGTACAACAACTCAGTTAATTTCAGTACAATAACTCAGTTAATTTCTCTACAATAATTCAGTTAATTTCTCTACAATAATTTAGTTAATTTCTCTACAATAACTCAGTTAATTTTTTTACTCGGTTAATTTTAAATGGATTTCAAGCAACCATGGGAAGCAGTTTTATACTGACGACAGTTAATTTGTTTGCATCCTATATCATTCAGCAGAGATTCTGATCCAGATTGACACACTTAAACCTTTTTCTATCTGCATGACTGAATCCCATATTGGATTTTAAAAACATTAGTAGGCAGCTTGATATCTATGACATATCAGCAAAGTTTGATTACCACTGTGGCTTGGGTACTTGATTAGCACAGAACACACTCTTTTAGTGGAGTTATGGGCCCTGATTATTAGACTTGCCTTGCCACCATTCCTTTCTGCAGAATAACTTTTTACTATGCAGTTTAATGTTCATGACATGGTGGCATAGTTTAATTTGTCAGTGTTTGATCTGCACCATCAATAGATAAATTGTATTGTTTGTTGAACCAACTTGTTTCCACACAATAATTCCACTAATATTACTCAATTTCAAGAAAATTGTATATATAACTCTATACTGATATAACTTAGTGGAATTTGATTATCAGATTTCTCTATCATTGTTTAGGGCAGTTACAGCTGCAAAGTGTTGGATCTAATATATAACATCATGGTGATGAGAACTCACTAGGTTCCATTGTCAATGGTCTACACGATCTGAAGTATCTTCCTTTAAATAACTCACTATATCATTGTCACCGAGCTCTCTCTTCTGAAAAACTACGATCCCCATTTCCAGCAAAAGGCAGGGATGTCAGTTCCCAAAATTGTCATTTTTTTCTACCTTGTTCTGCCTTTCTATCTCACCAGTCTTTGGGGGCCTTGAGCTGCCAAATGGTCTAAAGCACACACCATTATGGATCTCTGCCATCTCATCTATGCCTGCATGGGTGTGGGTTGGTGGTTCTTTCCGGGGTTTTGCCAGGTTCTTCCTCCACCATTAATACTGGCTGCCATGTATAGCCTATCTTGTGCTGAAAAATGGCATTAAACCCTACAACAACAACAACCTGTATAATCTTGTCATCCACATTAGAGGCCACTTAGGTCACCTTTTATATAGCAGAAAGTGTCTCACACACAAAACAAAAGTCATCTGACCTCTGCTAATCTCAAAATAAAAGTATACATACTATATTATCCTGAATTTACATAATATAGTTAGCCACAAAAATTATGAACTTTCCAAGCAGGTGATCCCTATGTAGCTTGCCTCAATCTGATCATCTTCACATTAATCACTTTCTCAACATTTATAGCTACACGAAAAAGTAGGCTGGTTATAGTTGCCTTGGTATTGGGTGAGATTTTGTGACCTCAGCCCTATTCCAATATAACAATTTCATGTGCAGATTTTTTGTATTTAACAAAAACCTCCTTTACTTAGGCATTTTGGTATGTAATTTTTATATATATTTAGTAATAGATCATAAAGTTTTCAAGAAAGACAACTCTCTGGCTCAAATTAAGTCCCCTTCTGGCAACCTGCAAATGATCCTCATATAATTCATCTTTAAAACTCTTGTTCCAAGAGAACATGAGCTAATGACTTGGTTTTAAATCCTGATGTTTTAATTGCTGAATATATATTTACTGCAATTTATTATGTTGTATAATAATGTATAACATTTACTTACATTATCTTTAGCTTTTAGTTTTTTACAATAATACGGGATTCCTAGCCATATGTGTACATCAGTAATCCAGCATTATTCAATGTTGAGAAGAAAAAACAATATCAGTCATGAAATGTACTCAAGAGTACAAACAAGGCCTTATTACCATGTCGTCAAAAGTACTCAAGACAGCATACAAGGCCTAATTAACATGTCATCAGAAATACTCAAGCATACAATGTATAAATACAGTATTATCAAAAGTACTCAAGACAACATATGGTCTAAATACCATGTCATCAAAAGTACTCAATGGTAAATACAAGGTCTAAATACCATATCAAAAGTACTCAAGAGTACCTACAATGCCTAAATACCATATCATCAAAAGTACTCAACTGTACATACAAGCTCTCAATACCATGTCATCAGAAGTAATCTAGAGTACTTGTGAGGTCTAAATACCATTATTGGCTATCTTTTCTTTACAATTTAAATATCTTTTTAACAGAAGGTCGGCTGAAAAAGCTGAATATAGCTTTAGCAGAGAATTAGCCACTGTGACACTAAGCCATCATTTAGATGTAGGTGTCACTGTGAACAAGACTATTTTACAGTTAACTACATTATATATGTCTATACTGTGTGTTGCTCATGATTGTAGATTATATTTTAAAATGAATTTTTCCTTTGGATGTAGTCTATAGTCTACCTGATATTTGTCAGGCTATTTCTTAAAATTTACGAATAGAGACCTGGCCTTATTTACAGATTTGATGGAAAAATGACCCACATATTGGTCCTGTTATTGTGTCTTAGGATTTTATATAAAGGATGTGATCAATAGAATTATTTATTATTTTAATGTTTAGTGAAATCACTCTTTTAGTGTTCAATTATAATTTGAGAGGATTTATTTACCTAAATTATTAATTCATGAATAACTAAGTGCTTACTGACTTCTGGACTAAACATTATTTTGGAATTATATCACTGTGATGCATCAAAACTGTTGGCATATCAACACATGTAAGACTACACGCATATCAGCACATCCAAGAGTGGAATTTATTATTAACACCATTAGAACTCATTCGGAACTCTGTATACTTTTCGACTTGTGATATAACTTTTAGAACTATCTGGGATATAAATTATTTGTTAAATTTTATTCAGCTTGTTGGATTTCACTTTTTTTTGGTTAAAAGTCCCTAGATTTGCAACAACTACTTCAGGTGTCACTTCAGATTTTTCTCATACAAGACACTTCTGAACTGTATTGTCATACAAATTGTTATTGGTCAGAATCAGAAGAAAGAAATCTGATATAGTGTAAGGATATAACGGAGAATTTCAGGTTGATATGTATTTATTATCCATATCAAACAACTTCTTTCCCCCATCTTAGAAGAAAACATGTGGTTTTGTATTTATTACATACCTCTTCCTTTACATTTTAAACCAATTTTTAGCCATATTGTATGAATAAGATTCAAAACAAATTGGCATTTATAAAAGTTTTATTCATGTATCTAAAAATATCAAATGTGGATGTAAAAGAAGACACATTAGTAGTTCAAATCTGGGTGTTTGATACTGGAATATGGACTGAACATATGTACTGAATGCCAGATGAAACACAGGATTGAACAGGTATGTTGTAAATTTCTAGAACTGTATTTTCATACATGCAGAATGTATTTCTTTATCAAGATTTGGTTGGTTCACATGCATTGTCAGTTTCATATATCGTGCATACTCCATTATAATAAATCAATTCAGCTGTAAGTGGACCACCACCGTGCCCCATTATATGGCTGCAAAAAGCCAATTTTTTAAAGCCCAGATGAAGGGGTGACTTGTGATTAGTGAGTCAAAATAGCACTCTGGAAAAATAAACAATCCAAAGTGAACAAACAGATAGATAGAAAGAAAAAATAAAGACAAATACAGTGTAGTATATAACTGAATTATTTAGTGGAATATATCACAAATAAAATGACAACCTACAACCTGTCCATCTTCAATTAGCAAAATCCATAAGAATCCATATTGCTCGACATTTTAAAATCATTTATATAATAATTTCATGAATTATATTATATATCACATAATGGCCAAAAAAACCCCCAGAAGTTCAGAATGATTCAATTCACAATATTTGTTAATATGTTAATTTCACATATCTTACAAATAAACAATGACAGTTGGGTCCAAACATTTGTGATTCACAGTATCCTATCAATGTCAATGTCTAATGTCATCAGGTAAAAAGTCCAAGAATTCATCCTCTTTGTCTAATAAAGTTCCAAAATGCTCACATCATCACCTAATCATGGTAACTCGTCAATGTAAATGTTTTCTAAATCTGATTCTTTGGCTTTACTCTCATATGCAGGCAAACTTAGCTTGGGCTCTGTAAGTAAAACTTTGATCATACAGGTGTAAATTTTGAGGCAAGATCACAGGGAGTTCAAATAACCACCCTCTGTTAATTGGCATTGCGCAAGTATCAACTCACAGCTTCATCAAAAGATTGTCACATTTTAAATAAAAAATTCTTCCTACACAAGCCAAGGGCTTATCAGCACACAACTTCATCAATATCAATTGAGATTTAAATCCAACATAAAAAACTATACAAATTCAATCAAGTCTTTAACTGTGTCAAACACTGTGTTAATGCAGTAAAACACAATATTAATACAAATACAGATTGTTTGGACATGCACTAAAATGGAAGCAATATACTTGCTATTCAGCACTCAATGTAAACAACACTGATGGACATTTCACTTTCATTGGGATGTACCTGTAATATTTTTACAATAAAATCTATATAATTGTAGATTTGAACATTGCATAATGAATAATGCCATGAAACAGATAAACAGTGCATACCATATATGCATTTCTGAATGGGAATAGAGGTATGAAAATAAAACAATATTTGAATTAACAGTATTTGTATGTATTGCAAATGTCAAGACTTTCCAACACTACCCCATGGTTTTTCAAATTGTTTTGTATGTTGTCCTTAAAAGATGACACCTACTCTGCATGGATCAGTTTTTCAGTAAGATCTAAGGTGTTGTACATTACATTACACTCATTTCAGTGTTTATATGAAGGTCTAATCTGGTTGGAGAGTTTGGTTTTAATTTAATTCATTTATACAATGAGCCTATCTCCTAAAACTTCCATTGCTCAATTCAAATATTTACTCGATTTATGGAATATATTTCCCTGATATGTTACTTCCGTGTCTTATTTAAAATAATGTACTCAATTCATATGACATTTCCCTGATATGGTACTTCGGTGTCTTATTTCAAATATGTACTTGATTCATGTGACATTTCCCTGATATGGTACTTCCGTGTCTTATTTCAAATATGTACTTGATTCATGTGACATTTCCCTGATATGTTACTTCCCTGTCTTATTTCACATATGTACTTGATTAATGTGACATTTCCCTGATATGGTACTTCCATATCTTATTTCAAATATATACTCAATTCATATGACATTTCCCTGATATGTTACTTCCGTGTCTTATTTCAAATATGTATTTGATTCATGTGACATTTCCCTCATATGGTACTTCCGTGTCTTATTTCACATATGTACTTGATTCATGTGACATTTCCCTGATATGGTACTTCCATATCTTATTTGAAATATATACTCAATTCATATGACATTTCCCTGATATGTTACTTCCATGTCTTATTTCAAATATGTATTTGATTCATGTGACATTTCCCTCATATGTTACTTCCGTGTCTTATTTCAAATATGTACTTGATTAATGTGACATTTCCCTCATATGGTACTTCCGTGTCTTATTTCACATATGTACTCGATTCATGTGACATTTCCCTGATATGTTACTTCCGTGTCTTATTTCAAATATGTATTTGATTCATGTCACATTTCCCTCATATGGTACTTCCGTGTCTTATTTCACATATGTACTTGATTCATGTGACATTTCCCTGATATGGTACTTCCATATCTTATTTCAAATATATACTCAATTCATATGACATTTCCCTGATATGTTACTTCCGTGTCTTATTTCAAATATGTACTCGATTCATGTGACATTTCCCTCATATGGTACTTCCGTGTCTTATTTCACATATGTACTCGATTCATGTGACATTTCCTTCATATGGTACTTCCGTGTCTTATTTCAAATATGTACTTGACTCATGTGACATTTCCCCCATATGGTACTTCCGTGTCTTATTTCAAATATGTACTCGATTCATGTGACATTTCCCTGATATGGTACTTCGGTGTCTTATTTCAAATATGTACTTGATTCATGTGACATTTCCCTGATATGTTACTTCCGTGTCTTATTTCAAATATGTACTCGATTCATGTGACATTTCCTTCATATGGTACTTCCGTGTCTTATTTCAAATATGTACTTGACTCATGTGACATTTCCCTCATATGGTACTTCCGTGTCTTATTTCAAATATGTACTCGATTCATGTGACATTTCCCTGATATGGTACTTTGGTGTCTTATTTCAAATATGTACTTGATTCATGTGACATTTCCCTCATATGGTACTTCCGTGTCTTATTTCAAATATGTACTCGATTCATGTGACATTTCCCTGATATGTTACTTCCGTGTCTTATTTCAAATATGTACTCGATTCATGTGACATTTCCCTCATATGGTACTTCCGTGTCTTATTTCAAATATGTACTTGACTCGTGTGACATTTCCCTCATATGGTACTTCCGTGTCTTATTTCAAATATGTACTCGATTCATGTGACATTTCCCTGATACGGTACTTCCATGTCTTATTTCAAATATGTACTTGATTCATGTGACATTTCCCTGATATGTTACTTCCGTGTCTTATTTCAAATATGTACTTGATTCATGTGACATTTCCCTCATATGGTACTTCCGTGTCTTATTTCAAATATGTACTTGATTCATGTGACATTTCCCTCATATGGTACTTCCGTGTCTTATTTCAAAATATGTACTTGACTCATGTGACATTTCCCTCATATGCTACAAACTTGACACATATAGTCATTATATGTTTTGGTGGCATGTCACTTTCATGTCCTAAGTATTAAACAGTGCCATGGTAACTCAGCTGGAAGAACATTGGACCCCTAATCCAAAGGTCACAGGTTTTGATTCCCACCCAGGCCATCTGCATCAGCCCCCTGGTGTGCACTTAGATCCCATTTCCTTGGTGTGATAGAGCTAATAATGAGTTCAAAGTGCTGTTAAAACCAATAAACCAAACTAATTTCCTAAGTATTTCTCGGCACCTTAAGTATGTGTGTGTGTGTGAAACAATCATTATTGTCTTTTGCAAGTTTCAAAAAGTATTTATTACATTCATTACATTTTGACATCATGGTCAATACATAATAAGATCAGATAACAACACATTGCAACCTAATTTTGGAGTTTAAAAATTCTAAATAAATATAAACCCCAAAAGTATGTACACTTGTTGCATATACTATTATCAAATAAGTCAGTTATGAATCGACACTTATATGAAAATAAAATTATGCTACAACAAGATTATATTTATTAATAGATAATCTCAATTAATGCGATAAGGAGACAAAAATAATGTTTTCAAAATTGGTACAGTCTTTGATAATGATATAAATCATTAATAATTTACAATGATGCTTATATTGTAAAAACTTCAAAAAAAATTAAAATTAAAATTTGGTTATAACAGTATTAGATAGCTCATTTTACACAAATTACATCAGCTTCATTCTTATTTAAATAAATGTAACTTTGATAACATTTGTATGCAGTATACTTACAGCTCATTCTAGTCTTACAAAGCATAATTTAAAATTTTAGTTGAAAGGAGGTTGTGGTAAAAAAAAAACAAAGAGCTCAAGCCCTGCATACTGACCTTATAAATAAAGCACTGATGTAAAATGTGTGACCTTGACTTCAAGGTCAAAAGTTTGATTATGTCATGGAATAAATTGACTAAGGTTCATAATAATAGATCCATAAAAACCCATCATGAAATTTTAGCTTTACCACCATGTGGTGATGCCTTGAAGAATAACAGTTATTAACAAAAAGATGTCCCAGAATAAACTTATATTTGTAAATGCATCACTTTAACACCCTTGAATCTATTCATGATAGGTGTCATAATTTAAATATATCAGATGCATTATTACGTGTTTTACATAGTTTTAAAAAAAAAACAAAGAAGATTAAATTTTCCTGCTAAATTCGACTTTGGAATAGTTTTTTTTATCACACACAATATTTATGTCAATAATATCAGCATTAATACAGTAAAAAGCATACCACTTAAACATTAATCTCAAATCTTAAAGTGAGCATGAAATAAGTGAAAGACATGATGTGGAATTATTTCCTCCTGCTAAAATTCGAAAGGAATATCAGCGGAATGAACAATGGGAGTATGGTGTTTAACTTATTTACAAGAAACCACCGTAAACCAAGTCATTTTTTCTCTCACTAATACAGTACTTTATTCAAACTGTGGATATACAGAGATAATATTACGACTTGACCCCAATAATTTAATTAATACTTCGTAATTTTAAGCACTGTACTATATCTGAAATATGGCATGAACACACTTTACTGTATGCTGGGTAAACAGGCAAGAAAATTTATTGAAAATGAATTATGTTTCTCTGCAATCATAATAACATCAGGAAATAAACTCTGCTAGTAAACACCAATTCCTGCAGATGGCTGACTAAAAAACACTGTTTTCCCATTTATGTAGAATATATACGTCCACTAAAGGGAAATAACTCTTATAAATTACCTGCCCTACGGGCTGAAGTGATCAGGTAATGTAATCGATACAGAAAGTCTTTAATGTCATTTACACCTTTTCAAGTGAGTTGTAACTTGGAGGATCCAGCTGCTCATTGTCTACAAGAATATCATGTTCACTTTGTTGGTTCCTTGTCAAGTCATTTTGTCCTTTACCCTCCTCCAAACTGCTGTAATATATCTTAGCTTTGTTCACACCGGGACCTGGAAAACAGGAAGAATGAAAGGTTTTTCTTATAGCTTATAAGGACTACATTCTTTAATAAAATATATCTGATATTACTGAAACACATGTAAGAACAAAAATGTTTATACAATGAATTATGCACAAACAAAAACGTAAGTTTACAGTAAATGTACATACAAGAATATTTATAGGTTACTGCATTTGTATGGACAAGTTTTTCTGAGTTATACTCTATGCAGTAATCTTTTTATTATATATACAGTTTGTTTTTCTACCTAAGGATTAATAATAAAAAGAATATACAATAAGAAACAAAGTAACTGAACTGATGCTGTATTCCAAAATAAATACATAACCATACATTGATCAATACACAGCAACAATATTAACATGCACACAGCACTGCCCAGTGACCTTTAAACTTCGTCATGCACTCAATGTTAGTTTCAAGAAGACTTGTCGTTATGGTCTAGTTAAAATTGAAATCAAGAGTCATACTGAGCATTATTGCAAATTGTAACAATTTTTCCAGTCAGTCTGGAATGGATGCATTTTTCTTTTTCTTGTCATTTCTACTCAATTCTGCTTTTCTGCTTGTGATGGTCTGGGTTTATTAGCTGTGTTAATTCCATACAAAGTACATGTAGTTTGAGCATGGAGGGACCTGCCTTGAATCAGCTGCATGTGTGTTTCTGTTCTGTCAGTGATTGTTTGAAATCATGATGTCGAAAAATATAAACTCTTTTAACTGAAATTATCAAAAAGATGCTATGGAATATCACGATCATTTTATCTTGCGAGCAGTAAGGAGAATAAGATTGCAGTTGTAAGGGTAGCTGAAATTACAGTACAATTTTGGAGTGCGTAATCAAGTTTTAGAACCCATGACACATCTCATAATCTGGATTGCATAACTAAGAAAGTACATTTTGAGGAAATTCAAGACGTAAAAATATAAGTACACCTCTCCCTCGATAACTCGCACACAACGGGGTCCACAAACATAGACCGCATTATAAGCGAGGCACGAGTTACAGAGGGACCTCCACAAATTGAAACAAAATTGCTTTGACATTGAGAAAACCGTAGGGGGGGAGCGGCATTAGGGAACTGGGCTGTTGAATGACTAAATCCTCATTTTACAATCACGTCAATAATAATTTTTAATAATGTGCTTTTTCTAATGAAGTTGTTCGTTATTCTGTTTAAATAACATTTTTTCTTCAAAATATCCAACATATGAAAGATCATTTTAACTGGTTTGAACAACCATTATGTGTATACATAAAATCTGTGTATTACATCACTGCTTTTTGTTTTTTTGATGAGTCTGGTTCACGTAGTGGTGTTTAATAGTAACTTGCCAAATCATTAGTCCACAATTTGGTAACTAGACTAACTGTTGATACACCAGCAAACAAGAATCCTTTTTTTTCTCCAAAAACAATCAACATTTATTTCGTGACATATCTACATCAAATATTTTTATTGTTCTGTTGGAACAATGTTAATGTCATGATTTCATTGGAAGTAATACTGAAATTTCTTATCATCCCTGAGGATATCTCTAAATGCTAGTTCAAGAATTCTCTGAAACCTGCTTGCCCACAATGATCCATATCTGTGAAATCAAGCTCTTTATTTTACGAAGAATTCATTTCGCTTTTCTGCCTTTTTATCTTTGATCACAGTTATGAAAGAGTTGGTTAAATTAAGTAGTTTTTGTTACATACACAATAACGTTTATTACAGTGTTCAATTGATCAAATGAAGTGAGTTCACCCGACATATGAGAGAGACCACTAGATTTTAAGTTAGTCCAATTTTTGTACCGTTTAACTTTTCTTTTATTCCACCTCCTTTTATTATTATTCAAAAGACATAATTAATGTGATAATACAAAGGAGGCCAGCTTTTAATTCAGTGCAACAATACAACAAATACTTCCACAAGTCAGTTATCAAAACACGGTTGGCACTTAATTAGGTTCTCAGAGAAACGCTCGCAGACATAGCTGTTACGGTGATGCATTTTACGTTTAATTACAAGAGGACACATTGCATTTATGATGAGTATACTTAAAAGGAACTAAAAGATGGAACTAGAACACAAATTTCACTTGATAGAAAAATTATTTAATTTGTGTTTATTTATTAAAGTACTGCCTCCACTCAGCATAAGTGACATTTTCATGGATCGAAATTTCCTTACGTAACGTTAACTACGGTGCACTAGGAATGTCGTTTGGAAAGAAAATGTAAAAAATTGTATCAGCTATTTTTAAATTTGATATTTCATAGTGTTGATTAAAATTTCCAGGTCCTATCTACCGTTTTCAACAATAAAACGAGCGATGCATCAAAGTTTCCGTAACCAATTTTGATCGCGATTTACTTCAAGTTCAACAAATAGGGATACATTTTTGAGGTATTTTCGGTTTTAAAAAATGGGATCCACACCCAAGTCCATGTTATAAGCAGGTTTGTGAGTTATCAGGATGCAAGTTATCGAGGGAGTGGTGTATATTGTTTGCCAATTTTATTACCAGCTAAAGAAGACGTACTTATGCCTTGTTACATGCATGTTCTTTGTAGGGACCACAGCTATATAATGACCTATATGACTTATATCTTTAGCCTAAATCTGAAACACTGTATTAAAAACCTTCATGTGGAAAACTGCAAAGAAGCTGGTCACAGTCCATTCAGCCAGCAGAAGTAAGAACTCTTCGTCATCTTGGCCTACTGGCTGAAGTTCTTACTTTTCTACCAAAACCTTCAGTTGCAATTTTTTCTCTGATTTAGTACTTTGACTTATAAAATGGTATGTCTCTGATAGATATGCAATAGCCTTTAGCTTCAATATCCTTTTCTATGCTGCTTTTTTAGATTCCAGTGAGCATTGGTCTGAACCATTCTATCTCTGAAAAGCTACGAACATTTCTCTAAATAACTGTATAAATGATCAGAATGGTATTATCAATACTGCATTTCTCACGTTTCTTGTCGACACTGTGACTGTCATGTTCATTTGATTTGCTTGTTTGAGAAGTTCATTTGTGACTCAGTAAACTCATCCACATCATTCTCTTTATCATCGCTACTTTCAAGCAGACATAACAGCTTCTTTAGATCATCCACAAATAAATCTAACAAACTAAAAGGTAAAGCATATGCTACATGTGTGTACATTGTTTTAAAACAATGTAGTTCCTAATACACAATACTATTTTCCGACCTGTGTCATGCAATATGAAGTCATTCAGTATGGAAAAAATACTGCATGATTCTGACAATGAATCTTGATGGGGAAAAAATCAGCAAATAAGAAACAAGTTTATGTTCTGAGTATGAATTTCATGCATGTAGAAAGAAAACAGTTTACAGTCTGAATGATATACATGTGTATGTTTTAGATTTTTTAATGTAGCTTTAACAATTTTCATCATATCACTATGATGTCTGCAGTGTGGCAGTTTATGCCATATACATCTAGCATCATATCCAACCCAGTAACAATATCCTGACATCAGGCTGACAGGTCCTAAGACTAACCTCTTACCAAGCAAGGTTTTTCAACTGCTAGTACCATTTTTATAAGTCTTTTATATGACTTGGCCTGGTTTCAAACTTGCGACCTCCCACAACGAAGGTGGACACACTAACATTTTAGACCACCAGAGTGGGAACGAGTTTTCTTTGTTAATAAAAAGGCTGTCACTAATGTTATTACTTAAATCTGTGTATTTGTGTAACTGCACAGATGAGAAATTGTTTGTGGATTTGTGTACCTGCACAGATGGATGACTTTATGTGGACTTGTGTACCTGCACAGATGGGAAATTGTTTGTGGATTTGTGTACCTGTACAGATGGATAACTGTTTGTGCATTTGTGTACCTGCACAGATGGACAACTTTTTGTGGATTTGTGTGCCTGAACATACAGATGTTCATGGATCTGTATACCTCACAGATGGATCATTGTTTGTGGATTTATGTGCCTGCAGAGATGATCAACTATTTGTGGATTTGTGTGCTTGTACAATGGCTAATTGTTTATGGATTTGTGCACCTGCACTGAAGGATAATTATCTGTGGACTGTTTGCAGATTTGTGTGCCTGCATAGATCAATAACTGTTTGTGAATTTTGTGTTTCTACTCAAGATGGATCATTGTTGGTGAATTTGTGTACCTACACAGATGGATCATTTGTGGATTGATGGATCATTTTTATGTGGATTTGTGTGCCAGCATAGACCAATAACTGTTTGTGAATTTGTGTGCCTGCACAGAAGGATCATAATTACTGTACCTGAATTTGTGGTTCGTAGCAACCAAAACCCCATGACAATTAAACTCTCATGAATTAATAGTGTGGCAAATTTCTCACCAAAACATGTTTACTGGTCTTAACAAATTATCCCATCTAATTGTCATTTAATGCTCTACTGCTAGCAGTCAGGTTTTTCAATGTTTGGGATGAGATTCTTTAAGGAAGGTTAAAAAAATACTGCTTGAGGCAGACAAAGTTGGAAAGATTATTTGCACATAGATGATCTGTTCAAATTTTCAGGTTATTTCAACTGGTCTTTTCTTTCCTTTTTACACATTTTTTACCTTTGCATACTTTATCTTTTCTGATGACACATTGTTAGCAAAGATAAGCAAAAGTCTCTTAAGGTAGACCAATGCATAAGAAGATGAGCTGATTGTATTTTCAAGCCAGTAATGAAGCTGTTATCTTTTTCTGACCCATTTGGACATCTCATATTTAGACGACAATAGGGCCATATATTTTACAAACACAACTCTAGTATTAATCTTTTACACAAATGAAAATATTTATGAAACCACAATACTGTTTTTAAAATAATAAAAAGAACTGACACATTTTTACAGTGCCAATAAAATGTTAAGTTCCAGAAATAAAAAATGTAAATATAAAATATGCACAAAAGCTTCAGGTAAAAAACTGCCTAAATAAGCATAAGCATATAGTCCTAACAGATAAAAGGAAAAAAATAATTAATATGAAATACATCAGTTATAGGTCAAAGGAATCAGGGACCCATAAACCACTGTTATGTACTGTACCTGTCTGGCTGAGCAAAGGATTTGATGAGCACATGCTCTGAGGTACTGGATATTGGTCATAGGGCATCTCAAATATTATACAGAATGGTTGTTGTTGTTGTTGTTGTGGGGTTTAACGCCATTTTTCAGCACACGATAGGCTATACATGGCGGCCAGTATTAATGGTGGAGGAAGAACCCGGAAAAGCCCGGAAAGAACCACCGACCCACGAGAAGCTACTGGCAAGCTTTCTCACATGCCCACATTGGCTGAATCTTAGACTCGAACCGCCGCAGACAGAGGTGAGATGGCAGTGATCCGTAACGTATACAGAATGGTCTTTTATTTGTTTATTCATTAAACTGTCAAATAAACACCACAAGTTAAATTCAAAAGTCACTTCATCTAGTTTACTGTGTTTCTTTCTTGGACAATCAATAGAGGGGTCACAAACTAAAACTAAGTCAAAAGTAATTAGGTCTTGTTCTATATTGATTCTTTGTTGGGCAATCTACAGAGGTGTCAACAACTAGACTTCTTTGGTTATTATGTTATCTCAACTGGTTAAACACTCTATAAAGTTGTTGTTGTGGGGTTTAATGCCATTTTTCAGACATGATAGGCTATACATGGCAGCCAGTATTAATGGTGGAGGAAGAACCCGGGAAACCCCGGGAAGAACCACCAACCCATGAGAAGCTACTGGCAAACTTTCTCAAAAAACCCACATTGGCCGAATCCTAGACTCGAACCCACGCAGACAGAGGTGATCCATAACGGAAAGCGCTTTAGACCACTGTGCCACTCGGGGTCCCCTCTATAAAGTACAAAGTGGAAGGAGTGGAAGCTTATTACCTGAACATGTATAACTGAAAGATTGCCCAAGGGTCTATTTACATTATATCAGTCCCTAACACCATGTGGTCAAATATAACTTCGCTATATGAATTTAATAGAAAATCCAATCAATATAGTGCATTTTCAAGATTGTAAGTGAGCTTGTTGTAAATTAATAATCACAGTCTAAAATCAGAGGGGTAA
The DNA here is from genome assembly GCA_028554795.2 of Sinohyriopsis cumingii. Lineage (NCBI taxonomy): Eukaryota > Metazoa > Mollusca > Bivalvia > Unionida > Unionidae > Sinohyriopsis > Sinohyriopsis cumingii. Next base: position 7,588,816 of record CM068837.1, on the reverse strand, counting down.
ATAAAATCTGGTTATTGCATAAAATTCAATAGTATAGTCTTCTGAAAAGAACAAAAATGATTCATAAATAATTAGTTCGAGAGGAAACCAGTTAATCATGGCAAGATAATACTGACACTAAAACAGAAGAAAATCCAGAGTGAAAAAAATACACATTTTCTGGTAAATTTAATAATTAGTCTGTTATATATACATATATTTAATAATATTGTGTGATTGACCTTCATCCATGATTGAGGGCTGTGCCTACCTAATTTTTGTCACGATTCTATGAAGTAAACAGGATAAACCTGAGTTCAAGGCCTAACCCCATTGACAAGCTTAGCATGTTCTGAAGAGAACCTTCTGACAAATTGCTGTAATTTTACATTGGAAATTTGGAAATTCCAGAACAATCTATTGCATCATAGGTCAATTGGGCTTGTATATTAAAAGGTTTGATAAACAATTATTGTTCATTCTTGTATCATATTAATATTAGTCTTCAGGAATCTAGGATCAGAGTTTGTAGTTATATTCAGGCATAATTTGAGAGCAATTATTTCTTTAAATTATTCATTGTAATTACATACAAAGTGTTCATTAACATTTTGGACTAAAACATGGCTTTGCGATTAATTTTATTCATTCAAAGACATTCTTGATTCTATCATTGTGGAAAATCAGGACATTCAAGACTATTGGAAATCATATGGAATATTCGATAGGTCATTTAGGGCTATTAGGAATAGATTTCTTAATAGTGTAAATCACTTAAATTTTTACTTTGTAACCAAGGGACAAATTATTTTTTGATTTTACTAAACCTGTTGGTTTTGCTTCTTTCTGTTACATAGTATAAGACGAAGAGTAGTAATTCTGACCATAGTGTTTATCTTGGGGGTTTAGCTTTGGAGACTAAATCTGAATCTGATTGGTCCTGTGACCGCATCCCACATGACCACCAGACCTAACTAAAGCAAAACAGCCTCTTAGCTTGTCTGGATTCACCAGGGAATTTTAATGGTAAGAAGACTGCAAAACTCAGCTTAACCTGAATGAACAGTTATCGATTATGTGACCATTGGCTGTGTTGCTTTAAACAGGAGAACACTGGAGATCGAGTCTTCATTTCCTAAAAGGACACATGAGGTAGAGGTGGGATGCTCAGCATTTCCTCCAACTATTTCTATTATTATGGATGGACAGATGTACAGACAAGGGTAACACTAAGGACAGATGCATAAGCAAGGGTAACACTGGATAAATGTACAGACATGGGTAACACTATGGATAGATGTACATACAAGGGTAACACTGGATAGATGTACAGACATGGGTAACACTATGGATAGATGTACATACAAGGGTAACACTGGATAGATGTACAGACATGGGTAACACTGGATAGATGTACAGACATGGGTAACACTGGATAGATGTACAGACATGGGTAACACTATGGATAGATGTACATACAAGGGTAACACTAAGGACAGATGCATAAGCAAGGGTAACACTGGATAGATGTACAGACATGGGTAACACTATGGATAGATGTACATACAAGGGTAACACTGGATAGATGTACAGACATGGGTAACACTGGATAGATGTACAGACATGGGTAACACTATGGATAGATGTACATACAAGGGTAACACTAAGGACAGATGCATAAGCAAGGGTAACACTGGATAGATGTACAGACATGGGTAACACTATGGATAGATGTACAGACATGGGTAACACTGGATAGATGTACAGACATGGGCAACACTATGGATAGATGTACATACATGGGTAACACTATGGATAGATGTACATACAAGGGTAACACTCTGGATAGATGTAAAGAAAAGGATAACACTTTGGATAGATGCACAGTCAAGGGTAACACTACTGACAGATGTACAGCCATGGGTAACACTATAGACAGATGTTGCAAATTAAATCTCAACTAATACTAAATGTCCTATCACAAGTCCAAATGTAAAGACTGTTCTGAATGAATTCCAATAGTCCTGAATGTCCTGATTTACCACAATGATAAAATCCAGAATGTATTTGAATAAGTAATTAATCCCAGAGTAGTGTTTTAGTCCAAAAATTCAATGAGCACTTGGCAATTCCATTGAATAATTTAAATAAGTAATTCCTCTCAAATTATATCTGAACACAACTTTATATAATTCCACAGACTTATAAAAACAGGAATGAATAATTTGTTTACCGAATCTCCTATCAATACAAATTTCAGCTGACCTAGAATGCAATAGAATGTTCTGGAATTTGAATATATTTCTAATGAAAATTCCATTAACCCTGAACTCAGACTCTAGTAAACATCTGGTTCACTACTTTAAATCATAACAAGTCAGGTAGGCACAAATTCCATTCACAACCCTCAATCACAATCATTACAAAAGCCGGGTTTGCAAAACATATCCACAACCCTCAATTACAGACAAAAACCAAATAAACAATATAAATTAAATGTACATAACAATAAATGTACAGACATGGGTAACATTATGGGCAGATTTCTATAGACAAAGGTAGCATTATACCAAAGTCATGCTGGGATCTGTGAAGATTGTCTTACTCACCTATATAACTAAGTAAGACGGGCAGGAAAATCAGCCCATGGGTTGCACCGAACAAGACGATTCCCAGATACATCCGGAAGTAGAAGACCTGGAACAGCTGAGACTTTGAGAAAGCCAGGACTATAATGCCTCCAAGTTTGGTCAAAGTGATGCCGCTTAGTACCTGTGAAAACAATTATGCTGTTATTCTCAAGCATTACGAGCACAAATACCAAAATAAATAATCATCAGAAAACAAAGTTATCTCCTCATCTTCAAGAAATGAAAAGGCCATTATATCCAAAAAATCTGCTGATATCAAGACAATATGATTTAAGTAGAATTGGAAGATAAGCCATATCCAATTTTAAATCTATTCTTTGAAGAATGAGACAGAATAGCTTGCTGCTACAATAGATAGGGCTCTAAAATACCCAGTGGGTGGGTTGTACCCAAAGTACAAGGGGCTTGCAAGCTTGCGCTTCAGTCTCACCCACAATTTACAACAGTACAAACAACATAATCCATAAATCTAAAAGTTTACATTAACATGGCTTAGATAAAACATGATAGCATGATATAGCATGGGTTAGACAAAACACCAGCCTGAACTAAGTGCTATGATATAGCATGGGTTAGACAAAACACTAGCCTGAACTAAGTGCTATGATATAGCATGGATTAGATAAAACAAGCCTTAACTAAGTGCTATGATATAGCATGGGTTAGATAAAACACTAGCCTGAACTAAGTGCTATGATATAGCATGGGTTAGATAAAACACTAGCCTGAACTAAGTGCTATGATATAGCATGGGTTAGATAAAACACTAGCCTGAACTAAGTGCTATGATATAGCATGGGTTAGATAAAACACTAGCCTGAACTAAGTGCTATGATATAGCATGGGTTAGATAAAACACTAGCCTGAACTAAGTGCTATGATATAGCATTCCTGTACATGACTTTCTAAAACTTTAGGATAGTCCACTTTTGTTGTTTGAATGCTTACTGCACAGCTCTGAAACAATGCAATCACAATATGACATAATTACATTATGACATCATCATTATGACATCACTTTTTACCAAGGTCAGCATTATGAACTCTGGGAGAACCGGACACAAAATAACTTATGAATGAATGTTAAGTTTTTAAAAATATGTCTTGATTTATGAACGCTTCACATTGGCAATACAATAATAATGCAACTCATTTACTTACTGAGCTCCCCATGTGAGATAGGGAATCTTTGGCCCTCAGAACTCGTGTGGGCTCGATGCTGACAGCAAAGGAACGTGTCATGTGGGAACAGAATTCAACTGATATACCAACAGCCTGTAAAATTAATATTAGTATTATTATTATTATTATTATTAATGCACAAGAACATATTGGCAAGAATAAACAAACTACTTTTGTGAAATATCTGTCACACAGAAAAACTATATCTTACCTGTCTCAGGACCACTGCATGAAATGTACATATATGAGGGAAAACACCTAAGAACTATTTATCACATGATGGAGGAATGATTAAGAAACTGAGCATACAATACTGTTTGCCAATTCAAAGGAATTCAATCTGACCTTTCAGTGTAAATTAAAATGAAGTTAATTATGGTGACAAATTTGTCAATCTCTGAATTTTCCTCTTTTCCTTTAAATTAAACAAATAATAAGATCTGATGTATGACTTGCATTTTTATTATTTACTGTGATGCATTGATTAATTAGGATAAAATTTATTTGCTCTGCATTTAAGACAGTAAGGTGAAATATACCTCATCCAAACAATATCTAGACCACCCGAAACATCCATGAACAGTGCAGTGACTTAATGTAGAAAGGGTGATTTTAATGTCTAGTTAATAATAGCAAAAAAACTTTGGATTTGATAGTTTTCAAGTTGCTTATCCGACCTATTATCATTATTATTATTATTATTATAGCAGCGACTCCAATATTCAGTTAAATCTGACCAGAATGCTGAGTAGACAAACTTGGGATTTAACAATTTTTACTGTGTTTAATGTGACTGAAGACATGGGATTTTACTATTTACAGTGAATTTATCATGTATGACATGCATCCAACTGCATACAGTGCAGATTTTGCCCAAGTCTGCAATGCCACTCTTCTGACACCCACTGCAGTGCTTGTCCAAGTCTGCAAGATCACTCTACTGACACCCACTGCAGTGCTTGCCCAAGTCTGCAATGCCACTCTTCTGACACCCACTGCAGTGCTTGTCCAAGTCTGTAACATCACTCTTCTGACACCCACTGCAGTGCTTGTCCAAGTCTGTAACATCACTCTACTGACACCCACTGCAGTGCTTGTCCAAGTCTGCAATGCCAATCTTCTGACACCCACTGCAGTGCTTGTCCAAGTCTGCAAGATCACTCTACTGACACCCACTGCAGTGCTTGCCCAAGTCTGCAAGATCACTCTACTGACACCCACTGCAGTGCTTGCCCAAGTCTGCAAGATCACTCTACTGACACCCACTGCAGTGCTTGTCCAAGTCTGCAAGATCACTCTACTGACACCCACTGCAGTGCTTGTCCAAGTCTGCAAGATCACTCTACTGACACCCACTGCAGTGCTTGCCCAAGTCTGCAATGCCACTCTTCTGACACCCACTGCAGTGCTTGTCCAAGTCTGCAAGATCACTCTACTGACACCCACTGCAGTGCTTGCCCAAGTCTGCAATGCCACTCTTCTGACACCCACTGCAGTGCTTGCCCAAGTCTGCAATGCCACTCTTCTGACACCCACTGCAGTGCTTGTCCAAGTCTGTAACATCACTTTATTGACAAACAGTGCAGTGCTTGTCCAAGTCTGTAACATCACTCTATTATACAAACAGTGAAGTGCTTGTCCAAGTCTGTAACATCACTCTATTAACAAACATTGCAGGGGTATCTGAGTTTGTCATTCTGTGACATCTGAGCCAACTAACTGCTGAGAATTAATTTTGCTCCCCCAAACACTAAGCAGCATTTATCAACCTATATTCTGTAACCAAAGGTCCATGTAAAGACAAGACTTGCAGAAGTCGTAAACTTAATTATTTACCTACGTGTCAGATACTTATTAGCAATCTCCTCAAGCAGGACAGATTTTTAGGCAATTTTTAGCCATGCCACTGGTGTCTCCACTGTCAGAACTTTATTAAAAACAAGATGACAGTAGCATGCAAAAAATATTGCTGAACAGAGGCAAAAAGAGTTATGTTACATGTACAAAAAAATAGTTATGTTACATGTACGAATAAGCTAACATTAAGATCTCAACCTCTGCAGGTCACACATTGGCTTACTAAAATACAGGCCAAGAAACACGTCACCTGTGTGTAGTTAAATTTGGTCTTTTTCTACTGGATGTTAGCTAAGATGCAAGCTCACTCGAAGTGGAGTCATTTGCCATCATATGCACAAAAAATCAGGGTCTATGCTGTTTGTTTGAAAAAAAGAAGTAAAACTAACTGAGCAGACTTTGATATGCCAGTCCATTTTGCAATGGTTGATTTGGGTCTATACTGTTACATACTATGCTTAAATCTGATATGCACTCACCATAACTAGGTTGACGAGAGATACTGCATTCAGGCTGATCTCCCACAGGTACATCAGTCCCATCAGGTCGATGAGGATCATAACTATTGTCAACAAAATTATTAATCCAGAATGGATGTCAAATCCCAACAGAATTATTGTTACCAACAGTATGGCAAGCAAACACACACCAAGATTAAGAACTGTATTCCTGACAATAGTTAGGTACTGCTCATAGAACACATAGATGACACTGAAATGATAAAAAAAAATTATTTTTCTCACATTCCTACATTTGAACAATTCAGTTTTCTATTGTAGAACTGTGGGTAATAATTTACCTTTCTTCACTTGGCTCTTTGTGTTTCATCACATAACCTTCAACACTGTGATCATGGTGCAAACAAACTGGTAAAAACTCTTTCATTTTCATGACTTGAGCTTTCTTTCACAATAATCAAGAAAAGCATTAATTGCAGCCTATTTACATTTTAAATTGTCTAAGCAGTTGTAAGTTAGTGTCCTATAAATTTGATGTTTTGCATTGACTGACCTCACTACATGCTATGATTCTGTAATCACGTTTCGACTGCAAAATAAGCCATTATTGTGTTTGGTATTTTTAGAAAATTCACCTTCATATTATTATTTATTAATAGTAAATAAATTTTAGATCAAAGCTGAATTTTCTCATTTAATCTTAGACATAACAGAAAGTTTATTTTTTGTATATATTTCTATCTGAATAGCTGTTAACTGCAAAATACATTTTTAAAACACAATTTAGTTGGTTTGCATTGCCATTATACTGATGCTTCTGACCACTGTTGCTTTCATGCTGATATATGCTAAAGCATAATTTAAAGCCCAACTCGGAATTTTTCAGAGTAACCCTAACTCTTTACACCATATCTTAAGATGAAGTAAGTTTTAATGGGGTTTTTGTTGTCTTTTAAAACTGCATTAATATTTTCATAACAAGTATTGACTATGATCCTCATTTTTCACTTTTAAATGGGAGAAAAAGAACCCTTCAGTTTGCCGGATAGGAAAATTTCACCCTCTGGAACAGAATTTTGTGTCTGAAACTCAGTAAAGCCCAGTGTATGATGCTAAGTTCTGACCATCAGGTGTAATTTTGTGTCAGACAGTAAAGCCCAGTGTACGATGCAAAGTTCTACTCCTCAGGTGGAATTTCTTACCACAGACCTATGCATATGAATAATTCAACTAATCGTTATATTCTAGAAGAATGAGTCCTTGCTGAATACAAGTTTTCTCTATTAATTTGTGATCTCTAACCTTTCAAAACTTCGCATTTCATACAAAGGCAGTAGACTACAGCTAGACATATCTTCAGCTATAAACAGGTGGCCACCATACTTAAAATCAACCTTCATTAGCAAAATCATAACACAGGAAAAGTAATTTTACAACAGAAATGAAATTTATCTTTTGACAAGGTACCACCAATTCCACATTACACACCTACCACATGTTTAACAGTCCTCTATGTTGGCACTTGTTTGACATTGTTGATTCAAGGGATTATTGACCAACTGGTCTTAGTGTCCTTGGTGAAATATGCAGTCTTCAACTAAATCTACTGTACTGAAACATTAGTTTCTTACTAAACTTACCATGATCATGATCTCTGTCATTTAGACCCTAGAATCTATAGGTTTCTTTACTACCCTAAGTACAAGCCACCCATAAAGTTTGGTCAGGAACTTACTCTAGAACAAAAATATTTTGCAAATCCCGTTTAACATTGTGAACAATAATGACCTTTTACCTTTTGAGTGCAAAATCAACAGGCATCTTCTATGCCTCAAGTGCAAGAACTCCACAAACTTTCATCATGGTACATGGTCCAGAACTGAAGTTGTAAGCAAAACCATTTTTCTTTTTAAGTCGGTGACCAAGACCAACGACCTTTTATCCTCAAATTAACAGGATTCGTTCTTAGCAATGTACACATCAAACAGCCTTTGGTAAAGGTATATGGTCAATAATTGACATGTCTGTGCAGAAAATCACTCATCTTTCTTTAGTTCAAGTGACCTTGACCTCTGATCTTTTGACTCCAATCAATAAGGTTTTTCCTTACCCCTAGTGCACACCATTCACTAACTTAGTCCAGGTCTGTGATGTAAAACTAATGTTATGATATAGAAACCGTGCTTTTTATTTCAATCTGTGAGTTTGACCTTTGATCTTTTTTTGAAAAAAAATCTAAAGCTTTTTCTCTACCCCAATTTCAAGCCCTCCATAAGGTTCAGACCAGGTCTGTGATGCAGAACTAATGTTACCATGTTGAAACTATTTTTCCACTGACCATCTGACTTCAGAAATGATAGGTTTCTTCCTTAGTATTAGTTATCAAAACTATCTGACCGGATATGCTATGAAAAATTAATGAAACTGTGCAGAAGCCATTTATCTCCATTTAGTCACAATGTTCTTAACTTTTGACCATCCACAAAGTTCAGTAACTCAAGTTATTGTGCAAAAACTAAATTTGCAACATATAGCTGGATGGATGAGCAGAAAACGTCATACCATACTATGCTTACCCACCCTGAGTCATAACTTGAAAACCACTGAGATCTCCAAAACATACCATACCATACTATGCTTACCCACCCTGGAGTCATAACTTGAAAACCACTGAGATCTCCAAAACATATCATACCATACTATGCTCACCCACCCTGGAGTCATAACTTGAAAACCATTGAGATCTCCAAAACATATCGTACCATACTATGCTTACCCACCCTGGAGTCATAACTTGAAAACCACTGAGATTTCCAACCAAAAAACTGCGGGGACTCAGGGGTTAAAGCACTGGATTAGTGATCAGAATGTTGTGGGTTAGATTCCCACAATCTCACCAACCTGGATCTTTTTTAATATGCACATGTCATGCTTAAAGATCAAACTCATCTGAGATCTTGATGATTCATGCTTAAAAATGCACAAGCTCAACAAATCAGACACAAGATCACCTAAATAAAATGCATCAACACCACTCAAAACTAAACCAATCTGAGATCTAATCAGAAATATGACCTTAGAGTGTTCACAAGCTCAGCAATCATCTCATTAATATGCATGGGTATCATTCTTAATGAAACTTATTTGTCATCTTAATGGTATAAGCTTACTTACCAAATCTGATCAGAAATATGGCATCCAGTCTTTACAAGCTCTGTCAATCAGATCCAAGATCACCTCATTAACATTCATAGATGCTGCTCATAAGTGAAATCATCCAAGATCTCAATGATATAAATGTACATTACAAATCTCATCAAGATCTGAATAGAAATATGATCTCTACAATGTTCACAAGCTCAGCCAATCAGATGCAAGATCACATCATTAATATGCATGGATATTGCTCATAAGTGAAATCATCCAAGACCTCAATGATATAAATGTACATACAAATCTCATCAAGATCTGAATAGAAATATGATCTCTACAATGTTCACGAGCTCAGCCAATCAGATGCAAGATCACATCATTAATATGCATGGATATTGCTCATAAATGAGATCATCCAAGATCTCAATGGTATAAGTGTTCACAATCAAGTGTTGACAAATGGCCAATGCATGACAGACAAAAGGTCATAACAAAAGCTCACATGATCTTTGCCTAGGTCAGAACATGATACACATTTACAAGCTGGTGAAACCGAGTCTCATTTTAAAAACTTTCCTCACAATAAGTGTTATCAATGCTATTTTTTGACAACATTAAATTGGATGATCTGGGTAGCTTTTCATTGAAAGAAAGGATTTATACTTAAGTAAAGGAACACATTATCTATTTTACTTTAAAATTTGTTATGTAATGAAAATTTGTCACATTATTTTAACGAATTAATGTGTTACTTTGCACAAAAGTTTGAACAATACTGGATTTGAAGTCAATTGGATTTGCAAAGTAAAATTATGCTGTAGAGCAAAAATATGCATGACAAAGAAGGAATGAAAAATTACACGTGATGTCAGGAATACAACGTCATTTATATGCGATGAATGTTCCAAAATCTCAAATAATTAGCTTTACAGCTGATCGAGATCATTATTAATTTTTACTTTACAATTTCAAGTTCAATTAAGTGCAATTACCAACTAAAACTGGAGCAGTCAATTCAGAAAACAACTGCTACAATAATTATTCTAACCTTTGTGATGTCACATTAATGTGAGAAAGAAGTTGTTAAGAATGCAACTTCATTCACTTCATGTGAGGAAATGACTTCATTCACAGCAGTGAGGAAATGACTTAATTCACAGCAGGAGAAGAAATTACTTCATGAAAAATTATTTAACTTTAAAAAAATTACCTGTAAGCAAAAACTTTCTCATCAGGTTTTGTCAAGTTTAGACTTTCTGAGATACTAACTGCTATTTTCCTAGCTTCTTTTAGTGCATTAATGTAATCAGCGGACGTCTTTAGAATTGTGTGGTACGTCATATAGTATGTAGCTGAAAGAGAAAAATTATACAAAGAATTGAAATAATTACTTTGGTTGAAGGATTATGAAAAAGAGCTGTTAAAAAGTACAACCAAGCTCACATGTACAATGGTGTTTTCAAGCAATGAGGGAAGCCTGTATGCAATGAAGTAATTAAAAATAATTAGTGTTAGAAAAGTTAATCACTGTGACCAATTTTCACTTAAAGTGGTTTGGAGTGATGTAAGTAAAATCCTGATCAAGTGCCTTTAACCCAGCATACTTACTAGTTAAGATTTGCCAGAAAGACAAAACTTTTACACTGGATTAACTTGTAAAACAATAATGGTCATCAATGCAAGAAAAGTAGGTCCTTGTTACCAACTTTCATCTTGGATGTTTTGGAATGATACAAGAATCACATACACCGAGTTCTTTAAAAACAGCAAACATACAGCTAGAGATTTGCTGGAAAGACAAAACTTTCTACACTGAGGATACACAATAAAAAACAAAGTGACACATGTAGAACAGCAAACATACAGCTAGAGATTTGCTGGGAAGACAAAACTTTTTACACTGAGGATATACAATAAAAAAACAAAGTGACACATCTAAAACAATAAGTTTCTGTGACCAACATTCACCTGAGCTGGTTAAGAATGATTCAAAGAACACTATAACCTATACAATACCTACAGCTGGAGATATGCCAGAAAGACAACTTATACACTGGGATAAATCTATCAATATTATTCATTAATGTAGGTTAAGAAAAGCACACTGTTTCCTAGAAACCCTGGAGTCATTCAGATTTACCCATTTTCATGAACATGTCATGCCTAGAGCAAGAGATGGGCCAGAAAGATGAAGCTTTTTGTTACTGGGTTAACCCACAAAATTTTTTTTAATTACTGTAAGGTAAAATAAGTAGGTCACAGTTACCTTTAAACGCAGGTTCAAAATAATGCAAGAAACACAGGAAAACATAACGGTTACACTGTGATCGATGATAACCCCCAGGTTCCAAATAATGAAAGAAACACTGGAAAACGTAACTGTTACACTGTGACCTATAACCCCAGCCTCCAAATAATGCAAGAAACACAAGAAAACATAATTAATGCACTGTGATTGATGATTATCCCCAGGTTCCAAATAATGCAAGAAACACAGGAGAACAAAACTGTTACATTGTAACTGATGATAACCCCCAGGTTCCAAAATATAATGCAAGAAACACAGAAAAACATAACTGTTACACTGTGACTGATGATAACCCCCAGGTTCCAAATAATGCAAGAAACACAGGAAAACATAATTGTTACACTGTGACTGATGATTAACCCCAGGTTCCAAATAATGCAAGAAACACAGGAAAATGTAACTTATATTGTGACTGATAACCCCCAGGTTCCAAATAATGCAAGAAACATAAGAAAACATAACTGTTACACTGTGACCTATAACTCCAGGTTCCAAATAATGCAAGAAAGACAGGAAAACATAATTTTTACACTGGAGCCAGCCTTTTGTTCCAGTTATTTGTATGAAAAAGTTTATTATTGTTTAAAAAGCTGATTATTGTGACCTAATTCCCTCAGGGGTAGTTCAGAATGATACAAGTGTCATCCAAAGGTTTCAGAAAAATGAATGCACGAAGCTAGGTGCAGTGTGAACTAGATAATTTAATTTGTTGATCCACATATTAACATAAACATTCCCTGCATCACATGATTTTTCCTTAAAAGTACTAACAAGGTTTTTGTAAACAAAAGTCAAACTGCATAATTGTGTACAAATTTTGAAAAACTGCTGTAATGGCCTAAGAATCTAATCAGAATGTCTTCCACAACAAAGTGTGTACAATTGCACGGCTCCAAGTTGAAAAAGTTTGAACTATTGCATTAAAACAGTTTGGGATGAACATACTTAAGTGCCAGTGTAATCATGTACATACAGATGAACAGATGTATGAATGGCAGCAACATATAGGCCTCCTCTATTATCACAATGGGGACAATTCATTCATTCATATTTTCACTACAGATCAATCAATTTGGGGTTAGCTAAACATAGGCGCCCTCTATTATCACAATGGGGACAATTCATTCATTCATATTTTCACTACGGATCAATCCATTTGGGGTTAGCTACAGTACTTGTTACTTCATCTGGTCATGAGGTATACTTGGGCAAAGTTTCATTAAAATCTCCCCAACTCTTACAAAGAACTTGGTTGGCAAGCAAATTTTAGCAGACTGGAAGATGGAAAAGCAACACTGTAACATACACCGGGGTTAAGATAGGCTCATCAAAATTAAGTTTTCTGTTATTTCCTGTGCCAATATAAGTGACATTAGATCAGTTTAACCTTTAGTTAATTTATTTCAAGCAATGCCAAATAAACAGGTCCATAATAATATCAATATGCCCATCGGTATACATTTACTTCATACCTCCAACGGCTGTCTTGTTTGCAATCAACTCGACTGCTGAACCATATGCAGCATGACCACTGTAAGGAAAAGAAAGTAAGTAAAAAACAGAAATTAAGATTTATAATTTTATCAAAGTTTATCATATTCACTCATGCCCAACTGCAAACAGTGCCTGGCTTAGCTGATCAGGTTAACTGATTGACTGATTTACTGACTGCATATCAACACATGAAAGGTTATATCTTGCTAAAACAATCAGAGCAAGGAGAATTGCCCAGTCACACACACAACACAGCAGCCAACTTGGCTTGATCTAGCAATGGCAACTGAAGCCAAGAGTTTTCCAGGAATACACATACCACAGCAGCCAACATGGCCTGGTCTAGCAATGGCAACTGAAGCCAAGAGTTTGCCAGGAACACACATACCACAACAGTCAACTTGGCCTGGTCTAGCAATGGCAACTGAATTAAAGAGTTTGCCCAGAAATACACATACCACAGCAGTCAACTAGGCCTGGCCTAGCAATGGCAACTGAATTAAAGAGTATGCCCAGAAACACATATACCACAGCAGTCTCTGTGAACTTGATACCAAGAAAGCTACAGGACTTGATCAGATGGGTCCACGACTCATTCAATCTTCTGCCTTTGCTATTGTAGATAGCATAACATTCATAATTAATTTAAGTATTGCAACCTCATCTGTCCCCAAAATATGGAAAACTGCAAAAGTAACTTCTATTCACAAATCTGGTTCTAAGGATGATGCTGATAACTACTGACCAATCTCAATACTACCAAACTTGTCAAAATTGATTGAAAAACATGTCCATGACTCATTCATGTCATATTTAACCAAACACTTGCTGTTACACCCTAATCAATCAGGCTTTAGACAGAACCATTCCTGTGAGACTGCCTTGATCTCCCTAACTGACAAATGGCTTCAAGCACTTGACCAAGGTAGAATAATAGGAACTGTATTTGTAGATTTCAGGAAAGCTTTTGACATGGTGGATCATGAAATCCTTTTGAAGAAACTGAAAATCTACCAGTGTGATGAAAGAATAATTAGATGGTTTACTTCGTACTTAAATGAGAGAACACAACATTTTTACATAAATAATGTTCTGTCTAAACCTGAAACAATTAGATATGGAGTACCACAAGGCTCAATTCTAGGTCCATTACTATTCATTTTATTTATTAATGACCTACCACTTTTACTAAGAGACTCAATATCATCTACAGGTCTCTATGCAGATGACACAATATTGTCAGACATCCAAAACACAAAGCATGAGCTCGAAATTTCTTTACAGAATGCACTAAACAAACTGGAAAACTAGTGCACATGTAATGGCATGGTGGTAAATACTGGTAAAACTAAAATATTGCTTATCTCAACACGGCAAAGAAGGACAAATCTTGATAGTGATGAACTATGTCTGACATGGAAGGATATAAATCTGCAAATGGTCTGTCATGATAGACTACTTGGTGTTCTGGTAGATAATAACCTATCATGGACTGAGCATATCAAACATATCAGTAAAAAAGTCAATTCAAGTTTATAGCTTCTCAGTAGGATAAGACATTTTCTCCCTGAAAGGCACAGAAAACTATTTTATAACAGTTACATACAACCCTATTTGGACTACTGTAGTACAGTATGGGGTAATTCAAATGATAAAAACATAGCAAAGCTGGCACATCTTCAAAAAAGAGCATTTGGGCTAATATCAATCCAGAAAGAAAGCAAGGAAAGTTTAGCTGGTAAGTTAAAAATATTACCTATTAAAGACTGAATCTGTTTGAGAAAAGCCAAATTAATGTACAGGATATCTCATAATAGTGCTCCTGAATATTTACAATCACTATTCCAGTATAGGCTACCTGGTAATACTCCCCATCTGCGATCCATGTCTACCAAACAGTATAAAATTCCCAAACCAAATAAGAAGTTATTTTAAAAAAGTTTCCAATACTCTGGAACTCTGCTCTGAATAGTATTCCAGTTGAGATTAGAAATGCCCACTCTATTTCCTTCTTCCAAACCCAATATATCCAGTGGCTTCAGAGATGCAGCTTAAATAAATAAATTCCTTTGTATGAGGGCTTCAAGGTAGATTAGTTTTTAGCTAATTGTGTTACCCTCTTTAAATAAGGTCATTATTATTATTATTATTATTATTATTATAGTCAACTTGGCCTGGTCTAGCAATGGCAACTGAAGCAAAGAGTTTGCCCAGAAACACAAACACCACAGCAGTCAACTTGGCCTGGTCTAGCAGAGATCAAAACCCATATTATTCTGGTTGTCGGTATATCAATGTTGATTCTTGTCATATTTTTAAGCTAAATTGCCAGCAAAATATGTTACAGCTCAACTGTGCACTCACAGATCTGTCGACAGTTATTTACAACCCTGACTTTAGCCAGATTTCCATAGTTTGTGATTCTAATATTCATAGCTGGCCAGCAATGTTTTGAAATAACCTCTAAAGTGTGTTTGTGGTTAATGCAAGAGTTGACCCCAATAATTTGCAATGTATTCTAAAACTGAAATTTGGTAAGGGGAGTAAAATCTTTGCTCCCTTCAGCCCATGTTAAATGGGGATGGGGGTGAGTAAGATTTCTAAATCTGAGAGGTGGTTCAAAACAAATATATATCTTAAATCTACAGGCTTTCAAAACATGGAAAGGCAATTTACTCAAAATGTAAGAACTGTACTTGATTTTTTAGAGGATACATCTGCTGTTACAGTCACTGAATCCATCTTTGCATGCAGACAACTTGACAAAGGTAGTGTATTGTGAACAGCACATTATAGACCTGCCCTATGTTTGACAGTACTCTATGTAGACACTAGCAGGGTATGGTTGACCCAAGATCACTGACCAACAGATCTCAATGGTCTCAATCTTTAGTCAAGGTCCGCAGCTTGAACTAAACAAACTGTGCAGAAACTATTACTTCTTTATCTGACTGTCCATGCCCCTTGATCTTTTGTCCCCAAAAGCTATTGGTTTCTTTTTCATACAAAGTGCAAACCATCCACAAGGTCAATGAACTTAATCAGAACAAAATTGCAAAAACCATTTTCCCTTGAGTCACCCTGTCACCTCTGCCCTTTTAAACCCAAAATCTAGCCCTGGTCTGTCATGCAGGACAAAAAAGCCATTGTACTAAAAGCAGTGACCTTAATCTTTGACATTTTAACATCAAAATCAATAGGCTTCTTACTTGGAAAGATTCAACATTGTTTGTTCCAGGTCTGTGACACAGAACTAATATTATTGTGTGGAAACCATTTTCTTCATTAAATCACAGTGACTTTCATCTTTGACAGTTTTATTAAGCAAGGCTGGCATATAACAAAAGCAAGAGAAGGAAGGAAGGAAGGACAGATGTACAGATACATATAGAAAGAGGGACGATAGAAGACATAACAGCAGGAGAAAGTTACTGTCCTTTTTGGTTAAGTTTTCTTTTTCAGGATGAATTGGTAATAACAGAATCATTACTTTACAGAATTCATTGACAAGATCAAATACCAAGTTATCTTGTAGTACTATAGATCCTAGCCAGACAATTAAAATGGTGCCAATCCACTTATCATATGATGAAGTTAAACAAATTAAGTGTGAAGTATTCATCTATGATGAAGACAGAGACAGAAACAAAAATTTAGCTGGAGAAAACTCCAAAGAAGTGAACTGAAAAGGATGTGCATGAATGTAAGTAGTAATTGAGGAGTTGAAGGGATTTGGTACCAATCCCTCAATCCAGGGGGAGACCATTCACCTAACTTTCACTGGCAGGTAAACATATTTTTAGCACTTATGTTGCTAAAACAAGCCAAAAGCAGTGACAAATGTCTGTTTTAGCTTGGGAGGGATGAATTTGCAATTAGATGATTTACTCCTAATGTATTATGATTGTGCAACATATTTAATGGGAAAATAAAGTAATTTATTTGGAAATCCAGAATAACAAAAACTTCTTCAATGTTGTCCTTGCCAACTAGATGATGCATATACTTCTGATTTCTCTAAGGAAGAAATCCATAAAAATTTAATTCACAAGTTAGATTAAAACTAAACATGTACTGACTGACTTTGGCTTTTGGTAAGAGTCTGTCATTGCATTAAAAGCCAACAGGATAAAGTAAATTAGGTCACCAGAGATATACCATGTAGCAGCCATTGGTAGTCAAGGAATTTGAGCGATATAGCTTGTAGCAGCCATTGGTGGTCAAGGAATTTGAGTGATATAGCTTGTAGCAGCCATTGGTGGTCAAGGAATTTGAGTGATATAGCTTGTAGCAGCCATGGGTGGTCAAGGAATTTGAGTGACATAGCTTGTAGCAGCCATGAGTGGTCAAGGAATTTGAGCAATATAGCTTGTAGCAGCCATGGGTGGTCAAGGAATTTGAGCGATATAGCTTGTAGCAGCCACTGGTGGTCAAGGAATTTGAGCGATATAGCTTGTAGCAGCCATGGGTGGTCAAGGAATTTGAGCGATATAGCTTGTAACAGCCATGAGTGGTCAAGGAATTTGAACGATATAGCTTGTAGCAGCCATGGGTGTCAAGGAATTTGAGCGATATAGCTTGTATCTGAGTCAAATCAGGTCATAATTCTCCACCTTAAAAATTAGAATTCGTCTAGATCCACAAATCATTAATATAACTCGCCAAAATAAAAGTGCTCTATTTTTTAATAAAATCACCAAATATTACATTCATGAAAAATACCAAATATATGATAATTATATTGCCTTCTGTTTTTAGAGGTCCTACCCTTTAGCACAAGTAAGTCCAGGATTGTCCTCTAGGAACCACGGTAGGTATCTCATAAAGTCATCTTGCGCAGGACGACCCTTTAAAAATGGGTGCAGTGGGCATGGGGCACAGGTTTCATTCTTGACTGAAATTAGAGAATTAAAAATTCCACATAATGACTAGCTGTATGTTTTCATGGCACTTATCAACATTTTTCTGGTTTTAGTATTATGAGGAAATGAGAGCTAATTGCCTTTCCCAAAGTTACATCGAAGCAGCCTACCCAGCCTACCTATCAATGAGCTAACACAGAAGGCTCATGTGCATCCAATCATTTTCTTGGTATCCATATTGTTACATCTAAAGGGTTTATCCTTAAGTAATAAGGCAAGGTAAACCCAAATATTATTCAATTTTTCCTAAATATAAATTTATTTAAATAAAATATAAAATCAAACAAATTGAAAGAATTACAAATAGCTTACAATGTATGAATTCCTAGAGTGTAATGCTGATAATGTATGAGCAATTTCTCACTAACCTGAAAACAGTTCTAAGATATTCCAAATGAAACTTGTAATCGTGTTTGTGTGTTACTATGGTAACACTGAATTTAATATAATTATTAATCCAAATATTATTATTTTAATGTAATCTCATATATGAAGAATATCACTTAAGTCCTTGAAAGTTTCACATAATCCAATGAAATTAGTTAAATATTCAAGTCCTTGAAAATAATCACATGATCCCAAATTACTAACTGTTTAAATCAAAGGTTATTTGCTCTGCTATATCCAACATAAACTCATAAATTTCTCTCCGACTCTTAATAATGCTGTGTGCAAATGAAATAATAAACACAGTGCATGTATCTTCATTGCATAGTGTCCTTTTGTGTTTCAAATAAACAAATCTGAGTCATTAGAATGTCTCATACAATTAAATCTTATCATTAAACATAAACAGTTGTACACAAAGACAGTCAAATCTAATTGAACTAATCAAATGCTAGGGTGTGTGTGATAGTCTTCTACAGGGCAAGTTTACAATGAATCACATGCTTATTTACATTACTTACATTTATTACACAGTCGTTTGGTACTTCATTTCATGGAAACCCTTTCATAACGAATGAAGAAGTTATGAGCTCTGACAGTTTCAGGGCAACTATTGATACCAGTAATGCTGACATCAGCTTCTATTCATAAAATGCATTAAGTCTGTACCAATAAATCATTTAACTCATCAAAACAGATTTCTCAAACACAAACAACTGCAGATCAATAAGCTCTGAATGAATCTCTCCTTGTTCTAAATTTTAGCTGCTTGTCAGTGCACAATGCCAATTAATAAGGTTTATTAAAGTTTCATATGATGAAGGCAGTTTTCCTTTAGTGGATTATCCAGCAGGTCACATTTCTCTTTGACAGAAAATAGGTTGCGATTTCCTCTTTGGAGGATTGAGACTGTTAAAAATGTGCAGTGGCATTTTATTTGATGCAGTCTAGTATTTACAAACACTTGCAATGGATTTATGGTGTGTTCGTTTCACTGTTTCAATCTCCAAAGCATAATGCTGATACATAGATGCTGGAAGTTTTCTTGCCAATTTTGAGCACATACCCCTAATAATAGAATGAAGTTTTTTAACACAAACCACTGAGAGCTTTAACAAATTTTTTTTCAACTAGATCTGGCCAACAGCAAAAACATAAGTCATTTCAAAGAGACTTATTATACCTTCGGTACATATTTTAAAAAATTCCATTTCCTCCATCGTAATGGCAAATGTATTTTCCTTCCAATATATGCTACTTGAGTCCTTGTAGATAGTTTTTTAATTTTTTCCCCATAATATTCAATATAGCAACCATTTTCGCCTAAAACAGTTGCAAAGTCTGCAATCCAAATCACAATGCTTATCTGCAGCAAGCAAACTGTATAACTTACAGTTATAGAAAAATACAGTGTACTGCAGTGAAAACTACAAATCTGACCCCAAAACACCAACAGTTGTCTGATTCCCTAACTGGCTTTGCTTCTCATTGTCAGTCCTGTACCTTTGTCTGTAAGCTTTTAATTTGTGCATCTAGAACTTTCTTAAATTTGGCAACTGGCTTAGTAAGGCATATTATGCTTAAGTCCATGCAAACCCATCTAAACTGAGAAAAATTGACAAGAATACTGCTATAGCTTATAGGAACTATCGTCTGAAAGTACCTCCTCATTTGTTTGTACCCCCTACCGATTTAAAAGGCAAAAAGCACAAATGAGATGAAAGATGTACAGAACTTTGTTCATTTATTAATTTATAATTTCAAACCTTATTATGCTCAGGTGGGACCCTAACACTATTATTGTCTGTGCGTTTCATTCCAAACAGAAGTTTTCAGTGTTAAAAACAACCTGTTCGACAGTCATTTCCAGTGAAGGGGTGTATAAATGACTACACATTTGTACATAGAAGGAAAATACTATGTCATCTGCTTCTGATGTTTTCAATGTCGAATCAAGCAAAGAAGAAGAATGACAATTACAAATTTGCCTTCCACATGGATTTAACAAGCAGTGTAATTTCTATGTATATATGTGCAAAGGACATAACTCTAAACTCTCAACATTATGGTAATTTACAGAATTATCCAGCTGTTACCGAATAGGATGAACTACGTTACAATGTGTCTGAGGAAATCAACTTGCCCACAGTGTATGCAACATGGCACCATGTTGGTATGGAAAATCTGTTAAGCATGAAAGATGCAGAGAATGCCAGTGTTATGGCCACTCTGGTCACATTCAGGTTAGAGATTATAAATCAATGAATATGAATTGACTAAGTTATGTTCACTTTTTATCACATTAAAGATTTCTTTTATTGAAATCAGTAGGGGGGTACAAAAAAACAGGGAGGTATATTCAGACTATAGTTATGGGGCTGTGGCTGCTCTGGACGCACTAACATTTCAGGTTTCTATGGCTGTAATTTAAACATTTCTGCTTCAAAAGTGTCACATATTTGGTTGACTAAACATGATCTGCAAATGCTAGCAGCTATTGAACATGCAAGCTGTGACTAATTTTCCTAACTACAAACTACACAATGCCTGTCTGGCTAAATTACATTTTTTTTAAAATGTCAAAGTTTAACTGTCATGGCTTTATTTTTGGCAGTCTTCAACTCAAAGCAACACTAGTCAATTCAAGGAGTGTTGCTTCACATCTTTATTCAAATCCTTGACTCTTACTTCCTTGGCTTTGGAAAAAATATCCATTTTCCTCCCATGATTTAGCTTCCCAGGCACCATTTTTTTTCTCAAACAGAAATTGTTTGAAAATCATTGTTTGATTGGCTCAAGTTTGATTTTCATGCGTGTTGATTGGTTAATCACACAAACCCAAATATTTGGCAAGGAAAAGTCTGCAGAACATGGCTAATTCAATGAGCAACTTCATTGCTCTTTATGAATCAGATCAGTTTCTTTACCTGTTCCATCTACCCTCACCCCCACCCCAGAAATTTCTCATAGATTCTTTTGCTGATCACAAAAATGACATTGAAGGTAAGGAAAATTGTCAGCCCTGTTCTCTGCATTATTATTTTTATTTGCAATAAGGCTGCAATATTATTTATTGTTACATTAATAGTTGACTATGTAGTTTGATGTCAACATCTGACAGTATATATTGCAATATTTATTGTTACATTAATAGTTGACTATGCAATGCGATGTTGACATCTGACAGTATGTATAGCAGTATTTACTGTTACATTAATAGCTGACTATGTAGTGTTGTGTCAACATCTGACAGTATGTATAGCTGTGTTTATTGTTACATTAATAGTTGACTATGTAGTGTGATGTCAACATCTGACAGTATGTATTGCAGTATTTACTGTTACATTAATAGCTGACTATGTAGTGTTGTGTCAACATCTGACAGTATGTATAGCTGTATTTATTGTTACATTAATAGTTGACTATGTAGTGTGATGTCAACATCTGACAGTATGTATTGCAGTATTTACTGTTACATTAATAGCTGACTATGTAGTGTTGTGTCAACATCTGACAGTATGTATTGCAGTATTTACTGTTACATTAATAGCTGACTATGTAGTGTTGTGTCAACATCTGACAGTATGTATAGCTGTATTTATTGTTACATTAATAGCTGACTATGTAGCGTGATGTCAACATCTGACAGTATGTATAGCTGTATTTATTGTTACATTAATAGCTGACTATGTAGTGTTGTGTTAACATCTGACAGTATGTATAGCAGTATTTACTGTTACATTAATAGCTGACTATGTACTGTTGTGTCAAAATCTGATAGTGTGTATTGCAGTATTTACTGTTCCATTAATAGTTGACTATGTAGTGTTGTGTCAACATCTGACAGTATGTATAGCTGTATTTATTGTTACATTAATAGTTGACTATGTAGTGTTGTGTCAACATCTGACAGTATGTATAGCTGTATTTACTGTTACACTAATAGTTGACTATGTAGTGTGATGTCAACATCTGACAGTATGTATAGCTGTATTTATTGTTACATTAATAGCTGACTATGTAGTGTTGTGTCAACATCTGACAGTATGTATAGCTGTATTTATTGTTACATTAATAGCTGACTATGTAGCGTGATGTCAACATCTGACAGTATGTATAGCTGTATTTATTGTTACATTAATAGCTGACTATGTAGTGTTGTGTCAACATCTGACAGTATGTATAGCAGTATTTACTGTTACATTAATAGCTGACTATGTACTGTTGTGTCAAAATCTGATAGTGTGTATTGCAGTATTTACTGTTCCATTAATAGTTGACTATGTAGTGTTGTGTCAACATCTGACAGTATGTATAGCTGTATTTATTGTTACATTAATAGTTGACTATGTAGTGTGATGTCAACATCTGACAGTATGTATAGCTGTATTTATTGTTACATTAATAGTTGACTATGTAGTGTTACGTCGACATCTGACAGTATGTATAGCTGTAATTATTGTTAGATTAATAGTTGACTATGTAGTGTGATGTCAACATCTGACAGTATGTATAGCAGTATGGATGAAATCACTCAGAGTGGCAATCTTTAATCTGTTTTGCTGGTGGAAATGCCAAGCAAGGATCAGGAAGCAATAACGATTGATACTAATGGGAATTTGACGCCTATCATACCATGATTTTCCATCACAGGTTTGTTTTGTTTCAGTTAAGGAGTCTGAAATTATCAGATTTTACAGTTGTCAGGTTACTTATTAGAAAATGAGTAAGATTTAAGTTCTTATTACAAATCCTCAACAGAAGCATTTTTCAATCGGACAACTCCATGCAAGTACTTCCAAAGGATTGCAGCGCATATAAAACTTCTTTGTATTCAAACTACACCACTCCCTCGATAACTTGCACCCTGATAACTCGCAAACCCACTTATAATGTGAGGTCAGGCATGGATCCCATTTTTTAAACCAGAAAAAACGCAAAAAATTGATCCCTAGTTCTTGAACTTGATGAAAATCGCGATCAAAACTGGTAACTGACACACTGATATATTGCTTGTATTATGATCGAAAACAGTAGATAGGACCTGGAAATTTTAATCAGCAATTTCAAATTATCAACTTTGAATAAGAAGTCATATAATTGGTTAAATTTGTTTCCAAACGACATTCTTAGTACATCGTAATTAAATTAATTCAAGGAAATTTTTATCAATGATAATGTCACGTCTAGTTGTAGGCAGTACATTAATATCTCAATGCCAATTAAATAATTTTTATTAAGTGAAATTTGTGTTTTAATTCTATCTTTTCATTCCTCTTAACTGTATTCATCATAAATGCAATGTGTATTTAAACGTAATATGTGGCAATCTACTGTAACAGCCATGTCTGCAAGCATTTCTGAGAACCTAATTAAGTGCCAACTGTGTTTTGATAACTGATTTGCAGAAGTATTTGTATTATTGCACTGAATTAAAAGTTGGCCTACTTTGTATTATCATGTTAATTATGTCTTTTGAATCAAATAAAGGAGGTGGAATAAAAGAAAAGGTAAAAGGCATGCAAATCCCACATGCTTAAAATCTAGCGGCCCAAGTCGTATGTCGGGTGAACTCACTTCATTCGATCAATTGAACAGTTATAAGTGTAATTGTGTATGTACCATAAACTACCTTAAATTAACGGAGTCATTCATAACTGCTCAAAGATAGCAAGGCAACCAAGTGAAACGAATACTTCGTAAAATAAAGAGCTTGGTTTCACAGATACGGACCATTGTGGGCAAGCAAGTTTCAGAGGCTTCCTGAACTGGCACTTAGAGATATCCTCAAGGATGATAATAAGTTTCACTATTATTTCCAATGAAATCATGACATCAATATTGTAGTAAGTGAACAATATAAAAATTGAGTTTCGACGTAGACAATTGTCTCACAAAATAAATGTCTCTAGTTTTTTAAAAAAAAGGAATCTTGTTTGGTGATGTATCAACAGTTAGTCAAGTTCCCTGCTACACTGACTCCTGACTTGGCAGTGCACTATTAAATACCACTCTGGGAACCAGAGTAATCAACAAACCAAAAAGCAGTGACGTAATACACAGATGTTTTCACATAATTGTGATGGTTGTTGAAACCAGTTTAATGATCTTACAGATGTTGGACATTTTGAAAATAAAATGTTATTTATACAGAATAACAAACAACTTCATTAGAAAAGTGGGTTTTTAGCAATTATTACTGATGTGATTGTAAAACAAGGATTTAGTCATTCAGTCATTAAACAGCACAGTTTCCTAACCCAAACCCCCACCCCAATGTTTTCTCTATGTCTAAGGGGATTTTTCAAATTTTTGGAGGTCCCTCGGTAACTCGCGCCCTCGTTTATAGTGTGGTTTATGTTTGTGGACTCTGTTGTGCATGAGTTATCAGGGGAGGTGTATACAAGCACAAATGGATAAAAATACTGTGAACATTTAAATCTGAAATATATATTTCTTAAACTGAAGGAGCCCAGTGTTTTTTTCAATAATTTCTTTAACTATTTTACTACTGTTCTCTCTGAGACAAAATCTTCTGCTGAACAGAGGAAATTTAAGGTACTTTGACCAAAATGGCATGAAAAAGAGATGAAGTCTCTCTGTGGTTCTCTCTCATACAAAAGCAAAATGGCCTAAAAAAGGGATCAAATCTCTCTCTCATACAATGAGCAAACTGGCAAGAAAAAGGGATCCCTTATCTCATACAAAAGCAAACTGGTATGTAAAAGGGACCAAAAGTCTTTCTTTCATATAAAAACAAAAAGCTATATTCATTCATTTGGATTCAAGTCCTATAAGGGCATAATATATTATGGATTCAAGTCCTATAAAGGCATAATATATTATGGATTCAAGTCCAATAAAGGTATAATATATTATGGATTCAAGTCCTATACAGGCATAATATATTATGGATTCAAGTCCTATAAAGGCATAATATATTATGGATTCAAGTCCAATAAAGGTATAATATATTATGGATTCAAGTCCTATACAGGCATAATATATTATTGATTCAAGTCCTATAAGGGCATAATATATTACGGATTCAAGTCCTATACAGGCATAATATATTATGGATTCAAGTCCAATAAAGGTATAATACATTATGGATTCAAGTCCTATAAGGGCATAATATATTATGGATTCAAGTCCTATACAGGCATAATATATTACGGATTCAAGTCCTATACAGGCATAATATATTATGGATTCAAGTCCAATAAAGGTATAATATATTATTGATTCAAGTCCTATAAGGGCATAATATATTACGGATTCAAGTCCTATAAGGGCATAATATATTACGGATTCAAGTCTTATAAAGGCATAATATATTATGGATTCAAGTCCAATAAAGGTATAATATATTATGGATTCAAGTCCTATAAGGGCATAATATATTACGGATTCAAGTCCTATACAGGCATAATATATTATGGATTCAAGTCCAATAAAGGTATAATATATTATTGATTCAAGTCCTATAAGGGCATAATATATTATGGATTCAAGTCTTATAAGGGCATAATATATTATGGATTCAAGTCCTATAAGGGCATAATATATTATGGATTCAAGTCCTATAAGGGCATAATATATTACGGATTCAAGTCCTATACAGGCATAATATATTATGGATTCAAGTCCAATAAAGGTATAATATATTATTGATTCAAGTCCTATAAGGGCATAATATATTACGGATTCAAGTCCTATAAGGGCATAATATATTACGGATTCAAGTCCTATACAGGCATAATATATTATGGATTCAAGTCCAATAAAGGTATAATATATTATGGATTCAAGTCCTATAAAGGTATAATATATTATGGATTCAAGTCCTATAAGGGCATAATATATTACGGATTCAAGTCCTATACAGGCATAATATATTATGGATTCAAGTCCAATAAAGGTATAATATATTATGGATTCAAGTCCTATACAGGCATAATATATTATTGATTCAAGTCCTATAAAGGTATAATATATTATTGATTCAAGTCCTATAAGGGCATAATATATTATGGATTCAAGTCTTATAAGGGCATAATATATTACGGATTCAAGTCCTATACAGGCATAATATATTATGGATTCAAGTCCAATAAAGGTATAATATATTATTGATTCAAGTCCTATAAGGGCATAATATATTATGGATTCAAGTCCTATAAGGGCATAATATATTATGGATTCAAGTCTTATAAGGGCATAATATATTACGGATTCAAGTCCTATACAGGCATAATATATTATGGATTCAAGTCCAATAAAGGTATAATATATTATTGATTCAAGTCCTATAAGGGCATAATATATTACGGATTCAAGTCCTATAAGGGCATACTATATTACGGATTCAAGTCCTATACAGGCATAATATATTATGGATTCAAGTCCAATAAAGGTATAATATATTATGGATTCAAGTCCTATAAAGGTATAATATATTATTGATTCAAGTCCTATAAGGGCATAATATATTACGGATTCAAGTCCTATAAGGGCATAATATATTACGGATTCAAGTCCTATACAGGCATAATATATTATGGATTCAAGTCCAATAAAGGTATAATATATTATGGATTCAAGTCCTATAAAGGTATAATATATTATGGATTCAAGTCCTATAAGGGCATAATATATTACGGATTCAAGTCCTATACAGGCATAATATATTATGGATTCAAGTCCAATAAAGGTATAATATATTATTGATTCAAGTCCTATAAGGGCATAATATATTACGGATTCAAGTCCTATAAGGGCATATTATATTATGGATTCAAGTCCTATACAGGCATAATATATTATGGATTCAAGTCCAATAAAGGTATAATATATTATGGATTCAAGTCCTATAAAGGTATAATATATTATGGATTCAAGTCCTATAAGGGCATAATATATTACGGATTCAAGTCCTATACAGGCATAATATATTATGGATTCAAGTCCAATAAAGGTATAATATATTATGGATTCAAGTCCTATACAGGCATAATATATTATTGATTCAAGTCCTATAAAGGTATAATATATTATTGATTCAAGTCCTATAAGGGCATAATATATTATGGATTCAAGTCTTATAAGGGCATAATATATTACGGATTCAAGTCCTATACAGGCATAATATATTATGGATTCAAGTCCAATAAAGGTATAATATATTATTGATTCAAGTCCTATACAGGCATAATATATTATGGATTCAAGTCCAATAAAGGTATAATATATTATTGATTCAAGTCCTATACAGGCATAATATATTATGGATTCAAGTCCTATAAGGGCATAATATATTATGGATTCAAG
Organism: Sinohyriopsis cumingii; assembly: GCA_028554795.2. NCBI lineage: Eukaryota > Metazoa > Mollusca > Bivalvia > Unionida > Unionidae > Sinohyriopsis > Sinohyriopsis cumingii. Next base: position 7,561,095 of record CM068837.1, on the reverse strand, counting down.
TCCTATAAGGGCATAATATATTACGGATTCAAGTCCTATACAGGCATAATATATTATGGATTCAAGTCCAATAAAGGTATAATATATTATGGATTCAAGTCCTATACAGGCATAATATATTATTGATTCAAGTCCTATAAAGGTATAATATATTATTGATTCAAGTCCTATAAGGGCATAATATATTATGGATTCAAGTCTTATAAGGGCATAATATATTACGGATTCAAGTCCTATACAGGCATAATATATTATGGATTCAAGTCCAATAAAGGTATAATATATTATGGATTCAAGTCCTATACAGGCATAATATATTATGGATTCAAGTCCAATAAAGGTATAATATATTATGGATTCAAGTCCTATACAGGCATAATATATTATGGATTCAAGTCCTATACAGGCATAATATATTATGGATTCAAGTCCTATAAGGGCATAATATATTACGGATTCAAGTCCTATAAAGGTATAATATATTATGGATTCAAGTCCTATAAGGGCATAATATATTACGGATTCAAGTCCTATAAAGGTATAATATATTATGGATTCAAGTCCTATACAGGCATAATATATTATGGATTCAAGTCCTATACAGGCATAATATATTATGGATTCAAGTCCTATAAAGGCATAATATATTATGGATTCAAGTCCTATAAGGGCATAATATATTATGGACTGAAGTCTTATAAGGGCATAATATGTTATGGATTCAAGTCCTATAAAGGCATAATATATTATGGATTCAAGTCCTACAAAGGCATAATATATTACGAATTCAAGTCCTATAAGGGCATAATATATTATGAAGTCCTATAAAGGCATAATACATTATGGATTCAAGTCCTATAAAGGCATAATATATTATGGATTCAAGTCCTATAAGGGCATACTATATTATGGATTGAAAGGTTTCAGAATAAAGGTGTGATGATGGAAAAGTTACATCCAAACAATAGCCAGCCATTTTTGAACTTTACCTAATGTAACACACATATAAATGCAAATTTGTAAAACATACTGTTTTAGCACAAATACACAGGATGCACATAAAACTGACAATCATTTAGATGCTTTGGACGTAACGTAGCTTTAACAATTTTCCAGTCATATCGCTATGATGTCTGCAGTGTGACAGTTTATAGTGAGGTATAACATTAGGGCATCATGCCGCAGACATAAAGCATCATTGTCTCACCCAGTCACATTATCCTGATGCCAGGCTGACCAATCCTAACACTAACCTCTCAATGCTGAGCACCAAGGTGGATGCTCTAACCACTAGGCCATCTGAGTGGTTCACAGATATTCATTGTGTCATATTGTATCCATAAATGGACAGCTTGAATAAAAAAAATAATAATAATGTATGCATGATTTTATATTGAATTCATAGCTGTTGTATTTATTGATGTTATGTTGTATTCACTGACACTATTCATTGATGTCATATTGTATTCATGATTTTATATTGTATTCATAGATGGGCAATGTGTATTCATGTCATGCTTATTCAACAATGTCATTGTATTCATAAATGTCATTGCATTTCAATGTCATATTGAATTCATAGATTTCATATTGACTTCATAGGTGGGCAACTTGAATTCATTGATGTCATAATGAATTCATAGGTATTATAATATTCATCGACATAAAGTATTCAACGGATGGACAAATTCTATTCACTAATGGGAAAATGTTCACTGGGTATTTAAATTGGTGGTTGTAACAGCCTTGTAATCCACAAAAATTGGTACCCAACAAAATTAGTGTGAATTCATTTATTTCCATGAATATTAACTTTTGTGTTTATGTGAATTATGACCATTCAATAAGTTGTTGTTGTTATGGGGTTTAACGCCATTTTTGAGCTCATGATAGGCTAAACATGGCGGCAAGTATTAATGGTGGAGGAAGAACCCAGGAAAACCCCGGAAAGAACCACCGACCCACAAGAAGCTACAGGCAAGCTTTCTCACATACCCACACTGGCCGAATCCGAGACTTGAACCCATGCAGCCAGAGGTGAGATGGCAGTGATCCGTAACGGAGAGTGCTTTAGACCACTTGGCCACTTGGGGCCCCTCATTCAATAAGTATTTTAATTTGTGGACAGGGGACAGGGATCATACTCTTTCCACATAAGGATTATTGTTCATTGACTGGGGACAAGGATCCCAATTTTTCTACAGAAGGACAATCACTGTCTGGGGACAAGGATCTTCCTGTTTCCACAGACGGATAATTGTTCATTGATTGGGGACAGACATCCCAATGTTTCCAAAGAAGGGTAATTGTTCACTGATTGGGGACAGGGATCCTACCGTTCTCAGAGATTGGGTTACTGTTCATTGATTGGGGAGAGGGATCCCACTGTTTCCACAGAGTGATCATTTTATCACTGATTGGGGACAGGAATCCTACTGTTTTCACAGATTGAATCATTGTTCATTGGGAGAGGGACACCCATGTTTCCACAAAGTGATCATTGTTCATTGATTAAGGTGAGTGAACCCAATGTTTCCACAAAAAGATCATTGTTTATTGACTGGGGGAAGGATCCCACCGTGTCTACAGAATAATCATTTTTCACTGATTGGGGACATTGACCCACTGTTTCCACAGAAAGATCATTGTTTATTGATTTGGGATAGGGATTGCACTGCAGCCAAAGAAGGACCATTGCTTATTGATCAGGGACAGAAATCCCACATTTCCACAGAAGATTATTCTCATTTATTAGGGATAAGGATCCCAATGTTTCCACACAATGATCATTGTTAATTAGGTCTTAATAATCCTGGTTTACAGCATGCATGAAATCCATGAAAACTGTTGCCTTGTGTAAAAAAACACCTCAGAGTAGTAAATGTACAGTACAGTCAAACCCACTTATCTCGACCTCGGTTATCTCGACAACCCGCTTATGTCGAGCGTTTTGGTCCGGTCCCGAAAAAATTCTTCTTTGTTATGCTATTTTTTACCCGCTTATCTCGACCTCTGTTAAGTCGATAACCCGGTTATGTCGGGCATAAGTTTCGGTCCGAAGTAACATGTGGACCCGCTTAATTCGACGAAATGCAACTTTTTAACGTCAATCTCACAGAAATTGTACAAGAAATAGTCAGCAAAAGCGATCGATTTTCAGGCACAATTTTGGTCCGTTACGGCAGTAGTCACATGTTTATTTCATATTCTTTCTATTTTTGGTTCGTAAGAGTAGCTTAATCGATTAGTTTATTAAGAATATATCATGTTCACTACAAAAAATATTCAAGGATTCACAAAGACAAGAGTGTGTACAAATTACAATGTAACTTTATTTTACGAAAACGCAGAATCTTAGATGTCAGCTACATGTGTATTTTATCATTTCCCTTTTATTTCTTAAGGTACATTTCATATATGAATTATGTTCCGAAGTACATGTATACAAGAAACAACAATCAAGGAGATACAAGTAATGAAATATTATGTACATGTACACATTAATAATCAATGTGCAGACGGAAAAGTGCTGATCGGCTGAATATTCAGGTCATGAAATTGCTCCATATGCACGTAATATCATGACGATTTATTGTATAGCATTTTATGACAAAATAGCCAAACATGTCAGCAATATTTTCAAAATATCTAGGAATTATAAACTGAACATAATGTAGTGGAAATACAAAAATATACGGTAAAATTACCTACACGTACATGTACAATAAACGCATACTATATATGAATAAAAAAATGAATACTTTTTTCATTTTGAATCTATACATCTATAAAACACACAAGTACATAAACATATCATAATGTGCACTACATTATTTTTGTAGAAAATATGAAGTAATATCAGTCTGCTTTTGTTTACTCCGGTGCTGATTTGTAACGAACGATTCAAAAGCACTTACGTTTTCATACATATGCTCGGCACCGTCGACACTTGCCACAAACAATTTCATTTTTTTAATGCATTCAGCCATTTCACTGTAGCTTGGGATAGTGATAGGCTGATCATCATCATCATCATCATCATCTTGCTTGCATGATTGTATCTGCTTCGTTGTCACCAATTGGATTATTTCCTCATCAGTAAGTTCACCATAGGCATTGGCATCATCATCCACGTGAACATAATTAGAAAATTCATCCCGAGCAATGCCTATGGAGACCGCAATCTCATCAGCCATCGCTTCAAGACCTATTTCTGATTGAGGCTCTTTAATTTCTTGTGCAATTAAACACTGCTGGTGAAATTCTTCATCAGAAATTTCCGGAAAAATACAATGGAACCAGCAGTTTTGAATGGTTTTCGGCGATACACTGTTCCAAGCTGCACGGGCATACATGATGGCGTCTAGCAGAGTTGGTTTATAGGATCGCTTTTCCTCAACTGCAAGCAAATAATTGCAAACTAAAGCTTTCCGATAATGGATTTTAAAAGCCTGAATTATTCCTTGGTCGAGTGGCTGAAGCTTACTGGTAGCATTGGGAGGAAGAAAATACACTGTGATTGCTTGTAACCCTTCTACACGTGGGTGAGCACGGCAGTTGTCTATTATCAATGCGATCTTTCGTTTTTCAAACTGTAAGTGGCGATCTAACTTGCGTAACCAGCTGGTAAAGATATCACCTGTCATCCAGCTATTTGACTGGCTTTTATAGTCAACGGGGAGAGAAGACCTATTCAGGTTTTTGAAGCATCTTGGATTTTCTGATTTTCCTATTATTAATGGCTTGATCTTGTCACTTCCATCCATATTTCCGGCCAAAAGCAAAGTTACTCTCTCTTTGGATTTTTTTCCTCCATGGCATTTGTTTCCTTTGAAATCCATCGTCTTGTTAGGCAGACATTGCCAAAATAGCCCCGTTTCATCAGCATTGTATATATCGCATGGCTTGAACTTGTCCAAGATTTTTGGCAAAACTTCTTTATGCCATTCCTTAACAGCCACATCTGAAACAGATGCACTCTCTCCACACACGGTTTTAAAACATATATTATTGCGCTGTTTGAAACGATCTAACCAGCCATGTGATGCTTTCCATGTTTCGTGTCCCAAGTCTTTTGCAAATTTCTCAGCCTGTTGCTGGATACGAGGGCCATCTACTGGGATATTTTCGGCACGGACGTTTTTAAACCATTTTAGTGTTGCCTCGTCGACATCATCGAACTTTGCGGAACGCATTTTCTTTCTATCGGGACCAAATTGTCCAAGTTCATAAGTAGTTTTGATTTTATCAGCATTTTTCTTCCAGCCTGAAATAGTGTTTGATGGAATGTTGTACTTGTTTGCCAAATCAGCACACTTTTCGCCTTTTTCAAGTTGTAGCAAAATTTCATACTTCAGTTCAATGTTTTGGTTTGAAAGCTTTCTCTTTTGGAACATTTTTTTCTCTCTCATGAAACAGCATATACTGTACATGTACTTGTCAACAGAAAATAAACAGAACAGATATATTTCTAGGCAGAATATCACCCTATATATATGCTCGTATATATGCACGCGAATGGATAATCTCAGGCACATGGCTTCTATACAATGGCAGTCGAGGCCCCATAATTTAGTTCTCATGCTTGAGGTCTTCTTAATTTTGTTTTGTTTTCTTATTTGTAATATATCTTATTTAGGTCTGGCAGAAAAATTGGCTTCCATTGTTTTAATTTATTTTCAAAATTCCTGTGAATACCAGTAAAGGGGAAGCCAAGTCGGCAAAAAGAAAAACAGAAAAGAAAATAAGAATCGGCACACTTGAAAGAATCAAAAGTCAGTTTCCAGTTTCCGGTTTGCTTTGCAATAAAATAACCTTTGTATTTGATATCCTGCCGGTAAGTTCAAAGAATTAGTTTACTGCTCACTACCGGATGTGTTTATTCACCACCCGCGCATCTATTTATTTGCCATCTGGAATCATTGATGCCTGCGGGGTAAGTAGTCTACTCAACATTAACTTGCTTTAATAAATACTCTTTGTAACCCATGCTAGCGAAAGGAGTGTCATTTGCACTCACAGTCAATGTACATGTACATGTACATGTATTTTCAAAAACATTTATTGATCTTTATCTGCGAGATACTGTCATATATTAACCTGGATATAATACAATCTTGGTTATTTTGCACCTAACACCGCGTTATGCGTGAATGGCGGGTGCCTGAAAGCAATCGGTGGATGTTTCTCTCTCACTCTCTCGTTTGTGATTTTCTTTGATCCATTTTTCAATCTGATAACATATTCAAACCTCTGAGTACAACCAAACATGATTTGTTTTTCAATATTCACATCAATTATAAAAATGCGTCGTGTGTTATCTGACATAAGTGATGCACACTACAGTAATGGATGCATATGCTACATGTGATATAAGGAGTTCATAGATATATTTTTTCTTTAATAAATTACTTATGATGATAAAAAAGGAATAAATGATAACAACACCAGGTTAGTTCATTTCATTTTATTATCAATTAAACGTTTTGTTTATTTTATTGTAACATGCAGTGGGAGGGGATTCCAGTAAACACCAGCAAGAGACAGGAGTAATGCTCAAGGACATTTTTAAAATTACCGGTTTTTATGAACCCGGATATCTCGGGACCCGGTTATGTCGACGATTTTTTTACACCCCCGACGTAATCGAGATAACCGGGTTTGACTGTATATCTATTCAACATGACCTAAACAATAAAAAGACAACTATCAGTCAACCATGTAGATAGATATTATAATCAGCAGAGGTTTCCAGTAACACCAAAGAATATCTAAACTTGCCTGTTGATGGACAGAAGTCTCCTGTTTTGATATTGAATCGACAACATGTTGGATTTCCACCAGGTGTCAGCCAATCAAAATAATCATCAACCCATGATGATGCTGGCTGGGCTATGTATGTACTGAAATTAAAAAAAAAACATCATTTTTATACAACTTCTCCACCAGTCATCATGACATAACATTATTAAAATTCACTTCTTATATATGTAAAGGCCCAATTACAAGAAAATAGTGTACTCTGTAAATTACTGAAAATAATTAGTCAATTAGTTATTTGAAGGCTGTCATAGCTATACTGACATGAACTGAAATGTGGGTGTGGCTTAGTGACAAAGCACCAGTCATATGACTTTATCATATGACATCATCTTGCATACTCTAAAGATGCACCATTTATGATTTCATGGTTCATTCATAATTTATACCAAGCATAACACAAAAGCAAAATGCACACCGTTTTATATTTTCAACTATGAAACAAGTGTGCAAACAAAGGTTTCTCAACATTTATATAAGCAGAAATAATAAATGTTACAAGGGCAAGCTGATTAATAATCCACTCAATTTTAAGATTAAGGAACTCATGTTTTGAGACACAAACTTGTCAGTTCCAGGAACTTAAACACATCTAAATCATTGCAAATAATTAATATGAAAATATATATTATCGTCTATGTATCTTATGGTATTTAACTAACTCTTATGACATATCCAATGTGAATTACTGTTTGCTGCCTTGAATAACAAATCTATATATTCACAAAGAAGTTAAATGAATGCCATTTTGCACCTGTTTCATAATGGCATAATCCAAAATCCTTGCAATGTTGCCTGAGCAATAAAAGTAGGCTGCTGTAACCAATTTTTCCACAGAAGGATAATTACTGTCTGGGGACAGGGATCTTCCTGTTTCCACAGAAGGTTAATTGTTCATTGATTGGGGAGAGGGATCCTGTGCTGAGTAGTAAAATCCAAGATGAATACACCAATTAAGTCTCATGACATTACATAATGCAAAACCTTGACACTTATGCCCACATCAACAACGACACTATTTAAAAAGAGATAAGCATGTCTTGCCTATGTTTTGCAGATAAAACAATAAAATTATTGTCAGTCATCTATTTTTAACTATTTTATCTTATAATTTATATAAAATCTCAACATTTTTGATGAAACAATAAAATAGGAATATCATCTATAATTACTGTTGTTGTTGTTATAGGGTTTAACGCCATTTTTCAGCACAAGATAGGCTATACATGGCGGCCAGTATTAATGGTGGAGGAAGAACCGGGAAAACCCCGGAAAGAACCACCGACCCACGAGAAGCTACCGGCAAGCTTTCTCACATATCCACATTTGCCGAGCCCGAGACTCGAACCCACGCAGATAGAGGTGAGATGGCAGTGATCCGTGACGGACAGCGCTTTAGACCACTCGGCCACTCGGGGCCCCCTATAATTACTGTTAATATCAACTGGAATATTGTTAGTGTCTTCCTGAATAATACACTAGTAGGGTCAATTTCTTTTAACATTACATTTTTCTTCGCTTTTCCAAGTTTGCAGTATGTTACAACAGTGCTATATGTATTGGCTAAATTTAAACATTGATTGCTACCAAACAGACAAATAAATGTCTCCAACTGCAATCACTAACAACAGAGTACAGAGAAATAGATTTGTGTTTATAAAACACACCAGACCTCCAAAAAGTCTAAGAATGCAAAATTAAAAAATGATGGAAATTGCTGTGATGGCCTGAAAATCTTTGAAACATTAACAAAAATACTGCTACTAAATTTCTTCTGTATACTACAAGTACATCCTACTTAACTGTGTAACAAGGTTTGTGTCAATAAAGTTCAAGTTCAACAATTTTATAAATGTATAGGAAGTTGAAACAATTGATGCAAGTGGCCTGAAAATCAAATCAAGCCATATAATTAAGACGAAACTGTCATGGCTCAAAATTCAATAGTACTTCTGTTAATGCACACATTACAGATGGACATACAGATGTGAGTACTTGATGAGAGACAGAAAACAATATTAACATCTGGAACATTAATAAAAGTGAACCTGGTAAACTTCAATCAAAAAATCAAAATTTGCTAAAGTGTTTGTTAGTGCTAGTGACTGAGGATGACTATATTAGGATACAAACAGACATTGCCAGAGAAAAACCATATTAGGGTACAGACATTGCCAGAGAAAAGCCATATTCGGGTATAAACACATTGCCTGAGAAAAGCCATATTAGGGTACAAGCAGACATTGCCTGAGATTGGTAGTGCTTGTGACTGAGGATAACTATATTAGCTGGGTTACAAACAGACATTGCCAGAAAAAAACAAATGTTAGCATTCAGCAACCAAGCTTCTTAATGCAATCAACATGTCAACACGATGCAGGTAGTTTCTTGTCATCAGCATAATATTTTTTCTGTGCAAGCCAATAACTTTGTAATAACGAGTAAAAACTGTAACAATTCTGTAATAACCAATGGAAGCTGTAATAGCTTTGTAATAACCAAAAAGAGCTAAGGCCAAAAAAAGTATTGAGAATGGTGATGGATTGTTGATGGCTTTGTGAGTTTAACAACATTTTTAGCACATGATAGGCTATATATAGTGGCCTGTATATATTTTGATGGAGGAAGAACTCAGGATGAACCAATGACCCACAGAAAGCTACTGACAAACTTTCTTTTCACATATTAATGTTGGCCAAGATGAGACTTCAAAACACATGGACATAGGTGTTATGTGAGTGATCTGTAAAGTGCCTTAAGGTCACTCAGCCCCAAATACTGATGTATTGCAAGATTGGGGCAATATGGTACATTAAACAGGTTCAAACTGATGAAGATAAAATGTGAGATTCAGATCATCATGATTCTCTTACAATCAAAAGCAAATAGCAAATACCAATTTCCATCTAACAGCAATCTTAATTTAAATATTTCAAGTCCTTTTTTTCTTTATCTCTTAAATGAGAATTGAAAAAGAATAAAAAACATACTAATATAAAATATGTAATTACTTTTTGAGGATTTTCTATTCAATAATTCTATTTTAAGTAATACAAAGAAACTGTCAAACTATATCAAGGGAGGTAGCCACTCTGAGTCCAATTATTTTCTTCTTATGATTAAATCATAGCTATGTCCCTTTAAACAACTAGGCTTGCATACTCCATGCCAAAGGTTTGGTTGAGTTTTATTTGTTAACACATGATAGGCCGTACATGGCAGCCAGCATATCTAGTGTAGGATGAACCACCGAACCATGGGAAACTAGTGGCAAGCCTTCTCACATACCACCCTGGCTAAGTCCAAGACTCAAACCCATGCAGAAATAGGTGAGACGTCAGAAATATGTAAAGGCATGCGCCTTAGACCACCCTGCCACCTGGGACCAAAAGGACAATGGAGCTAAACACAGAAAAGTGGTTATTATTAGAAATACAAACTATTCTTAGTAGCAGACCATGTTATTATTAGAAATACAAACTATTCTTAGTAGCAGACCATGTGCAAAAGGCTTTGAAATTTTACTACTGGAACAAAAATGAATGAAAATGAAATGGGTAATTTTACTACTGGAACAAAAATGAATGAAAATGAAATGGGTTATTTTACTACTGGAACAAAAATGAATGAAAATGAAATGGGTAATTTTACTACTGGAACAAAAATGAATGAAAATGAAATGCAGAATGAGCACAAACAAAATAATATGCAAAAGGAATGTATCTTGAAAAACCTGAGAGCGAAAATGCAAAATGATGAATGATAAACAAATATAGACAGAAAAATGAATGTATTTCATTAATGGATTTGAAGGCAATCATTTTCAAGCTAATGCTTTTTTCCACTGATGAAGCTATTTCCTAATGATAATTCTCAATGATATGTTTAACTCTGACAGACGATTTTTCACCTATACAAGTTGCAACATTTTTTTGTCGAGACATAGAAAAACACCATCTCATATCTGTACATGTTTTATTTGAACACAAGTTGTGGTTATGGTTATATGAAGATAAAACAAAATGTATGATTTTGGGGACATCACAAAAGTTACACAAATCAGGGAACCTAAAACTATCTCTTGCAATAAATAATCATCCATTAGAAATGTCAAACATGAAAAGCTTGTAGGTGTGTCTGTAGATAATAATTTATTACTGGATGACCATATTGATAAGCTCTGTACAACACTGTCATCCAAAATTGCCCTACTCAGCAGAATCAATAAATATTTACCTATGGAAACTCACAATCTATACTACAAGTCATATATTCTTCCAACAGTGGATTACTGGTCAAATGTATGGGGAAACTGTGCTAAATCTGAGTTTGACAGGATTTATAAACTTCAGAAATGAGCAGCAAGCATAATTTTAGATGCATCTATTGATCATCCTTCAAAAGCCTTATTTACAGAACTCAAATGCTTCATAATATATGACAGGATAGATTTTCACAAGGCAGTTCTTTTATATAAATGTCTACATGGAACTGCACCAGAGTATCTTCAGGACTTATTCAAGCCTTTTTCAACACAATACCAGTTGAGATCAATATCACATGGAAACCTTCTAGCACCAAAACCAAGAACAGAGCAATTTAAAAAGAGCTTCCAATACTCTGGTACAGTTCTGTGGAACAAGCTTCCACTACATGTAAAATCTGCTGAAAATATTAGAGTATTTAAGAAGAGATATCATGAGCATGTGTGTTTCTAATAGATAATGGAATTTAGTATTTTAATATTAAACATGTTAAAATAAACAGTAATTATTGCTATCTTCATATAATGTGCATTGTTATACTCTTTTTAAGAGGGCCTCAAGGGAGAATAGTCCTTGACTAATGAGTCACCCTCTATAAATAAAGCATTATTATTATTACTATTATTATTATTGTAAAGCCAATACTTTCTTTTGCATTTTATGCATTTGCTATTGGAATATGACAAGATATGCAAGCTATAGTTTTCTCCCTTTAACATCTTTAAACAGAAAAGTGAACTTTAGTAAATGTACACCATATCAATCCAAATAGGGAAATATGAAAGGAAAGAATGGATAAAGCCAAAGATTCAATGCATTTTTAAGTCTGTAAATGAAAACCAACAATAGAGGAAATGCAAGCGAGAATGGAGACCAAACAGAACAGGGTTGTACAATTGGAAAGTCAGGGTATATTCTACAACTGAAAATGGGGAAGGATATCTTGTTTCATTAAAAGAAAATTGGGAATTCTTTAAATATCTGGGATATCTACTTAAATAAACAATTATATGACTTGCCAATATTATGTGTGATTCTCTTGCATTTGTTTTATGTTTTTTTTTTAAAGGATGTTTGAGAAATTTGAGTGAATCCCACAATCACATGTACAAGAATTTTCCCAGCACTGTATGAGAAGTGGCCTTCTGAAACAGGTGGCCACCTACAAATGTGCTGTTTCTATATTACCATGGTGGATATAACTTTGAAATGAGTGGACTTTTAAAACAGTTGATTGCTTAACATAATGACCATTAAGCAGAACTGACTGTACTTACTAATTTTTCAACAAGGATGCTTTGTAAACCTGCCCTAGCAATGAATTCTGAGGACAGCCTACCCCGCCACATATCATATTCTGACCAGCCATGTTAGAGTAGTTATGTCCCTTGGGCATGACAAAATACACTGGTGCTCCTACGGACAGGTATGCTGTAAGGTTTTTGAAGTAGTTTAAAACATAGGAATCCTGCAAGCAAAAAATATGAAACAGTTTACAATTAAAGTGTGAATACATGTTGCTCCAATTATTTTAGTGTCTTTCAATTCTGTCAAATATAAAGTTGGCACTGATTCATGGCAAAAAATCCTGTGCAATGAAACTGTTCCATCTTCTGAATTATCAACAGTTTTATCCGTTATCTAAGCCTGGAGAGTTTGTGAAATTTCAGGACTTTTTTCAATGTGGACTGACACCAATAATGGCTAAATAAAAACATTATCTGCTGGACAAGTTGTTAGTTCATTTTCAGCACCAAAAGAAAAAATGGTTACAAAAGGAATCTTGCATTGAGAAAATGGAGAAAAGTGGTCCAAGTTGCATAAAAGTATGATAGAAATAATAATATTACTAAGATTAGAGGATTCATGGTTTACCGATGCAGACTTTTTTCCGTTTGTTATAAAAATACCAAGCATTATTCTTATTGTGGACTATTTCCATATAAATGTACCTGTGGTGAAATGCACTTTTATTTTAAGGGTAGGATCTTTACCCATATTTGCTACTTTTGATTGTAAATTTCTGTGCATGTGGTGTTTCCCTAAATAAAGTGGCATTCCCTCTTCTCCAGGTAGATTTAAATGGGAAAGCCCTAAATACTACCTAGTTGATTTCTCTGATCATCTGTTACTCAACAACTGACCTTAGGCATAGATATACTTTGGTCCAGTCCAATATCTATATGGAATACCATTGCAAGTGAGGCACAGAACCAGCCTGCAAATATCAGCATCTGAACAGAAAAAAATGCATGTTAGATTAAACTTACATGCAGATTTCAAGAACAATTTGATATAATATGTCTTTTATTTCGATTTGTTTTTTACAAAATATTTTATCCTCAACTTGAATAGAAGATTTTAGATTTGATGATAATGATGTTCAATTCTGAATTGATGATGCTGGTTATCATAAGTTTTGAAAATTCAACAATTATTCTCCACCAAAAAAAATGATATCAACTAAAATATATTGCCAACAGTGCACTACAATCTTGCTTTAATGCCAATGTTAGTGAGCACTGGAGTAGATTCCCCTTCATATGTAAGCGGTCCAACAGGCACTTATGACATCTATCAGCAAGTATGGCCCTTCCTTCAGCATGTCATATTCTGAATCAGGTTTAAATAACAACTTCTTTTGATAAATAAAGGTGAGATCTATTTGTATGAGTCTGAAAGAAGTTTTCAAAATAATAATTAGCAGTTTGTTAAGTACAGATCAAAGTACTTTAGTACTAGACTATATACTGAAAAAAAGATGAGGAGCTTTATTCCTCACAAAATTAAGATCTTGCTGTGCATGCATCTCCTTGACTATGAATATCCTAATCATAAGTATAGTTCTCACTTGTTAGTAATTTTAGTTCGTGATAATTAGCTATATTGTTTCCTCACTATAATCAAAGTCTATCTTCAAAACAGATGGTTTACAGAAAATTCTCATTTGTTTCAGGCAGGTTAGCTCATTAACAACATTATGTTGGCATTCTGTTTCCTTAAGACATAATGTGTGATGTCATTCATTGTATTTTTCATCACCTGTTCTTGAAATAAAAAAGAAATATCACTTACAATTAGCGGTCGGACCCACTCAAGCATCAAGAAATGAGAGTAGTAATTCTTAACAATGTTGAAAAGAAATCCATCTGACTTTTCCACTTTCTCTGTTATTTTCTGTTGCATGCAGCAACAGCAGTCAAATCTATGTGTCTGAAATAAAGGTCAACTGCATCAGCTCACTATTGAAAATCACAGTGCTTCTCTCAATATTCCAAAAACATTCCCAACCTGTTCTCACCTCTAACCACCAGAGAGTTACTCAAAGATTATAATAAAAAAACTGTCACATAAATAATACATCTTCTTTAGAAAATATCACAAAATATAAATGTACACAACTGCAACCATGTAACTCATGAACCTGCTTAAAAGCTGAAAAGATCAATGGATCCCCATTTTTTAAACAATGGTGACAAACAAGAAATGGACATAACAAATATGGCTGTCTTCTACAAAATTCTTCATACTGAATATGATCTAGATTTACACGGGCAGTGGGCATCAGGTTATTGGATATTTTGAACTCTGATATTAAATATTAAAATAAAAAATAAAAATTCAGAATAAAAGCATTCACATTAGCATAAGATTATTTAGTCTCAAATGCACTGAAAAAAACTGAAATAAAAAGATTAAAAAATTGAGATACAACTCCATTGTGAAATTAAAAAGGATATAATGAAGTTGTGATAACTCCACTTGTGTGATGTGTATGCTGGCTTTACTTTGATAATCTTATGAACTATGTGATCCATTAACATGATGACACAAGCTAAATACTAGATCAAATGTTTCCAGCTGGTTACAAATGTAAAATCACAGTATTGTCTGAGTGTAGGGTCAGTCTTATTTCTTCTTCAAATCATATACTGTAGACAACTTCTATATATCTAGATCATTCTTCAAAATCTGCATGTATTCAAAGCCAACAAGAAATTCTTTTAAAAAAATGACAGACATAGTTTTGTCTTTTGCCCTTTTTTTGGTCACATTTTTGCCATCGTGATGTTGTAATCCAGGACCAAGCAGCTAACACAATCTGTTAAGTACAAATCACACAGAGCTGCAGGGTTTGTCCTGGACTCTAATATTTGCATGAAATAACTTCTCTCTCCAGCCAGAATAAAGCAAACCTTGCAGAACATGTAGGAGTGCTGAAAGTTCAAAATGTACAAAACCATGAAAATAGGTTAGTCTGAAATCGGCAACTGTTTCCATAACAGAAGTCATATTTTCATTTTTTGATTGGATGAAATATTGGATAAAATTATTATACATATCAGTAACAAACCTGGATATGTTCACTGAGTCACAACTCTCATTCAACTCCTCAAGAGAAATTAAATTTTACACTCGTTTCTTTTTTCAAGTATTATGTGTGAATTTTTGCAGAAAATCCATAGATAGTATGTAATTTGTGGCATTTACACCCATCAAATTATCATCCAAACTGACTACAGAGCAAAAATTTAATTTTCTGACTTTCCACCTTCCTCCCTGAAAATAAATCACGGTAACCTACTTTTCACTGATGATTCCTGGAACCCTCCCGACACATTTATATACCAAGTTACGAAACAGTACCTGAGAAAATAAGCTCAACACAAAGGTTAATAAACATAACAAATTTTCAATGAAAGATGTTGTACACCACATGACACATCCAAATACGGACCAATAAGAACTCTGCAAGTAATAATGTATGATAGATGGACATCATCAATCCATAAGGCAGAATTGATCTGCAATCTAGACAACAAAATAAAATAATTACAAATGAAAAATAAATTACCTCTTGGCGCTTTGCGTCAAGAGCCATAAGACCAATAAAGCAGGTGATCTGCAACAAGAAATCAAACAGAACAGCCATGGCTGCATATAGTGAAAACTCCCTCACCGCTGGCATGTCAGTCATAGCACCTAAAAGTAAGAAAAAAGTGAATACCTTTTTAGAAATAAAGCCAAGTGTAACTCAAGTGTTTTATTTTAAGACTCCTTGCTGAGAAAATATTACCCATGATAAAAAATTAACAACTTCTTGCTGACTATACACTATTAAACATGGGCCATTCATTACCATACATTTCCAAGCTCTTCTGAAAACAGTAAAACATCAAAATACACAAATATGTACATGCCCACTGCTTGCAATTTAATTCTAAAAATGCAATCCAAATCTATCTTTACATGTTTTAATCAAGCAAATCCTGCATTTTAACCTCACCTCAATAAAAAATATTTCAAATGTTCAATTATCTTCATTTACAAATTCAGATATTAATTTCCACCTAAGAAAACTTTTTAAAATTCTTTAATAAATCAATTTTCACCAAATAAATTAATCATACTTTTGTAATTTTAAAGAAAACTATTACATACGTATGAAAGCATGTTAATGGGATAAACACAGCTGCAAATTCCTTTATGCTCAGACAAAACAAAGCATCCTGCAGATATCCAAAAATCTTCTGATCTTTATTTATAGTTTTGTAATTCACTGTGATGATATAGGGTGGTGGTGGGGTTATTGTTTGTTTTACACCTATTCAGTACTCACCCCCACTCGACCACCACCACTACTAGTAGTTTCATTGCCTGCTAAAGTTACTTCAATAGAAACATTTTTTCATGCCTTTGTCAAGTATTATTTGACTTCATCCCAAAATGTATACATACCAAAGAAGAAAGCCACTGACTCTGAGCAGCTACTAAGCAACATGCTGGGTCCCACATTTCCAACGAGTCTGCCGATTTGTTCCTCTATCGTTTCACCAGACTTTCGCTGGTCTCTCTGTAACATAAAACATACAAGGAAACAGTTTGTAAATGTATGAAAAATTATGTTTGAATTAATTTTCCAAACTTTGCTGCCTGGTTATAAAATGTGGTTATCCAAAGGACTGAGATGAACTGCATGTTCAATGGGCTTGTGAAAGTCTTCACAAACAAACATTCATGACATTTTCTAATATTTACACTATTTCATAATAAATGTTTAAGATAATGAGCAAATCACTTTGATTAAAGGATTTTAGAAAAAACTGCAATTAATTCTCAGATTTAAAAAATCTACTGTAGGTGTATGATGGGGCCCCGAGTAGCCGAGTGGCCTAAAGTGCTCAACGTTACAGATCTCTGAAATCTCACCTCTGTCTGTGTGGGTTCAAGTCAAGGGCTAGGCCAGTGTGGGTATATGAGAAAGCCTGCCAGTAGCTTCTCCTGGGTCGGTGGTTCTTTCCAGGGGTTTTCCCCGGTTCTTCTTCCACCATTAATACTGGCTGCCATGTAATGCCTATCATGTGCTGAAAAACGACATTAAACCCTATAACAAACAACAACAACAATACGTGTCTGATAAAAAAGATTTAATTGCATTCTAAAGAATTGTTTTTAAACTTAAGGTAACCTCAAATATATTTTTACAAAATGAAATTAAAAATTTCCTTTCTCTTTCAGTCACTGGGTTAACTTGCAAACAGTATTTCATAACTGTAAGAAAGAAAAATCTGAAGTGATGCTAACTTACCTGGTATGACTGAACCAATATAAAAATATTATCCACTCCGACAGCAAGCACAAGGAAGGGTACCACCTCAATGATGATCAGAGTCATGGGAACCCCAATATAGCTGAAGAATCCAACAGATGCTGCAACTGAGAAGAGCACGATTGCCACACCTGACAATCCCAAGGTGATCTTGGAATCAATCTGTAAACAATTGAAGTACTTTATTATAAAATAACAAGTTTCACCACCAAATTTTTTTGCAAATTTTCTAGTGAAAATATATGTCCAAATATGATGATGCAAGAAAGTATTTATAATTACACATACAGCCAATCATCATCATAAATTGAAAACAATTTTCCGATTCAAATATGCCTGGATTACTAAATTTACAAGAATGTAACGATGCACTGATTTTGCGATTTGTAATGATTTATTTAGATGTCACAAATGAGGTTTAAAGGTGACACAAACATGCCAATTAAAGATACCATGAGAAAATAAGGAAAATACTTGTAAAACAGGTTCTGTGACATAGGATGAGACAGACGGACATAACAACAAACGGGTAGATGGGCACATAAACAAAAGTTTAAAGCACACAAGTTTGTGAAAAGGGGATATAAAAAAGGAAGCTGAATGTACCAAGGAGTAATGAAACAGATAATGTAGAAAATAGAAAAACAAGAGGCCCAAGTGGCTATGAGATTGCCTACCTGGCTGACATCTACCTAATAGCCATGCAAAAGCAGTTTTTAAAGAAATCTGGATCAGTAGAAGCCTTTATGTTGAATTTAAGGAAATCTGGATCAGTAGGATTCTTTCTGTTCAAAATTTCTTCTAATGCTGTTGACTGAATATGTTATGAGAACAATTATTTGAAGGTTTCACTAGTTTTCCAGCATCATCCATATATAATGGCATGGCAACATCATTTGTATAAGGTTGAATGTCCAATGCCAGAATGCTTTTTGTCAAATTCAGTTCAACAATATTTTGGGATAAAGTTCTGTAAGTGGTGGATTGGCAACATTTGTAAAAATTGTAAAGAACTCTTTGCCAGGATGCTTTCTGTCAAATTTGGTCAAATTTAGTTGAGCAGTTTTTAATTTGTAATTGTTTAAATGTTTATCTTTCTTAGTAATGCAGGCCATATTTGATGATCAGAATCAGTCTTAAAAATGTGAAATGTCTCTTCGATATGATGAGTTTCATCAAATTCGGTTTGGCAGGTTTGGAAAAAAAGGCAATTAAATTTTTTGTATTTTTAGCAATGGTGGTTTTATATTTGATGACTGACTGGCATCATTTGCACAGTTTGTAAGAGTCTCTTCAACAGTGTTGGAGAAGTAGTTTCAAGATTTTTCTAATTTTTGCAACAGTTGCTATTTCTGATGGCAGATCAGCACCAGTTGCACAAACATGAAAGCCCTCTATTGCCAACATGCTTCCTGATGAGCAGCTATCATATCTTTCAAAGGTTTTTCTATTTTCAGAAATGGTGGCTATATTTAATCATGATTCCAAATATTTTGTACAAATTTGAAAGGTCTTCATACTCTAACGCTTTCTGTCAAGCTTGGTTTAATTTTATTAAGTGGTAATGGAGGAGAAGTTGTTGAAATGCTTTTTTCCTCCATTTTTAGTAACAGTAACCATATCAGCAGGCAGAATGCACCAGCTCTTTGTCTAATTTGTCTATTCAGCAATTTTTATAAGTTATTTAAAGTGCTTACATTATTTATTTTTTCAGTAATGGCAGACATATTTGATGGTAGATCATGAACATTTATAAAATCTGAAAGCCCTTCATGCTGGGATGATCTGCATCAAGTTTGGTAAAAACACACCAGTAGTTTTAGCAATTGTCGATGGATGCATGAGACACAATCCACAATGGACACAGGACTATCCCATGAGCTCATTTGACCTTATAACCAGGTGAGATGCAAAATAGCAAACATTACCATACTTTACCACCACCCAATAAACCTACATGGAAAAAATTTGAATTATTTTAGGCATTTCAGAGTTATATTTCAGTATAATGTATATAAAAGCATGAATAATTCATGATATGCTCCATTAAAACAATTAGGTTGTTCATCCACTGCTACAAGACAACAAATCTCACCTGTATATACATTGACTTAAAAATAAAGTGTGGAGCTGCTAATGCAACATAACTGCTGCCAGTAATTGTGACAATGGGCATACAACATCTGCTCTACAGCACTTAGTGCATCAAGTTCAAAATATTTCTAATCATACTCACTAGTATAGTGTAGATGCTGTTAAACTGTCCCAGGGCAATGGATATGTAGGCAAACATGATAAAATAGCTGATGGCAATTGTCAGAACATCTGAGCTGCTTTCTCTATCCAACTCATCCTGGATTGACCTCTGCTCATAGAAAGGTACATAAATATGATAGAGGTGGTTCACTTGTAAAACATCATTTGCTTGATACCTACACAAACATGCATGTTTAGTCTTAAACCCAAACTGTCCTTAAAACATCTATCATTCTCAGATATTTCTGTGTATCAGCTGCCACATATAACTCGAAAAATATTCCACAAATTTACATTCTCACAAGGAGTAAGTGTAATGCTCCACTGACCTTCTGTCCAATCTTTTGATGAATTTCATGCATTTATGTAACCTATGTACAGTCGAGTAATGTTTATTTAGCCAAGTAAAATAAACTTTGCCAAAGTGTTTTTGCTGCACACTCAACTATGTAGCAGCAGTTAGGAGTTATAATCAGATGGGTTAATGGAGGGTATGACAATATTCCTTAGCACAGGAATGAAAGCAACCAGTAGCAACTTCATCATTTAAAAATGCAGATGACGTTAATAGATCATTTGCAAAACATTGAAGCAAGCATTAACTTCTGCATACTCCTTAATCTAATGCTCATACATGTTTGTTTTTCTAAAAATGAAGTGTGTTGAAGTTAATAAATTCTGAAACAGTGGGCATAAAAATTTATAAATATAAAATACAATGGTTTTATTTCAAGCATTTTCACTACAGTCTAACTCAGCTAATTATTATAGATAAATTAACATCAATTACTTCAATGCTAATGTAATACACTGAAACGATGATCAAAATGCAGGAGGTATCTACAGTTTTAAATGCACATAAAAATGTCAACACACATACCTCAGAGGAGAAAGCAACGATCATGTGATCATTCTTGTAATTTTTCATGTAGTCAATAAACACCTTCTCCCATGCTTCTGCCATGGCATTATCTTCCTCATTCAAGTGGTTGTTGACAACAAAGGTCAAGACAAAAGCTGTGGAGTTTTGGTAGTTGTCACCTATAAACAGAGACATAAAAGGCATTATTAAAGATAACAAATACACACATATATATATATATATATATATATATATATTAATGATAACAAATACATTATGCAGTCACACAAAATACAGGACCTATGGTCTCATTAAGAGTCCACAGTTTCCTTCTTTGATAGTGCAAGTTTCAATGGGTCAGAGGTCAAATGTGGTAGCTCTGAATCTGAACATTATTAAAAAATACTTCCAAAATCAAGCACAACAACATCAGTAGCAACATTTGGTTCTCAAAGACATGCATGACCACAAGTAAAGAGATAAAACATGAGTCCCTCAAAGACATGCATGACCACAAGTAAAGAGATAAAACATGAGTCCCTCAAAGAACCAGACATGACCACAAGTAAAGAGATAAAACAAGAGTCCCTCAAAGACATGCATGACCACAAGTAAAGAGCTAAAACAAGAGTCCCTCAAAGACATGCATGACCACAAGTAAAGAGATAAAACAAGAGTCCCTCAAAGAACCAGACATGCTACTGGCCAAAAAGAATTTCCAGGAATCCAAGATACAAACATTTCTTATTATTAACTCCTGAGTATTTAAACCATGTTTGGTTTTCTAAAAGCTCCAACCTATCAAATAAGGTAGCAAAACAATTTTCTCATGTTTGTGTTAACATTTCCAAAAGATACCTGGAAGTGCAAGTACAAAATACTTTATCATGACCTTTTTACCCTGAACCTAATATCATGGACAGAAACTGCATCAGACAATGCCAAGATAGCAACTTAGCCATGTGGTATGGTATCTACACATACAGAACATGAAATATGTGTAAATGTAACTATGGAAAGGTCTGGGGTATCACAGAGTAGGCCGCTCTGTGAAGATTTTCAGGCTGGGTTCCAATTATTCCGTGCGGCCTAACTTCTGATGTGAATATGGCCCTAAGTGGAAGTTGAAAAAGTTATTGGTGAACCAGCCTCCAAAGCCGTTTACACTAGTAACTGGATGCAGACAATTTAGCGGTCTGATGTTCCATAGTTGCTAAGGGAGCTAAAAGATTTAGCAGGGCTAGTCCTTGGGTCAATACTAGACTTTGGCACACATACAAAATTCCCATTCACATTACTGCCATCTCATATGCTACCATATTTTTGGTGCTGAACTGGATGCTATGATGGCCAAATTGTCCAAATGTTATTCAATTATGCCAATAACTAACTGTAGGTGGCTGGTCTGCCCATTTTCATGAATGTCAAAAACAATGAAAACAAATATTTTATGTTGACTGTGTTATCTGCAATTCATCTGGCTTCAAACAAAATTCCAGCCACGTAAGGAACTATATATGTCATATCAAGTTAGGATGAATTTTTCTGAAATGCTTTACCTGTGCAACTAAATGACATGCCAAAATCTGAGCAACTAAATATTTCATTAAATATAGTTTTTGGCAAGGGACAAAGAAAGCATGTATCCTCTGCATATTTGTTAGCTTTTCACAGATAATGTGTGAGAATGTGCTTTTATTAGCAACACTACTATGTGGACGTACTGCACCCGCTCCCTTATTCTTACAAATGCACCAGGTGCTAGCTCTGCTAAATCATTTAGTTCCCTTAGCAACATACCGCACCCATCCGATTGTGTGCACAGCTTTAGCTGAGTTCATCTTCACATGAGAAGCAAGGGGTACCTCCACTTCAGGGTCTTAGATTGGTCTTCAGTGAAGTAGTGGTAACTCTTGCATGTTAAACTGTGATAAGGGGAAGTAAATCAAGTTACCTTAAATAAAATGCATGCAGGAGAGGTAACTTGCGCACCCACAATACCTTTTGTGTAACATCATTATATACAATCGTTATCTGTGATAATTTTTGTCTAAACAAAAATATATCATAGCTATTCAAAAAAAATTACCAGGGGTAGTGCAATTTCAAATGGGGGCAATGAATACTGTACATCACTGTTTGACAGAAAATATGTGTAAACTTTTGTAAATTGTTTTCATTTTTCTAACAGATGTTGGGTTATTCATGTACCGTTTTAAACATGGCTGGTGGGGGTGGCATTTATTGAAAGGGGCATCTATTGGAAAAATTAATGTAGGCAACATAATTTGCTATTATTTTTGTGTAAACGTGAATATAGGCAACATGAAATGATAGTATAGTAAAAGGGGGCAACTGGCCCATCTGTATCATTATTATAAGACCTACAGCAAGCTTTTTCCAATAACATGGTCATGCAGATTAAATTTGTTTCCCAAGCCATGATCACTGGATGAAACCAATCAATGTGTGAACATATCAGATTACAACATAGGTGTGCTCATAGCCCCCTTCCACTATACTACTGATATCAAGTCCAAATTTAATGGGGCAAGCATGCATATCGCAGAATGATTTGTCTCAGCTTCATAATGATTCGTTCAAAGTAAGAAGAAAATCCAATAACAGGTTTAGGAATTATAAAGAAATGAAACTCTTGAATCAAGCATTGACTTTGCAGTCTCCACTAGGAAAGTGACTGCTACTGTGCATACCTGCATACAAGCCGAGTCCAACTGTACACAACAAAGATCTTGATCTGCCATCGCATAATGGACCAGCAAATCAGGGTTTTTGTTTTTGTTCTACTGAATACGTCTTAAAGAAAAAGCAGAGGCCAAAGCATTATGCAATGGCAGATCTGAATCTAATCAACTTCCAAGTGGGTATATAGGGTATGTCTTGATACCCACTAATATGGGCTCCACCATAAAAAGTATCCATAGTAAATACTGGAAGTGACTACATCCACTGTAACAGTTATATATGTTGTCAATTAAGTGTATGACTGTTGTCCTGGACTAGTGTCCTATGCTGTCATATTATACACTATTCACTCAACACAGGGACATAACAGCACACACTCAGGTCAACAAAAATCATAACTGCCATCAGCTGCAGTCACTACATGTACATTAATACATACAGTATTCAGCTGAATGACATCCCCTCATAAACAGTTATCTTAAATAAAGCTGACACGTTACACTTACTATCAAAACCGCCAAGAATAATCCAGGGAAAGGCAGGTGCTCCATACTGGGACAGACAGGACATGTTGAGTGGAGTAGTATCAGAGATAGAAGCAGGAGCTCTGCAATGATAAAAGAAAATATTTTATACATTGCTAACAATAAACATCCCTCACAAGACCGTTAAAATGATTACTAGTTAAAGGACACATGATTGAACTTTTACAAAACATTTAAGCTTAATTTATACTAGAAGAGAAGCAAAGTCTACCAATTTACATTAATAGTCATAAAGTCAGAGATTGCTGCTCATTTCAAACACAAACCTACATAAACTGTTTACCCCACAATAATGGACTAGAGTACTGCAAAGGGAGGGATCACGTTCTCACAACCTTTTTCCTATGAACAGCCTTGAACTTCACATTATAAAGTGTGGAAATTGCTAAAGTTTCAGTCAGGTGTATTAACCTGAATAAATAGGCATCTGACTTGCATTATCCCTTGCTGTGACTTTGAACCTGATATGAGCAGTATGACTGAACAGGAGACACTGTCAAGTTATGATATACAGGGAAAGCTTTTATTAAAATTCTTCATTGATTCAAAAGTTATACCAATATAGGGACACTGTCTAATTATGAAACTAGCTTAAGTTTTGTTCAAATATCTTCTGTGTTATAAAAGACAAAGACACAAGAATGTCCTTGTCCCTTCTTGAGCCTCTCACCTTCAGGCAGGGACCATCACTATGGTGACACAAAACTGACTTTTCACTAAGCTGACTTACGTTCTATCCTATGAACACAATCTATGTTAACTATCTGAAAAACTTAATATCACATTTATTTAATCTATCTTACAATAGGTATAATAATATTTTCCAAAGGTGAAGGTATATTTAAATGTGCCAAGTCTTTCAAAGCTTTAATTTGTGGTCAAAGTAGTCATATCTGTTGCTAGTAGCAACAGGAAGCAAGTGGTGTATGATAACTGCTTCAGTAAGGTGGAAAGCAGGGGCTCAGATTAGTGGAGCCATAACCTGTGACATTCTATTCTGGGAACAAGGTTAGCAAGCATAGTCTGGATATGTTAAAATTAGAAAGCCAGTAAACAAGGTCTTTGTTTGTTGCAGTCAATAAAATAACAGAGGAAAAAATGGACATACCCTGCCATCTCTATCTTAAAAATCAGTTCACTGAACATGAATAAGTCTATCACAGGTTTCAATTTGACATTGGATTTCATACCCAGAAACATTCTAGAGAGTGGACACTTGGGAAATGCAGTTATCAAACTACTTCCATCAATTAGTATCTATTGATTCTAACTGGGGGACAGCTTCCTGTCCTCAAAGAGGAGGAGAAAGCAGTTTGACAGCCGGGGTATGAAATATAGCCAGTTACGGACTGGAGGTTAAGACCAGTGTCATTAACGTGATGCCAGTCATTGAAAACCCACCATTTTCCCTTTCATGACCTCAGAGCCATTGACAACTGTACTATCAAAGGAAGAAACTTTGAAATTTTATTGAGACCACAGGTCCTGTATTTTGTGTGACTGCATTATGTATTTATCTTTAATATTTAAAATCCAGTCATGTCACTTTGAAGGCATGAAAGGGAACTCAACAGCTTGAACAGAAAGGGGATTATTGTTTCCTTCCTGGGTATATTGTTGTTGTTTCGGCATTAACACCATTTCTCCATGCGCAATAGGCTATACATAGCAGCCAATTTAACTGGTGGAGGAAGAACATGGGAAGTATACTGCATAAACAAACATTCTCCTGTCTGACGTGCTATTTAGTGGCTATCAAATGATGACCAGCACAGAGCATGGTGCTCCCGTGGAATGCAGGTCTAACATGATTAGTTGGGCTGAGTTGGACAGGTCCAAATTTGATGCTGGTTGACAATGTATTGACAGTGTCAGCTGAGGATAAAATGCTGTCTTTGTACTGACTGTTAAGAGATGCTGGCAACCAGCTGAGGATAAGATGCTGTCTTTGTACTTACTGTTGAGAGAAGCTGGCAACGGTGACAGATGATAAAATTTCCAAAACTGTACATTGATAGGCCAGACATCTATACCAGTTAGCTGCTAGGGCATAGTTGTTGTTGTTGTTGGGTTTAATGCCATTTTTCAGCACAAGATAGGCTATAAATGGTGGCCAGTATTGATGGTGGAGGAAGAACCAGGGAAAAATCCTCTGACCCACATGTAGCTACTGGCAAGCTTTCTCACATACCTATATTGGCCGAACCTTAGATTCAAACCCAGGCAGACAGAGGTGAGATGGCAGTGATCCGTAATGGTGAGCATTTTAGACCACTCAGATACTTGGGGCCCCCCTGGGGCAAAGTAATGAGGATGATACATGACTTGCACGCTAATCAAGACAGCAAACTCATCAGGCACATCTGGCTTCAACATCTCCAATCCATACATTGGTAAGGACAGGGAATTTTACCGTCCAATTTAAGTTTTTGTCTAATTCACTCATCAACATCCTCAATTATACAACTTGTTGTTAAAGATCTTTCACAATTCCGATACTTGATTTGAATCACTTGTCATTACTGGTAATGATGGAGAAATTGTTCTATCATTATAAATCTTGTAGTCACAATCTTGTTTTATTTTCTGTCTGGTTTTCATCATTTTGGCATGGGGAAGAAACCTCAAACCAGCAATTCTCATTAGAAACATAAACAATTTCCCATGTTTTAATTAAAATCAAGAGCAATGGGTATTTATTTTAAAAGCACACAAATTATTCTAAATTTTAAAAGTTTTAGAATGTTATTAATATGCACGGGTTTTTTTCATAACAAAAGTCAATTTAATAAGTTTACTCAAAACTGGTTAAAAATACAGTCTCTAGAGTTGTACTAAGTTCTGTCAATCAGAAGAAACTATTTTTTTATAACATTTGGATTTTGTTCATAATTGAAATAATGCAAGTCGGTGACAATACATGCATATGTTTGATCAAAATTGATCACCTCTGATGATGTTCAACCAATAAACTAAAAGAACACCTAATTAATAAGCATTTCCTGCTCATTATCAAACCTGCCCAAGATCCTGATGATACAAGTTTTAATAAAATCAGGATATTCGAAAGCGTCTAGGATACTGACGATATAAACCAATATTTCAAGTTCAACAAAAACTGGAGGAAAAACAAAATGTCCTCAAAAGCGGTAACAAGGAAACATTGATGGCTGAATAATGGATAGATAACCAATATCCTTAGGCCTTATTGCCAAACATCAAACCTAACTTTTGTCATTGTTAAAGTATATGGGAAGATCGGAGTTAGTGATGTCCATTTCATCTGCCATTACAAGAATAGTCGAACTGCTGAAAGGGTTAAATGTACTAAGCAATCATTTGTCTTAATTTGACATTTCTCCAGAGTGTCTTTAATCAAAAGACAAAAGAAATTAACCTCAGTTAGGCAGCCACATCTTCAGAGGTAACATTTCTCACTTACAAAAGGTGGGTCCTTAAAAGATAGGTTTGACTGTATGCTAGCAGATCTGGAGCAACACTATCTGCATCTTACTGTAAGAAAGTTTTGTTTTCTTCACAGCATTATTTTCTTAAAACACAAAGAGAATCTAACTGCAAAGTTAAAGAGTGTGAAATAGTTTTTCTTACAGTAATAAAAACAAAATACAAGTACAAACAAGATCATCAAAATTTAAGAGCCACAATGTTGTGTAGGGTTTAACAACATTTTTCAGCACACAATAGGCTATACATGGTGGCCAACATTAATGGTGAAGGAAGAACCCAGGAAAACCCCCGAAAAAAACCACTGACCCATGAGAAGCTACTGGCAGGTTTACCCACATTGGCTGAATCTGAGATTCAAACCCACACAGACAGGTGAAATGGCAGTGATCTGTAACGGAGAGTGCTTTAGACCACTCTGCCACTCGGGGCCCAGAGCCACAATGAAGTCTGTTAAGAGGAAACAGTAAACGAAACACATTTATGGCATGTGCCATCTATGTCCAATGGGCAGGATCCAGCCCATGACATGGTTTTATCCACATCACTGGATGTGGCTGTAAAAATCACTTATCGGGTCAGTGCCCTGGAGGAATTTTGACATGCCTGGAATAGTTCCTTACCAAAATAATTTTTTAAAAAGGAAACCATACAAGTGTACTGCATTACTAGTGACATCTTATCCAGGGGTACAGTATTTGAAGATTCCTTACTCTAATGCCATTTGAGAGAACCATACTAGAGGACTGTGATATAGAAGAGATAACCTTATAATGGGGTAAAGTGTGCAGTGATCCTTAGCTATAATGTTGATAAAGGGAACCATTCATGTGAACTGTGTTATAGTGGATATCACCTTATAATGGGAGAGGATGCCTTATACCAAGGTACATTATACAATGATTCCTCAATATAACACTACACATGGGAACCATACAAGTGTACCATATTTAAGAAGTCTGCTTCATAACAGCATATAGTATATATACTATTACTCTTATATTATCAATCCATGGCCATACCTGCTTAATAAACAGCACCATATACTGCTAATAAATAGGACCATATCCCACTGAAAGGAGACCATATCCTACTAATTTAAGGGACCACATTCTACTGATAAAAGCAACCATATCCTACTGAGTATTGAGAAAATGGACGAAATACAACTGATAAAATGGACAA
The DNA here is from genome assembly GCA_028554795.2 of Sinohyriopsis cumingii. NCBI lineage: Eukaryota > Metazoa > Mollusca > Bivalvia > Unionida > Unionidae > Sinohyriopsis > Sinohyriopsis cumingii. The sequence continues at coordinate 7,532,382 of CM068837.1, read as the reverse complement.
TATCTGACCTATAAAAGAGACTACATCATATTAAAAATGGGACCTTATCTTACTGAGAAAAGGGAATATATCATACTAATAAATGTTTATTCTACTTCTAATTGATATAAGGGGCCACTGATAAAAGGGACATATCCAACTGATAAAAGGGACCCTATCCTAAATTAACTTATTAAAGGGAGGGGTGGGGTCTACTATGGCTTCTTATAGGAAGGAATCATTGCAGATGGATACTACAGTGGTACTTACTGAACACAATGTAGGAAGTGATCCAGGTAATCAGCATAAACATAGAAATCATCACGGACAACCTTATCGAGATTTTGTGGGTCATTCTGGTAAAACTGCAATGGACTTTCAATGGTACAGTCTTCATAATCAGGAGCGAGGGGTTTAAAGCAGATGTCAGACAAAGTAATATTTCGGCCATTCCACACTGCTACAAGATTGGTGATGTTTGCCTGCAGCTCCAACACCTGTCACATAAAATAATATATAAAAAGTGCATACCTTGTACCAAGCATGACATCAATACTGGGAACAAAAAGTGTAAGGTAAAGTGCCTACCTTGTACCAAGCATGACATCAATACTGGGAACAAAAAGTGCAAGGTAAAGTGCATACCTTGTACCAAGCATGACATCAATACTGGGAACAAAAAGTGCAAGGTAAAGTGCATACCTTGTACCAAGCATGACATCAATACTGGGAACAAAAAGTGTAAGGTAAAGTGCCTACCTTGTACCAAGCATGACATAAATACTGGGAACAAAAAGTGCAAGGTAAAGTGCATACCTTGTACCAAGCATGACATCAATACTGGGAACAAAAAGTGCAAGGTAAAGTGCATACCTTGTACCAAGCATGACATCAATACTGGGAACAAAAAGTGTAACTCAAATTCGGGTATTATATTAGTTATCATTCTTAGCCACTCATTTTGGGTGTGATACTTTTCCTTCTGTACTTTGGTTTCTTCTGTTTTACAATGAAAATATTCCAGCACCATTATTTCTTCAATTGTTTTTTGAAATTTCAATTAATGGAACATATATATATAGGAAGGAATCATTGTAGATGGTTACTATGGTGGTAGTTACTTAACACAATTTAGGAAATCATCCAGGGGTTATTATCACGTCAGACCATAGTGCAGTGAGAGACAATTAAATCTCATTTGTATTATTTATAGCAAGGGATCTGAACCTCTAGGGCAACAACTCTGATTACGTTTGTAATGTTAGCCTTACAACCAATCACTTTCTACCCATCAAATTCTTAAAAAAATACCTGGGTAGGAAATTTCTAATTACCGTACATACTCGCATATAAGCAGAATAATTTAGGAAAAAATAAAGACTGGAAGTAGGGAGGTCGGCTTATCTGTGGGCTAATGTCTAAATCTGACAGTTTTTAAGTCTTTTTGTTGACTACTGTAATGGCTGTAAATATTATATGTACTCACATATAAGCAGAATAATTAAGGAAAAAATAAGCCTGGAGGTGGGTGGGGGGTCAGCTTATCTGCGGGCCAATGTATAAACCTCGTATATAAGCAGAATAATTTAGGAAAAATTAAATGTTGACTACTGTAATGGCTTTAAATCTTGGGACAATTATTAAACTGTTTTAAAGTACTATGATTGATTTTGTTATTATTTTGCACGTGTATATTTTCTGATTTCTCCAACATGAAATTAAATAAAAGTAAATACAAACTTCATAATCTGTGAGCCTGATGAGTTTACCCTGGACAGCAGGCTGGACTATAATTTATAGTACTTACACAGTGCAAAGCGTGCATAGCGCCATTTAAATCCTTATTTATTCACAAACATATTAGATGCAAATTTTGCTTTATTCATTGTTTCGACCAAATTGCATTCTTCCAGATAACATTTCAGTTAGTCCTTAATAGCTGTTTCATTTACATTTTATCACGTGCTTCTGAGTTACTCATTTTCAATGAAATAAGCAATCCTACAAACTGAGGTAATATTTTGTAAAAAGGTACGCATGTTTAATTGTACAAGGCACATCACTATCATAATTTACATGTTCACGAAAAGTATTTTAAAAAAAACCTATAAGTCTGCCTAAATAAATGCATCTTGAGGTGTCTTGAGTTGTGGGTCGGCTTATTTGAGGGTCATGAACATTTTAGTGTTTATTCCAGTTCAGTTTGCTTATATGCGAATGGGATTATATGTGAGTATATACGGTATAAGAAGTCAGAAACAGGGTAACAGTCCTTTAAATCATTAGGGTCAATTGTTAGTTTTTTTTTCAACATAGGCTTTACAAGCCAAAACAATATATAAAAAAACACAAACAAATAACCACTAAAGCTGGCACCTCCAAAAACGTGGCTTTACAGTATTTCATGACAATTTTATTACCAACAAGCATAAGTTGATCTAAATGCAATTATCAAAGATGCTGATCTGCCAGTGCATTATCTAGCCAATGATCAGAGTCTATCTTGCTGCAGGTGGATCGAACCAGTATGCAGGTATATACAGTAAATTGCTTTGGGATTTTTCAGGTTCTATAAATCTTTTAATATGAAGTCAACACTCGACAAATATATAAATTTTACCTCCTTCATGAAGTCTTTGTCAAAGAGTGATGTGAAGTCCATTGTTTCTATGGAAGGTGGTGGCATTAGGTGATTAACCTTTGTTTGCTGATTGGCAGGTCGAGATATCAGAACCTGTTCTGTTCGATAGAAGGGCCTAAAATGTAGGGAAAAAGACAAAAACATGTGATCACATCACATCACCAAACATATGTATCAATAGATCAGAGCTAGTAAAGATTTCAGCAGTGTTTTTTTTTACCTGCAGCCACATGAAAACAGTGGGTTAGGCTTCTTGCTGTATGCCTTTGAACTTTCAATAAGGGTTTATGAAAGAAAATTACACTACAGCCATTAGGGCCTGATCACCACAATGCAAAAGTATTCTTTCTAGGCTAATCATTTAACCAACCTGGCTACAATGTAAAAATTACAAAAATGTACCATCACTCTAACAATTTTAAGGTATGGCATTATAATGAGATACTTTATAGTGAGGGACCATTGTACTCTTAATATGTCAACATGTGCTGCACTGATTATCTGCAATTGACTTTCCTTACACCAAAGGGAATCTGTCTGTTCAACAGATGGGCCTGGTAAGCAAAAATCACAAAATATAAAAATCATGCCAGTGTGAAAAATAGGTCACAGTAACCTACTTTTCCCATGGATGAGTTTCTCTTCTTAAGATACAGCCACATACTAATTTGTATGTGCTGTGGCAAAGTGTCCAAGGTATGGATGGTGTAATAGTTAAGTACGGTAAAAAATACCTGACCTTGTTTACAACTTAGAATGTTCTGGAAATGAACTCTTACACCCCTCCCCCATCCTCTTATTGTATCTTAGGTTTTTATATAAAAGAGTGAGAAATAGAATTATTTATTCATATCTTAACATCAGTCTTTTGTGGAACCAATTTTAGCTGTGTTCAGGTATAATTTACAATGATTTATTTAATTTAAACTATTTCACTGGAATTGCAAAGTCCCCATTGATACTTTCAGACAAATCACTATTTTGGAATTATTGTGAATTCATTTAAAGATATTCTGAATGATATCATTGTGATACATCAAGACAATTAGAATATTGGTAGATTCCAGGCTATTGGTACATGAGCACATTCATGAATGGAATTTATTTGGAACACCATTGAAATTCATTAGGAACACTTTATACTTTTGGTCTTGTGACAGACATCATAAGCAAATTTCTGGTGAAAACCCAACAGCAATACCTTTTATTTTTTACTTTTGATAACAAGATTTTCACAATGACTTAAGTGGAAGTCATCATTGACATCAGACCTCCACCATTTTCATTTGGGACAAACAAAATGTCATAAGTCGTCTTCTGGTGAACATCTCATGTCAATATGACATTCCAATCAGATGTAGTACTCATATCAAGATTTTCACGATGACTGTCATGGATGCCATATTAGATGTCAAATCAACACCATTTTTATCTAGGACCAATTAGACATCATAATTAGGTGTTTTATTAAAGTAGAAACCATAAAATGACCATCCAATTAGGATGCATAGTGACAAGAGCTTCAAGACGGCAAGTGCTTTGGCCATATTGGCTATCAGAACATCACCATTTTCATTTAACTTATTAACCCCTGGTACCATGTTTAAGCATCAGGATTGCTGTTGCTGTTGTAGGGTTTTAACACCATTTTTCAGCACATGATAGGTTATACATGGTGGCCAGTATTAATGGTGGAGGAAGAACCCAGGAAAGAACCACCAACCCACGAGAAGCTACTGGCAAGCTTTCTCACATACCCACATTAGCCGAATCCCAGACTCGAACCCACACAGACAGAGGTGAGATGGTAGTGATCCATAACGGAGAGCGCTTTAGACCACTCAGGGCTCCTAAGCATCAGGAGGAGAGCACCCTAATTCATAACTCTGCAGCATCAAGGTCATTTAAGAGATACTAAAGTGGGTGGTATTATAGAAAAGCAGATAGATGTAGCTCTACAATGGTACCAAATAATCTGGACTTTCAAGTTGCATTACAAAATACGGAGGGAAAAAAGTGTTATTTGAGACCAGACTGTTTTACAACCAATATTCGCTCATTGTCGGAATCTGATTCTGTGTTTGGATTTTAGACTTTCTGGCAACAGATCAAAAGCAGACCTGTCTGAGCTGCACACAGAGAGGAGAACCTTTGCAAAAGGTAGGATAAGATGGAGGACACAAAAATGATGGGTCCAATAAGCATAAAAAAATCCAACTTCTACTCTTCTGCACATGCAAAAGAACCACTGAAAAACATTTTTAACACAACTAGGACACAGGCTAAATTAAAATCTCTTACAAGCCAATTTATTGGATGCATTCAGAAGCAGCTCCCAAAACATGTTTCCTACTCACATTTCAGATGCAAATAACAAAAATCTCCAGGGGTAATGAGTTAAGACCAACTGGACTAGGGGATAAATGTGTGTGTAAAGTTTCATGGCAATCACATACATGCCAACCCCCGGCATGGAAAAAGTGTAATCCAAGTGGACAAAAAGAGTAATCCAAGCAGAAAAAGAGTAAATCCACATATAACATGATAAAATTCAATAAGCATATGTACAAAATCATTTATTTACCCCTCTGATCTTTTAACATCAATTATTGCTTCAAGTTTTCATATGTAGCACTTTTAACTTTAAAAAGCAACAGACTCTCAAAACACTTTGTACCAGCTGAGACTATGAATGTTTTGCACAACAGTAGTTCACTAATTGCTTGGTTACTGAGCCTAGATCTGAATTCAGTTTTATTTTTGTTAACAATACTGAGCAATCTCACACAGTCAGCATTAGAATGGCAAAGAACCAATATTCATTTCTTAACCTGACAAAGATGAGGAAATTTATATCTTTCAGGTATTGGGTCTTTTAGCTGGGAAATAAGGTGCCATCGCTCATCAACTATATCTGCATGAAGTAGGTTGTCAGATAGAATGCCAACTTAATACTTCTGGAGTTCTTCTTCAAATTTATCGGCAGCCTTTCCTGCAGCAAGGTACATTAAATGGTAGAGACAACCTGATATGTACACTGATGGAGACGTTTTTCAAAATACTGAATGCAACTCCTTCATGAATTCCATTCATCACTGATTCATTATCATCTGAAAACCTCATATATTTCTGCCAACTTATGTTTATTCAAAGCATCATCAAGCAAATCAAAAATGTTTTCTCCAGTGGAATCTACTGTTAATTCTTTTAAAGAAAGAAGAGCACTCTGACTTTGCCCTTTTCATTGTTAAAGTCTCTTACACAGACTAAGTACAATTTTTTGTCATCATAATCACTACTCCTGTCTGTGGCCATACTAAACGACCCAATTTTCATGGCTTCTGCAATTTTATGTGAAGTATCTTCTGCCAAACACCTAACAATATTAGATGATTTTATTCCTGTACATGCATATTTTCTGCAATTTTGGAATCAAGAAACAAAGATCCTGGTAAATAATGCCGCTGCATTTATGAAATTTGTGTCCACAATTGAGTTCTGCTGTAAAAAAGAAGTTACCTTAGTATTGGAGTTAGTAAAAAAAGCTAATTCAAGGTTTCTTTATTTTACCATCATGACCAAGATAAAAATCCTTTCCACACAGCCCAAAAGGGGCTTGAAGCTGCCCTAGAATGGAACACTGTATTATGTAATTTATGTATTAATCTTTGAATTGTTTTTTTTGTTATTTTGTAATCCATATGTGAAATTATCTGAAAAACAATTTTGCTCCAAAACATGTATCAACTATAATAAATCTTGATGACTTTTAGCACCAAATACCTCCAGAGTGGTTCTGTACCATATATGAATTAGAACAAAGAATTTACAAGCAAAAATTAAAATTTAGAAAACCAGTCTGTTATCTCTAACTAAGCCATACACATGCTATATATAGAAACCAAGGCCAAACGTTTGAAAGTAGAACCAGCACGTTTCTTGGAAATAGGGCAGCTGCTATAAATAGAACATAATACTGTTAGGAAAGTGCATGCAAATCTACAAACAAGCGTACTCTTATGTCGTAGGTATGTAGAAGCTGTCTTTTATAAAATACGGTTTGTGGGATTAATGGGATGTTAATAAAAATATGTTTACATATAATGCATAATTTTGTGGAAAAAACTTCATGATTAGGCCAAAAGTGCAATGGTTGACATGTATGCAATCATCCAAGTAGTTACAAAGGAGTAGTGATAACAAATTTTGTGTTAATCAATGGACAGGTGATGGATGGCAGACAAAACGCAATTCATAAGCTCTTCTGGTCTATGACAGCAAAGCCAAAAACCTAAATGCTATTCTGTTAAGAATGTCTCATATATAAGTAAATCAATATAATCTAACAGGTTTGATAGTAATAATTCTATAATTTCTTCCAGACAGGAATATTATACATATTATTATATACTGCACAGAAACCAGGTCAAAAACCAAACAAGATATAAACACACTCTGAATAAGCAAAAAAAGAAAAGGTCACTCAACAAACTGAAAAAGTGACATTTTTGTCCAAAAAAATATGCGCCCAGTTAAATTTCAATGGAACATATAAAATACTTGACACTGATAATACAGTTGACTGCTAAACTGAAGTGACTGCAGTAGGTGCTTTGATAGTACTGACTAGACCAAAATTTCTGTCATAATATTGTAATGCTTACCCAAAGTGTATCATAGTACTGTAATGCTTACCCACAGTGTATCATAATACTGTAATGTCTACCCAAAGTGTATCATAATACTGTAATGTTTACCCAAAGTGTATCATAGTACAGTAATGTTTACTCAAAAGGTGTCATAGTACTATAATGCTTACCCAAAGTGTATCATAATACTGTAATGTTTACCCAAAGTGTATCATAGTACAGTACTGTAATGTTTACCCAAAATGTATCATAGTACTGTAATGCTTACCAAAAGTGTATCATAGTACTGTAATGCTTACCCATAGTGTATCATAATACAGTAATGTTTACTCAAAAGGTGTCATAGTACTGTAATGCTTACCCAAGGTGTATCATAGTACTGTAATGCTTACCCATAGTGTATCATAATACTGTAATGTTTACCCAAAGTGTATCATAGTACAGTAATTTTTACTCAAAAGGTGTCATAGTACTGTAATGCTTACCCAAAGTGTATCATAGTACTGTAATGCTTACCCATAGTGTATCATAATACAGAGATGTTTACCCAAAGTGTATCATAGTACAGTACTGTAATGTTTACCCAAAATGTATCATAGTACTGTAATGCTTACCCAAAGTGTATCATAGTACTGTAATGCTTACCCATAGTGTATCATAATACTGTAATGTTTACCCAAGTGTATCATAGTACAGTAATGTTTACTCAAAAGGTGTCGTAGTACTGTAATGCTTACCCAAAGTGTATCATAGTACTGTAATGCTTACCCATAGTGTATCATAATACTGTAATGTTTACCTAAAATGTATCATAGTACTGTAATGTTTATCCAAAGTGTATCATAGTACTGTAATGTTTACCCAAAGTGTATCATAGTAATGTAATGTTTACCCAAAGTGTATCATAATACTGTCATGTTTACCCAAAGTGTATCATAGTACAGTACTGTAATGTTTACCCAAAATGTATCATAGTACTGTAATGTTTATCCAAAGTGTATCATAATACTGTAATGTTTACCCAAAGTGTATCATAGTACAGTAATGTTTACTCAAAAGGTGTCATAGTACTGTAATGCTTACCCAAAGTGTATCATAGTACTGTAATGCTTACCCATAGTGTATCATAATACTGTAATGTTTACCTAAAATGTATCATAGTACTGTAATGTTTATCTAAAGTGTATCATAGTACTGTAATGTTTACCTAAAGTGTATCATAGTAATGTAATGTTTACCCAAAGTGTATCATTATACTGTCATGTTTACCCAAAGTGTATCATAGTACAGTACTGTAATGTTTACCCAAAATGTATCATAGTACTGTAATGTTTACCCAAAGTGTATCGTAGTACAGTACTGTAATGTTTACTCAAAATGTACCAAAGTAATGTTTATCCAAAATGTATCATAGTACTGTAATGCTTACCCAAAGTGTATCATAGTACTGTAATGTTTATCCAAAGTGTATCATAGTACTGTAATGTTTACCCAAAGTGTATCATAGTACTGTAATGTTTATCCGAAGTGTATTATAGTACTGTAAAGTTTATCCAAAGTGTATCGTAATACTGTAATGTTTACCCAAAGTGTATCATAGTACTGTAATGCTTACCCAAAGTGTATCGTAGTACAGTACTGTAATGTTTACTCAAAATGTACCAAAGTAATGTTTATCCAAAATGTATCATAGTACTGTAATGTTTATCCAAAGTGTATCATAGTAGTGTAATGTTTATCCAAAGTGTATCATAATACTGTAATGTTTACCCAAAGTGTATCACAGTACTGTAATTTTTACTGAAAAGGTGTCATAGTACTGTAATGCTTACCCAAAGTGTATCATAATACTGTAATGTTTACCCAAAGTGTATCATAATACTGTAATGTTTACCCAAAATGTTTCATAGTACTGTAATGTTTACCCAAAGTATATCATAGTACTGTAATGTTTACCCAAAGTGTATCATAATACTGTAATGCTGACCCAAAGTATGTCATAGTACTGTAATGCTTACCCAAAGTATGTCATAGTACTGTAATGCTTACCCAAAGTGTATCATAGTACTGTAATGTTTACCCAAAGTGTATCATTATACTGTCATGTTTACCCAAAGTGTATCATAGTACAGTACTGTAATGTTTACCCAAAGTGTATCATAGTACTGTAATGCTTACCCAAAGTGTATCGTAGTACAGTACTGTAATGTTTACTCAAAATGTACCAAAGTAATGTTTATCCAAAATGTATCATAGTACTGTAATGCTTACCCAAAGTGTATCATAGTACTGTAATGTTTATCCAAAGTGTATCATAGTACTGTAATGTTTACCCAAAGTGTATCATAGTACTGTAATGTTTATCCAAAGTGTATTATAGTACTGTAAAGTTTATCCAAAGTGTATCATAATACTGTAATGTTTACCCAAAGTGTATCATAGTACTGTAATGCTTACCCAAAGTGTATCGTAGTACAGTACTGTAATGTTTACTCAAAATGTACCAAAGTAATGTTTATCCAAAATGTATCATAGTACTGTAATGTTTATCCAAAGTGTATCATAGTAGTGTAATGTTTATCCAAAGTGTATCATAATACTGTAATGTTTACCCAAAGTGTATCACAGTACTGTAATTTTTACTCAAAAGGTGTCATAGTACTGTAATGCTTACCCAAAGTGTATCATAGTACTGTAATGCTTACCCATAGTGTATCATAATACTGTAATGTTTACCCAAAGTGTATCATAATACTGTAATGTTTACCCAAAATGTTTCATAGTACTGTAATGTTTACCCAAAGTATATCATAGTACTGTAATGTTTACCCAAAGTGTATCATAATACTGTAATGCTTACCCAAAGTATGTCATAGTACTGTAATGCTTACCCAAAGTATGTCATAGTACTGTAATGCTTACCCAAAGTGTATCATAGTACTGTAATGCTTACCCAAAGTGTATCGTAGTACAGTACTGTAATGTTTACTCAAAATGTACCAAAGTAATGTTTATCCAAAATGTATCATAGTACTGTAATGCTTACCCAAAGTGTATCATAGTACTGTAATGTTTATCCAAAGTGTATCATAGTACTGTAATGTTTACCCAAAGTGTATCATAGTACTGTAATGTTTATCCAAAGTGTATTATAGTACTGTAAAGTTTATCCAAAGTGTATCATAATACTGTAATGTTTACCCAAAGTGTATCATAGTACTGTAATGCTTACCCAAAGTGTATCGTAGTACAGTACTGTAATGTTTACTCAAAATGTACCAAAGTAATGTTTATCCAAAATGTATCATAGTACTGTAATGTTTATCCAAAGTGTATCATAGTAGTGTAATGTTTATCCAAAGTGTATCATAATACTGTAATGTTTACCCAAAGTGTATCACAGTACTGTAATTTTTACTCAAAAGGTGTCATAGTACTGTAATGCTTACCCAAAGTGTATCATAGTACTGTAATGCTTACCCATAGTGTATCATAATACTGTAATGTTTACCCAAAGTGTATCATAATACTGTAATGTTTACCCAAAATGTTTCATAGTACTGTAATGTTTACCCAAAGTATATCATAGTACTGTAATGTTTACCCAAAGTGTATCATAATACTGTAATGCTTACCCAAAGTATGTCATAGTACTGTAATGCTTACCCAAAGTATGTCATAGTACTGTAATGCTTACCCAAAGTATGTCATAGTACTGTAATGCTTACCCAAAGTGCTATCATAATACTGTAATGTTTACCCAAAGTGTATCATAGTACTGTAATGTTTACCCAAAGTGTGTCATAGTACTGTAATGTTTACCCAAAGTGTATCATAATACTGTAATGCTTACCCAAAGTGTATCATAGTACAGTACTGTAATGTTTGCCCAAAGTGTGTCATAGTACTGTAATGTTTACCCAAAGTGTATCATAGTAATGTAATGTTTACCCAAAGTGTATCATAATACTGTAATGTTTACCCAAAGTGTATCGTAGTACAGTACTGTAATGTTTACTCAAAGTGTCATAGTATGTAATGTTTACTCAAAGTGTGTCATAGTACTGTAATGTTTACTCAAAGTGTCATAGTACTGTAATGTTTACTCAAAGTGTGTCATAGTACTGTAATGTATAGTACTGTAATGCTTACCCAAAGTATAGTACTGTAATGCTTACCCAAAGTGCTGATCATAGTAATCCTTTTCTGTCCGTGCCTGGCTTCCATTGGCCGACCAGAGTTTGACAGGATCTGTAGTCACATTGCTCATTGCAATGCCGCCAGCTAGGGCAGAAGCAATAACAATCCCAATGACTAGAACAACTATCGGGTGTTTTGCACAGAATGTGCCCCATCTCCGAAAAATACGAGTAAGGAACAGTTCAAACTTTGCCCCAATTTTTTCCATACAACTTAGATCTGATGGGGAAATCTGGCGAATAAATGAGGTCGAATGTATCTTCCTTCCTGACCCATTGATTCCAATCCGAGTGGATGCTCTTCCATACTCCTTATTTTCATTCAAACCAAAGACGTCTCTTGATACAATGTTATAACACAAGACATATGTGCCAAAAAATAGCACAAAAGCCAAATAAACACAACCCATGATGAAGGCATATCCGTCGATACCAAGAATCAAGAATGGTTTCTTTGGTGATGGGGGAGGAGGTATTGTGGCACAACTTGCTTGGCAATCTTGGCAACTACATGGTAGGCTGTTATTATTGATAGTCTCATTACAACCAATCATCCTGTGGGTTTGTGGGACAAGAACTGTTTTATTTGGTGATGTCCAGTTTGTATTTTGAATTTTGAATTCAATTGGAAAAGGTGCCTTGCCATTATTAACATCGCCATTGTAACGCAGCCATTTTTGTGGGGTACAAACTTCTGCCTTGGTACCACAAAAAATGCTGATAGCTTTATCGTTAGCACTTGGCATCTGGACATCTTTGCAGGAATTAAACATTCCCCAAGCAAATTCCTCAGCCATGACATACGTGATTGCAGTAACAGCTAATTTGTCTGGATTATTTTTGGTACCATTGACCCAGACAAATTTGTCCTGGTTAGGATTACACGTCATGTCACAGTAGATGTTGAGAAAGTTGTGATAGCATGCTGGACAGCGAGAGAAGAACTGCTTTGGCAGGTCCATGTTACCCGCAATCGTCATCAACTGATTTGTAGAACAGCAAGTGAATGAGTCATTACCTGCAAAATGTAAAAAGAACTTTCAAGTAATACACTGTTTTATTTTTGATGGAGCACAGATGTGCCTACCTGCATATGGGTGAAGACCGTCTTTGAAAGAAAGTAAAAGATATTGAGACAATTAAGTAAATGTCTTGAATTGCTTTAGGTGATCTTCTCTTCAAATGCTATATATATTCTTCAGCAAAATGAGCTCAAAGTGTAAAACCAATTTACTGATTGAGTTTAGAGTACAAGATACAAGAAATCAAAAATAGTTGGGACCTCAAGGAATCTGTGCATTTATAATCACTTATGTGCCACTCTACCAAAAAACACAAAATGCATTTCAATCACAGAACTTACCTAACAGGTACTTATGCAAAAATACTATGAAGGCCTTTCTGTAAATGCATTCTAGTTTTATCGAACGCATATTAAAATTGACCAAATCATCTGAAATCGTTCTAAATGACTAAGAAAGGCTTTATATATATCATTATGCCAAGTTAACTTATGGACAGGATAAATAAATATTACCTCATTAATTTTAAAATTCATATGCTAACATACATGTACATATGCACTTGAAATTTAACTGTAAATATATTTTATGCAGATCTTTATTGACATACAGAATTGATTTAACAAAGTTACACGCAGTGTGCTCATTCCAAAAATAGGTTTTACATGGTCAAAGGAAGCAACTAACGGGGCATGAAAGCTAACTCACAGAGCATGTAACATTTAACAATATGCACAAATCCACTGAATTTCTGTTTAGAGGTAATTTTATCAATTGACACATATCCAAAACATACCAAGTAGAATGCAGGGATAGTGCTTTCCCATGCAAACACACACACATTATCAACTGACACCTATCCAAAACATACCAAGTAGAATGCAGGGATAGAGTTTTCCCATGCAAACACACACACATTATAAATTGACACCTATCCAACAATATACAATGTAGAATCCAGGGATACTGCTTTCCTATGCAAGTGCACTCACATACACTCTTACATGACATGAAAAGACAAATTTACACACACATCCAACACTGACCCAGGTGTACATCCCTGCCCTTAGGGACATAGCCTTGGTAACTATTGAGATTCTTATGCTAGAACTATATATGCACTTACTGGGCATGGAAATTCTAACATATGCATGTAACTTATACTGACTCGGGGCTCTTGTCTGTACCCCAGGGATGCAGTCCATTTATTCAAATTTGGAAACTACTGAGATCACCACCATATAATCATATAATTATACATTTGCAAGACAAGAAAAGACATATTTATACATGCAACTGACATTTGCCCCAGGAGCAATGCAAACCTTTATAAACAACCCACATGTTTAAACTTTAAGATTGAGGTCAGCAAAGGGACTCACGAGGATATTTTTATTTATGACCACAGAATTCAAATTTACATTTGGTATGATGATTGAGGACTTAAATTCTGAAATTTTTTAAAGTTCTACAGCTATAACATTATCCTAACCAATTTAAACAAAAATATATAAAAAATTCTGGCTTTAAGCTCGAGTTCTTGTCTTCCATAGCAAGTCATTCCAGATGGGTTGTACTGTATATACCTACCATTATACAGATCTGGGCAGTAGGTCTGAAGAAGGTCAAGGCCTGTAACATCAGTTAGTAGCTTGGCAGGGCCAGTGTAATTACAGTTTAGTTTCCCACCATTCCATCCATCTCCACATTCATCATACCATATGCAGCCAGCAGATGCAAAGACCTGAAAATGATGAAGTTGAATACAATGTCTAGCCTTTAATGAGGCAAAATATTCTGCAGAGAAAAGATGACCTCGTAAATGGAATGGCCTTTGGTGATGGGGACAAAATTGGTAAAAGGTGTGGTAGTCTTCCATTAAAAAGAGGAAGCAGGTCTCTCATGGAAGGGGCCCTATACCAGCGGTAACAACTATACAGTAGAACTATATCAGTTATCAGAAGGATCATTGAGCATTTTCATTACTTTCTGGACTAATTAATGGTGTCTCTTTTATCTCACATTGGCACATCACATGATAAATTCTAAAGTTCTGATTGGCTAACTACAGGAATTTATTTGAGGAAAGTACACATTTAATCTTTGCCCTCCCCTGTGGCCCAATGTGCCCTTATGCATGTCATAACTGGCAACAAAGGCAACCAGTTTGCCCTAGTATTAATCCTGTTGTAAATTTTTAAAAGAGAACAATTTACATAAAATTGTTACTTTGTACCTGATGGATTTTACCCTTTTTTTCTTTATCTTTTTCGTGTATAACTTATTAGGATATCTATTTTTACTTGGTAGTATATAACCGGTATTGTACTAATGTGTCATTGAACCCTACACATACATACACATTTCTATGACTGGTCATTACACTTGAATCAAGTGGTCAAGATCTTATTAAGTCACTGAACATCACATGACATAGCAAATCTGTTATTGTCTACTTTTCTTCTGGGAACTGTACTCCCAGTATCATCTGCTGCGGTAATGTGACCGAGCTGTAAGCTATGCCCACTAGATAACACTGGAAGCTATGTCCACTAGATAACACTGGAAGCTATGCCCACTAGATAACACTGGAGGCTATGCCCACTAGATAACACTGGAGAACAGTTCCATCATGAGAAGTCAATAATTTAAACATTAGAATATCACATGATAAATTCTTCAGTTTTAATTTGCAGAAAGAAGAAAGAAGTTAAAAAAAGAACTCATAATTTCCTCAAAGATTCTTCTTTTAAATGAAAGATAACGACAAAACACATTGACCATGCATTTACAACATGAATTTTCATGATGTTTTGGTCCTACAACCAGTCAATTCTTACTGCAGTATGTAAACCGAATTGAATTTTCACACTCATATCTTATTTTAGCAATTCATTTGACATCCCGCAGTACGTAATGACTGATTGTTGGACTAAAATGTCAGGAAAATATGTCTTAAATGCATTGGTCAATGTTTTTATTATCTTTCATTTCACAAAATGAATTATTGAATTTGATAAAGAAATAAAGAAAACAGGAGTTCTTTTCACACCTATTTCTTATTTTCACACTTTAGTTCTACCCGTTACCAGGGTTTTATCTTTGCTTTGTATATTTGTCTTGTTGCACATAATGTTTACATTCAACTGGAACATTTTATCTTCTTAAGGTTTATGCCCAATTCTTCAATTTTAGAATTTTTCTGTTAGCTGACACCGTATAGACATGATAAAGCAGGTGTCTTTGAACACCAGTACATATATACAGATATTTACAAGTTACTTTTGCAATAAATTTTCCATTTGAAAAGACCTTAACAAATTGGAAAAACAGTCTCATGGATGGCACATCATATGCACACCACAAAACCATTTTTTTGTCTCTTTTGATCAGAATGATCTTGGACATTCCCCCCCGCCCCCCAACCCTGAGGCCATTTATACGCTTCTTCCTTGCCTTAGGCGCAAGCTATCCACAAAAGTAATTCCAGGTATGTGGTATAGAACTAATGTTACTGTCTGGAAACCATGTCTTCTTTGAGTCACAGTAACCCCTCCGTTTAACCTCTGGACCAAAACATCATTCCTCACTCCAAGTGCAAGTTTGGTATATGTAGAATTCCATGGTTTGGAACTATATGCATGCTTTGAAATTCAACATGGTATTTTGTGTTACCTATGAGATTTAGTCTTAATCATCTAGATGTTAATATGCTCTTCTGAATGTGTCAAGCAGCTTAGCGACCAAGACTAGATTAGCATGTGTCTGCATATAGGCTTCATGGTACCAGTTCAGTTCCCATAGTAAACCTATGCAAACACCATTATATTAAATATTCAATAAGTTTAAATTTCCGAGTGCTCATGATCAAACCTATATTTATAGTGCAGATACAGCATGGATGACAATTTCTGTGTAGAGAAAACCATATGAGCCACGGCATTTTCTGGATCGATGTGGACTTGAAACATGTGCTATCAATTCCACACCAAAGAGTCAGGTGCTAATTTCTGTAATGAGTGTTTCAAACTCAAGTCCATTAAAGGACTGAAATTCCATCAATAAAACAATGTCTCTTTGTTTGACTTAGAACTAGGATAAGCTCTCAAAACATTCTTTTTCCTAAAATCAAACTTTCATTATCAACCAATCCTGGCCAACACAACCCGTGTGTACTTTATTTTATGTACACCCATTTCATACATACATTATGGGGCCCCAAGTGGCAGAGTGGCCTAAAGCTCTCTCCGTTATGGATCACTGCTATCTCACCTCTGCGTGGGTTCGAGTATCGGATTCAGCCAATGTGGGTATGTGAGAAAGCTTGCCAGTAGCTACTCATGGGACGGTGGTTCTTTCTGGGTTCTTCCTCCACCATTAATACTGGCCACCATGTAAAGCATATCTTGTGCTGGAAAATGGCATTAAACCCTACTACAACAACAACAAACATTATAATATCCATGGAACATCTATAACCTGAATCATTAGCATCGTTGATATTGATCAAATACACAATGAAAAAACATGGACTATGTTTATCGCCAGAGCAAATGTCCTCTTAACTTCGGAATAAATGCTTGTTTTGCATAATCTTATTGCATTAAAAGGTTTCTTTATTTCTGAGCAGAGTTGTTGGTGGTTATGTCATAGTTAGACAAAAAAATTATGTTTCTGCTAGCCTAGACCTTTATCACTGATTTCAGAAATTTACATACATGTTATATCAGAATTCAATCCTGGGATCATCAGTGGGGCTTTTAACAATCATATGAAATCACAATAACTACATGCAGAGAAAATGTACTCAACATATACTAATAAATCACAAGCCTACGTTATTAATGGCATTTACCAATGTACCACTTACTTACCATGTGAACATGTTAACAATAACCTACAATGTCTGTACAATGTACATAAACTGCTTTTTTCATTATAAGGCAAGCAAAAGGGGTGGGTGTTTTGAGTAAGACTAAAGGCCTGTCATCAAGAGTGAACTTTATAGCAGGTAAGTATGGTAAGAAAGTCCAAAAGTGATATTTGTATATCGTCATGTCTGTTCACATGAAAAGTGCAGGGGCAACAGTCAAAAGTGACAATTTTAAAGATAACATAAAGTGTGGATATTTATGATAGCTTCTATCTTTAGCATGTTCACGTACTTTATCAGGTCAATATTTTCACTGAATATCAGGTCATAGTTGTACAATCAGGGTCAATATTTTCACTGAATATCAAGTCATAGTTATACAATCTGGGTCTATATTTTCACTGAATATCAAGTCACAGTTATACAATATGGGTCTATATTTTCACTGAATATCAGGTCGTAGTTATATAATCAGGTCTACATTTTTCATTCTTGTACAATCAGGGTCTATATATTTTACTGAATATCAAGCTGTATTTATACAATCAGGGTCTACATATTTCACTGAAAATAACAAGTCATAGTCATACAATCAGGGTCTATATTTTTCATTCTTGAAAGATGAAAGTTAAGCTTTAAGGACGCTCATCCTTATATGCAATTTGAAGAGGGATGTGAGAAAGTGAGAACATATGGTAACTGAGGCTATCAAAGCTGATGAGGTTCAGAGGACTTTGTTCTATGTAAACATCATCATATCAAAATAGTATCATGCAATCTCTTGACAAGTTCACAAACAGGTCCTATGTACTCTTGTCAAAATTTCATGTATACCTGCTTGGGCCTAACACTGCTGCTCCAAGGTTGTCATAATAAAATAATACAAAAAATTGGACTTTCCACCCAGAATATTGTGCAATTCACTCTTGGCAGAGATGTCCAGTACACTGTTTATTTCTGCCTTTATGGACTATACCATAAAGGACTGAAATAAGGACTAGTAGGTCCTTGTTAATGGAAAGTCCTGAACTTGTAGTGGAAAGTCAGAGTACTATTTTGAATGTATTTATTATATCACTGATTTACTATTCAATTTTATATTATCTAGTGATCATTTTATTGAAAATCTGAAGATCAACAACAAAACACTTTTTGGATTGGGGATACATTGGTTTATATCATGCCAAAAAAATTGACTGTTCCAAAGGAGTGGAAAAACTGGAATGTTTGCATCAGAAATTAGCTTGTCCTAGACCTTGAATTATCCCTCATTTCAGCCCCTGACCATGAGATTTTAAATCGTGTTTATAGGATCGATTCAAAGCTGGACTAATGGAGCGAGCTTTATCTAACTGCCAGATATAATGCTCAACTTCCAAGTTCATTGACTTCAGTGATTTTATTCATGGTGGGCTTCTTTTAACAGGGTTCCTGCCACAAATTTAAAATGTACGTGTCTTTTGTAGACCTTTAACGTAGCTTTAATAATATTCCAGTCATATTACTATGATGTCTGCAGTGTGACAGTTTATTGTGATGTCTAGCATTGGGGCATCATGCTGCAGACATATAACATTATGTCCCACCCAGTCACAATATCCTGACACCAGGTTAACCAGTCCTAACACTATCCTTTTAATGCCAAGCAGCAAGTGAGGCAGCTGCTAGTACCATTTTATAAGTCTTTGGTATGGCTCAGCCCAGGGTTCAAACCTGCAACCTCCCGCATCCAAGGCAGACACTCTAACCCAGAGGTGGGCAAACTTTCCAGTGCAAGTGCCACATACACAAATTTACACCTTGTCGCGGGCCGCATAGTTCATCAAGTAAAATAATTAATATTTGAAATAGCAAAAACAAAAGGTTTTTCTAAATAGCATCTAATTAATTTTCAGTTGTTAATATTTGAAAACTTAAACTTAAACATCAAAAGAAGCACATTTATTTGATAAACAGTAACATAAACAGAGTCAATGTGAATGATGACTTGTTCCCAGGCCGCATGAAAACCCTTGGCGGGCCGCAGTTTGCCCACCCCTGCTCTAACCACTAGAACGGTCTAGTAACATTTAAAAAGAATATGAATTGCAATACAACAAAAACAATTACTTTAAACGGTTTAAAATCTGATAAATAAGTAAACTATCATTAAAATTATTTCTTGATTTAAAAATCTGACTAAACTTATTAATTTTAAAACTAGGATAAAATATCAGCCATTTCTATTTTTATCTGTATTTATCACTGGTTTGATAAAAAGTCACTGAAGACTGAATCTTTTAATTACTGTTTTGTTACGGCTAATGTGTATAGTTCTTTCTGTCATCTGTAGTAATAATACAACCTCTAGTTGTTTTAAATGTAGTAAAAGCAACAATATTTCAATTGCTATTTTATTACAAAATAAAATAAAGAAAGAAATATTACAGTTCCTTCTTGACTACTGAATAGACCAACAAGGAAGATTGTTGTGGGGGGGGGGGTGAGATTTGTGGTAGCAGAGTGATGCTGCCTTCCACTCTTACATCACAAATTTAACAAACGGTCAACGGATGAGACACAGGTGTTCTGGTCTGATGACAAGAATTAGCACAGAAAATCTGAGTGTTCTGAAGGATTTAACTCTGAGTGGAAAGAAGAGGAATTTTACTTACCATCCACACACAAATGTCAGTCTATGTAAATAAATTAATTACTAACGAGTGGGTGAAAATCTGATGAAAGATAGAATACAAAATTAAGTCTGGTTGATCTATGCTACCAGAAATGTCAACAACAAAAAAAGTGGATATCTCACAACATACAGTACTCATGCTCGATGTCAACATAAGTGGATTTTGATATATCAATGCACTGTTAAGATATTTTATCAATATGGACAAAGAAATTGTTTATGTAACAATAAATTTCAGTGCATTTTATATCAAGTATGCAGCTTCCTTTCATGGGGCCTCTGAATTTCTTCACTCCAAACCAATGATTGTATATACAAGTTGGCCATCAACAATGTCGCCAATAAAAAAATCGCCACATGGTATATTTTGCCGCCAATTAGGAAAATAAAAGTGCAGCTTGCAACATTGGTGATGCCCTACACGATCATAGAATAAACATTTTACATTTTATTTTTCCTACTTTCAAGAAGAAAAAACTATTTTTCATGTACGAGAAAAATACATATAAAATTTCAGGAGCCATGCCATGATCGTCTTCTATTATTCATGCTCAATATCTTCCCCATAATGATAATAAACTTTTTAATGGATTTTTTCTTCGTATTTTTAAGAAAGAATTTTTTTTTGTGCAAGAAAAATACATGTATATAAAATTTCAGGAGCCATGCAGCACCATGTTATATCCAAATCTGTGTTATAATGGAGCATGCTATAGCAGGGTCACAATGTAATAAATTTACAATGAGAAGAGTTCATTACAATGTATAGTTTTGCTGTCCTCAGTTGAAGCCCTACGTCAAATGACTGCAGTGCAGTGATGTACCTTAGCAAGATCACAAACGTAACACAATTTACCACAATCAACTGTAGAACTTCACTGTAAAAGGCAAATTAAAATACACCATGATCTGTACTGACTCAGTATCAAACTGGGTAATTCAGGAATTTCAAAGGCACAAATAACAATAGAACAACATTATTACATCTTACAAGAAATGTTCAGACTTTTTATTCAAATAGATTTATTGAAAAAATATATGGATTACTTATTTCACAGTGCATTTCAATGCACGTATTATGTGTCTGTGTTTAGCCTAGAACACAGTATATATTGTGTCTGTGTTTAGCCTTATGACTATAAAACACAGTACATAATACAGTACATGTTGTGTCTGTGTTTAGCCTTATAACTACACTGTATAAAACATGGTAGACACAACAATTTATGTCATACTGTAAGGTCAATTTTCAAGGTAATTGTTGTACATTGTAGCATGAAATGGTAAATGTGATACAGTATTGAAAGGTTGATGGTGGTATTTTCAAGGTAACTGCAGACTGTAGTAGGTTGTGGTAAATAGTATCACCCAAGCACTTCAGTAGATTATACATGCCATATCCTAATACCACAGCATGACTACTGCTATGGCATGCCTAATACCACAGCATGCCTATTACCTTGGCATGCATATTACCATGGCATTTGAGAATTTCCATCAGACTGTCATTGTGCATCACACTGCATGTAAACATAATGTCAGTAAGTTCACACTGCTGTGGAGATTAAACATCTGAAGACTATTTATGGATTTAAAAATCTTATATTTTCATTATATGCACACATTTGGAAGGAATCAAATCCCAGCAAGCAATCAAATCCCAGTCATAACATATCCAGGTCCAATCCCATTTTTTTAAAACTTTTATTCACAAAATCACACAGAGCACACTGTCAACTTGTCATCTGCTTCACAATTTAAACAACTCAACTGAACTATTTACATAAATAAAGCTATTCAATAAAAAACTTCCTCATTTGTGGGGGCCCAATAAGGGTTCATTGTCAAACTCATCAGTTTAGTTTCAGTGTTGGTTCATAGATCCATAGCATAAAATCAAGGTAATGAACCCTGTAAAACCTTCAAATTCATAAAACGTGCCTTCTAGACATCTGACACAATTTAAGTCACAGGGATTGTGGTTAGCTACAAATATGTCATCTAATACAATATAACAAAAATCCATTAATTAATCTAATACCTGGGCATTCAAAGATACTTTTTTACTTTAATGCCATACTACCAACCATCACTGCATTTTTCAACTGTGCAGTAATAGGACATTCTCTTTAAGTGCATCCTATCAGATTCTCCAATTCCTTTGTCTCTACTTCTAAAGCAACTGAGGAACCTCCACAACTACTCCACGCAGAATCAAATGACAGACCCGATGTCAACCCTTTCCAACCTACCAATGAAATATTACAAAAACATCCAATATGTTTTATACCTGATCATCTCATTATCAATGGTATTCATTATGGTGACATTTTTATATAATTATATAACAGTAGATCTCATGGTACAAATTAAAACCAAGATAGATTCGTTCTTCCCCAATACCCTTCAACTCCTGAATACAGTATGTTCTGGAAAAACCTTTCTGCAATGGGTGGTAGTTTCCTTATTTTTATTTGTTCTGATAACCTATAGAAGGATATGAACATATTAAATAACTGAATACGGATATAACCCTCCAGAAATATAAATGGCTCTTGGCCAGCAGTTACCAACCCCCAAATATGCTAGATACTACTTTCATTAAGAGGGGCCGTGAGTGGCAGAGTGGTCTAAAGCACTCTCTGTTACGGATCACTGCCATCTCACCTCTGTCTGTGTGGGTTCGAGTCTCAGATTTGGCTAATGTGGGTATGTGAGAAAGCTTGCCAGTAGCTTCTAATGGGTCAGTGGTTCTTTCTGGGGTTTTCCCAGGTTCTTCCTCTACCATTAATACTGGCCGCCATGTATAGCCTATCATGTGCTGAAAAATGGTATTAAACCCTA
The DNA here is from genome assembly GCA_028554795.2 of Sinohyriopsis cumingii. Taxonomy (NCBI): domain Eukaryota; kingdom Metazoa; phylum Mollusca; class Bivalvia; order Unionida; family Unionidae; genus Sinohyriopsis; species Sinohyriopsis cumingii. The sequence goes on along the minus strand of CM068837.1, from coordinate 7,509,501 downwards.
CAACAACAACAACAACTTTCATTAAGGACTGTACTTCAATATTAGGAAAACTAAAAATGCATTATAATTTCATGCTGCTAGGAGACCTAACCTTTCACCTCTAAGACCATAACAAATGTCAGCCCCTAATTATTATTTTTTAACCTGATAAACATAATTTCTGGACCAGTCTGTTTAAAAATTATGACAAACTCTCCTATTTAAATGTTATCCAAGTGGGGGAAAAATGCAGTACTTCTGTAACTCTGGTAGTTTTAACACTGGTATTTTTGACAATACTGGTAAAGTGATTGAGGATCATGCTCCTCTCAAACAAGGAAAAACAAAGAAGGCTCCCTTTATTGATGGAAGCTAAGAAAAGCAATACACAAGAAAGCTCAAATACTTCATAAATAACACATCTAGAACAACCAAAAATGAGAACAATTACAAAAAAACAAAGGAATTTGTCATAAAGTTAACTTTTTCAAACACAGAACAAACTATGATTTCTGGTCAACCATTAAGCTGAAAACTTGCCGTTGCATATTTAACTTCTGAAAGGCACATCTTACTTAATTAAAACTACCTCTCTAAAGAAATCAAAGTGAAGCTCTCTTAAGTTAAATAGCTTATTTTTAAACATATTTTATTTTTTAGTGGCCCAGCTGTGAACAAAACAATGTGTCCTTGATTTCATACCACTTCCGGCAGTCAACTGTTTCCAAAATATACTTTGACAACTACAACAGGACATATCATATTGTAAAGGGTAACGAGTCTTGCATATATGCTTGTAGTTATTTGTTGCACTAAATCTTGAGTTGATTCTGCATGATTTTGTGGATTTTGTTTCCTCTATATTTATATATTTAATAGTTATATGCTTCGGATGCATTAATACTTTTGATGCTTACTGTATATTCTTGTCATTGTCCTTGCGTATTTAAAATCAGTTTACATGTAAATGGTATCATAAGGGTGTACTGGCCAACCATTGTTTTAACCAGTGTATTTTAATATCATATGTAAATGTAGAGTACAAACTAATCATGTAAATCAGCTTCTCTACATATAAATTGGGGAAGAGTAGTATTTTAAGTGTGTATTGGCCAGCCATTTACACATGTATTTAAAGATTGCATGTAATTCTGAAAAGAGAGTATAATCTTCTCATTCAAAATGATTGCCCTGCATGGATAATCCTACACTATAAATGATAAATGGGGGATGGATACACACTATTAGCAAAACTGCATAATTTCATAACTAGGGGAAAAAAGCATAATCGTAAAGTATGTCTGATCTTTTAAGTAAATTGTTATATTATTGTTTACAGCTGGTATAATAGCTCCGACGGGATAATGTTTAATTTTATGCAATACAATTCTGACTCAAATGTGCATACTGTCAAGAAATACCAGGGCTTTGGCGGACAGTTGATTGGGGGGTGGGATAACTCATCGTGACCAATGCCTTATATGTTAATTCCTAACGTAAGTGGATAAAATAAGAAAAGAAGTAAATTGACATGACATTTTTACATTTTCTACATAGTAACGCGGAAACACGACGCACCAGGCAGCATCATAAACGGAACGATCTTGTCTCACACATATTGACAAATTTTATTTAAAGTAGTTGTTGCATTTTATATAAGAAACATCTGACGTAGTTATCCGCATTTTATTTGTCTGGCATAACTGGTGGAAAAAAGAGAGAATAAAAAACAAAGAGGCGGATATCTACTGTACTTGCCGGTCTAAAGAAACATTAGCTCGTTTAATTCAGTTATCATGGACTTACCACAGCATAATTGAACAACAGTATCAAGGAAACAAAACTCCGATGAAATCTTTCCATTCTTCACCTGTCTAAACTGTTGCACCAAGTAATGTGTCACGAATGACTAATTCATCAGCTGAACTGTTGCCACTTGTGTTTGTAAGGGAGGTAAGGAATCGTAACATCGGATGATCTGTGTGGTTAGGTATCGTACATCAAAAATATAAATGGAACGAACCTTCAACATGGTATAACAGACTTTTTGTTATTTCAATAATTCGTAAAGAAAGACCGTATACTTAAGGAGTAAATGCAATCCTATATATATTTTATGTTATAATTGTATTTCATACTTGAATTTTTCGAGATTTTTTACAATAATATGATACTAAACCCAATAAAATATTCGTTCAAAGAGACAATCTAGCAAACACATCTACAGAGGGTCGAAAACTTGCCATACTGTATTGAACTTGTGAAACCACCCTGTACCATTACTAAAGTATATTCAGATATGAACTCGTGGTAAAAAGCATTTTATTTATTATTTTAATTTTATAGACCAACCTGTAAACAAAACAATGTTTAATAATAATAAACAAAATAACTCACATATCGCTTATAGTATGTATGAATTTGTGATTACTCTCTGTCTGCTGTCTCCAAAAGACACGCAGATTCTAATCACACCATAATTCTCAGTACCAGAATCGCACAGATCTAAGCCAACGAGCATCACCCCCACCCCCACCCCTACCACAACCCTAAAAATACATTGAAACAGACCGAGACTAATTTCGTAGGTACTGGCCCGGATGTAACACCCGAGTCTTGCTTGATAGTCAGTCTGGGTACTGATTAGTGCGTATAGATACTGGCCAACAGTATGCGGGAAGTCGCGGGTTCGAACCCTGGCCGAGTCATGCCAAAGACTGATTAAAAAAAAGGTACTAGCAGCTGCTTCTCTTGGTGCTCAGCATTAAGATGTTAGTGCTAGGACTTGTCGGCCTGGTGTCAGGATAATGTGACTGGATGTGACAAGATGCTACATGTCTGCAGCTTGATGCGCCAGTGCTATACGTAACTATCAACTGTCACCCTGCAGACATCGTAGCGATATTACTTAAAACTGTCAAAGCTATGTTAAATTCCAAATAACACACACACACACACACACACACACACGCTAACCCTTGTACCTAAGGGGCATATTAATTTTAAATTCCCCTTGTACCCATACAGTTTCCCCTAAATTCACCCTGTAGCGCAAGTTGTACCCTACAATTAAATTCCCCTTCTACCCAAGCTACGTTGTGATGCAGAAGTGACACACTATACTATTAAAGTTGTCGGCATGCTGAGATAATGCTATTGTTCAATTTTTTTTACAATTTTTTTTTTTTACACATTTGGATGCATAATTGATCCTTTATTGCCAAATAAACATAATACATGTATATGCCGGTTTGCAACCAAATGAATATTTCGTTTTTGTCACACATAAATAGAAATGGAGAAAGAGAATGATAAATAAATCAAGATTATTTTTTCACATATATTTGGTTAGGAATCATAAAGAAATTTATAAAACGTCCATTACTGAAAGATCTTTTAACCATCATGGTTTGAATTTCTCTGAGTTGATGTATTCTTCTTCTTCAGTCTCTTTTTTGTTCTCATCCTTTTGCTATTCCCTTGCTGTCTTTTGACGTTGTGGACACTTTGTGGACCATGGCATTGCACGAGATAAAATATTCGTCTTGACCTTTGTCTTGGAATCTGATTTCTTCTTTCTGGACATTGCGGGCGTGCTGGGCACCAATATGTCTTTCTTTTGAATGGCATAACAAGTATCTTCACTTTTATTTCAGGTGTTATTGTGAATCTCATCTTATGTCTACTTAGATGCCCTTTTAATGTCGAATCGCTTCCTATAAATCACTCAGCAATTATTTGCATTTGCACTGTCTAAAATGAAAAGTTTAAAATTTAGTTCCTCTAAACCCTTGACTCGTTAAAGGTTTCATTCTAGATGAACAATTTTGCCGTTCTTTGGTGGTTATCGATGCTTAAAAGGATGATCGACCAGGCTGTTGTAGCACGGATCGAGCAAATTTTAAAGTGAAGTTAATGGATGGAATAGACGGAGATCTAAGCTGAGATATTAAATAGAACAAACCGCGTCCTGTATAAAGAATACAACAATTTAATCAAATTATATAGGACCAATTGCAGCGTGCAACTATTCCAGAAAAGAAATAAAAGAAAAGAAATCAATTAACTTAAAGTTCTTAAATGCACTTAGCAGTTCAATTTATTTTGATACAACAAAAATGGTTACGAAATCGAATGAGTGTTTCGAACTTTAATTGTCCGGCATGTCTTCATAGCCTGATAACTGGCTGCCGTTAATCCTATGGAATCGGCATGGCTAATCAGTTGGGGACAACTTGAATTGGAACACCCTGGGATTCACTCTTGCATGATTATGCGTCCCATCACTTTTAGTGGCCACTCTTGGTCATTCAGTCTGGTATACTGGTCGTTCAGTCTCTTAATTATAGGCGTGAAAGCTATTTCCTAATATAATAAAATAAATGCGGCCTAATTTTTCTTCCATTCCATACTCTATAAACAAAACGTACGTTTCACTCTTCGGTATTCTCAGAAAAGCATATTTGGTACCATCTTTTTCAGGCCGGCTTAATTCTGGAGTTTTTTTTTCTTCTAAATATGTCCCTTCTGGCTACATTTTGAACATTTGATGTGAGTCATGGATTTAATGTTATAATTATTATATCACGGAGCTCCCACATCAACTGTTTCAGCGGAACCAGCATATGCTCCATCGCCACTGATTCTGATATTTCCTTCCGTTATATATCATCGGCTCCTTAGTGTCGATAATAGCAACGATTACCCTTTCGGTGTATTTCTGCGCGATCAAAGGCTTCCAGCTCCACCGTTTGGTGTATGGCATCATTTAAAAGTTTTGGCCGCACCTATTGAATGCGAAGTTCTATATCCAAATCTACCAGTGCGTCAATAAAATTATCTTTGCCCCGAACTTCAGTTAAACCACCTGTTGTTGTTGGATAGTGAACAAGTTTCCTGATACTTTGTCCAATTATGGGAAGTGTTTCGCCAGCTCTTAGTTATCTTTCTTTTGGCGGTGAAAATCGCTCCTCAAGTGCCCTTGGAAGACTGCAAGACGCTCATTATTCTCACCAGCACAATCAGTCAGGTTTTCAAGTACGCTGTGACCTTGTGCGCGAAGGGAAATGGTGAGACACATGACTTCCTGCTCGGTACTCCAACCGCTAAGGTGCGCACATGCCTCGAAATGGGACATGTAATCTAGCCAGGAACCAATTAAATAAAACGTTACTGGTTGATGGATACGATTTCGTCTGGTTTGGCAACTGAACAGTGGTAGACAAATGAACTCACAAACATGGGTCAGAAATTTGATGTATTCTACTTATTTCAGCAACACCTTGTAACATTTAACATGTGCGTTCGACGGGATCAAATGTTGTGCTTTTTGGGGTCGCAAACACGGGAAAAGTGTTACCATTAGGTTTTCTCACAGCATAATCTTTTGTGACTTTCGTTTTATTATCTTGCACAACTTTAACATATTGCAAACAGTAGCGGAGACTCCCTTGGCTACTCTATATCGAGTCTCGCTATATCAGTTTCTTTAGTATAGGTCTTTGTATTTGGAGTGATACCCTGCTGAATCTGTCTCAGGACTGGTGCTCGGCGACAGATTTCTACCTCAGCGGGATACCGTCTTATTCCTGGTTTCTTGTCCCGACTGGGTTGCCGACTGAGTCGCTGGGTCGCTCAGTCGTCGACTGGGTGTCCTGTGGTCGCCGACTGTGTCGTCGACTGATTCGATGGCTCGTCTGCTGGGTCGCCGAGTGAGTTGCAAAGTCGCCGACTGGGTTTCAGAGTCGTCGAGTTGCAGAGTCGTCGACTGTGTCGCTGAGTCGCTGGCTGTGTTGTTGGGTCGCCGTCTTGGTCCTGAGTCGCCGACTGGGTCGCAGAGTCACCGACTGTGTCGCAGTCATCGACTATGTCGCTGACTGAGTCTCAGACTCGCCGATTGGGTGTCCGACTGGGTCGCCCAGTGTAACGCCGACTTCTTTGCAGAGTCGCCGACTGTGTCTCTGACTTGGTCGCAGAGTCGGCGACTGGGTTGCTGAGTCGCCGACTTGTTCGTTGAGTCGCCGACTCTGGGTCGCTGACGTGTTGGCGACTGGGACGCAGAGTCGCCGACTGTGTCGCAGAGTAGTCGATCGTGTTGCTGGCTGGGTCGCAGAGTCTCTGTCTGGGTCGCCGAGTCGTCGACTGTGTCGCTGACTTGGTCGCCGACAAAGTCCTGGTTACTCGATCAAGATCGACAGAAAGTGAGACTAACAGTGCGAAATGATGTGAGAAGAGATATCTTCAGTTAAAATGTGTACTGTCGCAAGATTTTTTGGTCGAGCCTTGTAGCGTATGTATCATGTTCGACGAAAGACCATGTCCCAACACTTTTAAATTCCACGGCCTGGCCCAATTCTGCTTGGCGAACTACGACCAAGTGTGCTTGCAGAGGTGGGTGGTTATAATGCTTCACTTGCAAAAGCGTCTTCTCACAATACCACTTCATAACACCCCGCCCCATTACATCCACAGTTGGCACGTAAATATACCCAGGCGGAATCACATAATCCAAACTAAGACGTTAGACGGTCCTACAAAGGCCGCTAACATTTAAAATCAAACATAAACTTTAACGAAAACGAAAATTAGCTTATACGTAACAAACTTACTGCCCGTGGGTTTTCTCATTACAGTAATAGTATTGTTCGGCGCTATGAGACTCTTGCGTCTGCGCTACGGAAGTAGTGAATAGGGATACATTAGCGACAATGGGAAATATCATTACAGACCCCCCTGGGAACGATTAGCGACAATGGAAATTTAACATGGAGAAAAATCGTGGGTCAGATTAGCGACAAGGGGAATTAACATGGGAATAAATCGTGGGTCACTCTAGCGACAAGGGGAATTTAACATGGAACTATAGCGTGGGTCTGTCTAGCGACAAGGGGAAATTAACATGGGGAATAGAGTTTGGCTTTTTGGGATTTTTTTTTTTTAAAAAATTTTTTTAAATTTAAATTTAAATTTAAAGAAAGGGGTAGGCAATTGAAAAGTCATTCTCTTTTCGAGAAATATGGTTGGCCCTGAAAAGGGCCTTTGGGTTTATGTTAATGTATCCGTTAACATAAAGGGCACCGCATTGGTCTTCTTCTTGTCCTTAGGCTGCGTCTTACTGTTGGTCCGTAAATCAGCACTCTTTTCAGGCATCCTTGCCTTTCAACGTAGATCCTACGTATCCACAGGCTGGTGTTTGTCCTGTGGACAACGGTCCACTTGGATCGGACATACATGAGCATGTCCGTCCTAAACATCATGGAAGACACAAGGGTGGATGACTCAACTGTGGTCCACATCTTGAAGCGACGAGAACAGGTGAATCAATGCAGTGAACTGCGCTTATTTATAGGTAGAGGTAGGATTGAAACGGATTGAGTTCATTCACCAATCCGAACACGCGTTACAAAATTCAGTCAGCCCACATCCAATCCGAAGAGAGCAGTCTGTGACGTCACGTGGTCTATATAGATTCGCTAGTGCTTGTGTACAGTCAATCTATGCGACAGTGATTCAACATGACGGAAATTCAGAAAACGATCCATTGGGGTGCACCAGCAGGGGAGACTGCCCAAGGGAACCCGGACTTACTTTCAGAAGAGGTGAATTGGGATTTTGTGGATTTTCTCTCCTCGCAAGAATTTGTTCCGGAACCTTCGTTACCTTCTTCATTACCGCAAGTGGAGAATTTTAGACAGAGACAGAAAGAAGAATTGGAGAAATTTATACAAGTACAAAAGGAAGCGGAACAAGCTTTTCTCTTACAGCAACAGCAGCAAGAAGAAGAGGTAAGAAAAAAACAACAGCAACAACAGCAAGAAGAAGTAGCAGCAAAGAAACAAGAGGGTGAAAATCAAACGGCCACGGTACTGTTGGACATTTTAGCGGAGTTAAGAAGTCTGAAACAAATGTATCAGACTTCTTTATTACGACCGAAGAGAATACGACCTTCCCGAGCTAAACACGTCAACCCTGTGACTAAGCCTACCGTACCACCCTTAGTGATTTCAACCCAATCATCATCATCATCAACATTACGCAGTCCAGAAGTAGGCCTTGGCCGTGGCAAAGGCTTAAGGCAGTTAAAGTTGATTACTTAAACTCACCCCTACACCATAAAGAAAAAAGGCCCTTTTCAGGGCCACCCACATTTCTCGAAAAGAAATACAATTTCACTTTGCCAATAACTCAAAAAAAACCCCACCCATTTTACCCTTATAGTACGTGTCTGTGTATGAGTGCGTGAGTGTAGCTTCTTATTTTAAAATCAAAACTCAAAGACACTTACCTTGTATCATTAATTTATTCTTTTCTCCATTTTTTACAATCCAATTCACAATTCACAACACAACACTCTAATTAAAAGTTCATTGACTTCTTCTTTCTCCTTGTTTAGTCTCTCTGTTTTTTCAATTTCTTCACCGTTTTTTCCTCATTTTCTTCCCTTCTTCTTTTCTTCTCCTGTTTCTTTGCCTCTTTTAAATAGAATTGTCTTCTTTCTTCCTCTTCTTCCTCTGAAGAATCCCTCTCTTCTTCCGAAGAATCCCTCTCTTCTTCTGAAGAATTCCTCTTTTCTTCTGATTCCTCTTGTTTCTTTTTTGGGCAATCTGGAGACCAATGTCTTTTTTCTTTACAATAATAACAGGTATCTTTACTTTTGTCTTTTTTAGCCCCTGTTTTTTTTTCTTTTTTGACGGTCTGGACATTCTGAAGACCAATGCCCTTTCTTCTGACAGATATAGCAAGTATCTTGACTTTTATCTCGAAAGGAAGGAGAATAGTCCGTGGGCTGGTCTGAAGAGAATTTTCTAATGACCCCTCGCAAAGCTCTGACGAAACGTTCGATTTGGTTAGTCTCTTCCATCGTTGTGCTCGGCTTGAGAGTGAAATGAATAGTGAAAGGACAAGACACACACCCTTTTTATATACGCTGGTCTGCCATGACTATAAATTAGTTTATGGTGTTTAAACTTGAGTCATTTGACGTTTTGCACTCAAGATGAAACGATCCTATTCATTCGAGAAGAAAGAAGAAGAAGAAGAAAGTAAGAGGCAGAAACGTGATCTATCGCCTCGTACCAGGGCTGAAATCTTGGCACAAATTCATGCCAGTGATTTTGAAGAGGACATGAGTGAACCAGAATTTGAAACCTCTGAACCAAGTTCGCCACCCTTAGTCAACCCTGAAAAGTACTATTCCATTCGAGAGACGGAAAAGCGCTCCTCTAGAAAATTTAGAACTACGGCTTACAAATACTCAGTGAAGTTTAAAGATTTCAAGGCTGAAATACCGTTAGAGAAAGCAGAAGGGTTCATCACCGGGGTGTGGGATTCTTTGCTCACTGCACTCAAGCGACAAAGTCAACCCAAAAAAGACGATCGCTTGAGACTTTCCATACAACACGACGGTTTGAAATCCCCTGTTTGGATCGAGTTTAGCACCCCTGCAGAATTGACCGCTTCCAAAGTCATGGACAAGATTCAACACGTACAACAATCTAATGACCAGTTTGACATCACCGATGGAAAAGCCACACTGGACATGACCCACGTCTCTCCTCCTCAAGGGACTGGACGCAAAATGATGTTATTGGTGGACGACCTTCGCAACACCAAAAAGAGTCTCGTCCGAATTAACAACCCTCAAGATCAGATGTGTTTAGCCCGTGCCATCGTGGTGGGACGAACCTATGCCGACAAGAACGACACGGTAGAATGGAAAAGAGCCTGGAAAACTATTCAACGATCCGACCGAGCCAAACAACGAAATGAAGCAGAACTCCTGTTGCAACAAGCCGGACTGTCCAAAGACACACCCTGTGGCATTCCTGAGATGCAAAAATTGCAAGATGCCCTAGCTCCACGCTACACCTTGAAAGTGCACCCTCAAGAAATGCGCGGGCCTCTGTTGTTTCGAGGCCAAGGTTTTAAGGACGGAAAATACATTCATGTTTATTATCACGATGACCATTTCGATACCATTACCAGTATCACCGGATTCCTGGGATACGGTTATTATTGTGAGAAATGTGACTATGGTTATAATAATCGAGAGCAACACAAACATTGTGGATGGAAATGCTCAGGATGTTTGGCCTCTCCACCCTGTCTGAGCGAAGAACCAGTGCCTTGTTCAACTTGTCTGCGCACGTTTGTCAGCCCTACCTGTTACCAACAACATTTGAAAACGCAAGGTTCACAGAAGAAATGTGCTTGTCAACTCCTGAAATTGTGCCCTACCTGTGGACAAGGCATATGTACCAATACTGCCAAGGCACACGTATGTCGAGGAAAGAAAAAATGTCACATTTGTCACCACATCGTGGACTTGGAACACCAATGCTACGTGCAAAAATACCAACCCCCACCAGAGAAAGAGGACGGTCACAGGAAGAAAGGCAATTTCATCTTTTTTCGATTTCGAATGCATGCAAGAGACCGGCATTCACATCCCTAATTTCTGCGTGGCTCATCGAGCATGCGAGAAGTGCATTCAAGAACCCATCTTCAGTCATTGCCCTCACTGCAGCAAGATTCCTGGAGGGCGTGAAAATATCTTTCGGGGACCGAACACGTTAGCCGATTTCGCTCGATGGGTCTTAGACCCCATCGACAAGACGTGGAGCCAAGAGGACATCGAACGTTACGGAGATTGTCATCGTCATGCCACGGTGATGGCTCACAATTTTTCCGGATACGATGGACAGTTTCTTCTCAGATACTATACGGAACAAGGCACCGAGCGTCCTAAAGTGACTTTGAAAGGAGCCAAAATCATTTTCATGCAAGTGGGACAAGTACAGTTTAAAGATTCGATGAGCTATTTGGCCATGCCTTTGAGTCGAATGCCTAAAACGTTTGGAATGACAGAAATGGCTAAAGGGTACTTTCCACACTTTTTCAATACGGAAGCCAATCAACATGCCGTTCTACCCCATTTGCCTGAGGCTCACTATTACGACCCCGACAACATGCGTACCGAACAACGAGAAGATTTCTACGCTTGGTACCAGGTTCACGCCTCGGACCCTTTCGACTTTCAGGAAGAAATGCTAAAGTATTGTCGTTCCGACGTGGACATTTTACGGCGTTGCTGTGGAAAATTTGGAGAACTGTTCATGGAACACGGAGGGGTCGATCCTTTGAAAGAAGCTTGCACCATTGCCAAAGCGTGTTCCTTAGTGTATCGACAACGATTCATGCCTGAAAACACCGTGGCTGTCATCAGTCCTCAAACGACCCACTTTGTCAAACGTCAATACTCGGTCAAAGCCCTACGTTGGTTACATTACTTGTGCGACAAGGAAGACAAGTGGATTCAGCATGCTCGCAACGGAGGGGGTGAAAAGACCATCGGAACGTATTCGGTCGATGGCTGGGACTTAGAAAACCCCAAGATCGTGTACGAGTTTAACGGTTGCTTATTTCACGGATGTCCCGTCTGTTACCCTGACCGTGGCACTAAAAATCAGTTTTTACAACGAACCATGGAAGACTTGTACCAGGACACTTGTCAGCGACGCCTAAAGTTAGAACAGGAAGGATACCAAGTGGTGGAAATGTGGGAACACGAGTACGATCACCGTATGAAAACCGATCCCGAGTTTAAACGCCTCGTGGAAAGTTACAAGCTGATGGACCCCCTGAACCCGAGGGATAGTTTGTACGGAGGAAGGACCAATGCCACCTGTTTGCTGTACCAAGCCGACGAAGAGAAAGGAGAAGAAATCAAATACTTGGATGTGTGTTCGCTGTATCCCTACGTGTGCAAATATTGTCACTTTCCTACAGGGCACCCGCAATTGTTCACGGAACACATCGACCTGAAAAACATTCGACAATACGAAGGCTTTATCAAGTGCAAAGTTTTGCCTCCCACGAACCTATACCATCCCGTCTTACCTCACCATTGTCAAGGCAAACTGATGTTTCCCTTGTGCCGTACTTGTGCCGAAACGTGCAACCAAGACCAACCTTGTCAGCACACCCAGGAAGAACGGGCCTTGACGGGAACCTGGGTTAGCGTAGAATTGTTCAAAGCTCTGGACATGGGATACCAACTGTTAGAAGTGTACGAAATTTGCCACTTTCCCCAGACACAACAATACCACAAGGGTGATCCCAGTCAGAAAGGCATTTTCGCCGACTACGTGGATGCCTTTTTGAAACTGAAACAAGAAGCCAGCGGCTGTCCTTCCTGGTGTCACACTCCCGAAGACCAAATACAATTCAAAGAGAAATACTACGAACAAGAAGGCATCACTTTAGACCACATCGAGAAAAACGAAGGCAGGCGATCGTTTGCCAAAGTGATGTTAAATTGCTTGTGGGATAAAATGGCACAACGACCGTGTTTACCCAAGACGGAATATTTGACAGAACCTTCCCGCTACTTCCAGATGATTCACGACAAAACCAAATACATGAAACACGTGGACGTCATTCGAGAGGATTTGATCTTGGTCAATTACGAAGAAGATCTGGACTTTGTACAAGACGACCCTTTTGGAAATGTCATCATTGCGGCTTACGTGACAGCCCATGCTCGCTTAAAATTGTACGAAGCTTTATAACTGTTAGGGGAACGCGTCCTGTACTTTGACACGGACAGTTGCATTTACATCCATCACCCGATTCAACATCACCCTGACATCGAAGGAGACCGTGTAGGAGCCTGGACAGACGAGCATCCCGACGACAAGATTCTAAGTTTCGTCAGTGGCGGCCCCAAAAATTACGGCTACGAATACCGGGACAAACAAGGAGAAGTGCACACGACGTGCAAAGTGAAAGGACTGACTCTGAATTATCGTACCAGTCGAGTGGTCAACTTTGGGGCATTGAAAGAAACCTTGCAATCGGGAGAGGATGGAAACTTTAAAGTGACCACCTATCAACCGAACAAGATTGTACGTTTACCCACTCACCACATCGTCAGTCGACCCCTGGAAAAGTCTATCAAATCGTGTACCAGAAGCGAGTGAGACTTCCCAATCATTTCACCTTACCGTATGGACACGTTGGTATAAAACATTGGTTGTAAGAGGATAGTTACTCCACCAGAAAGATGACTTCGCCACAGCAAGAATCGAGTGAGAAACCCGATGAGAACTCCAAGTTCAAACCCTACCATTTTCCAGTCTTCTTACCTGACTATTGTGATTGTGCCCGTCGATTGGACACGTTTCAGAAATGGCCTACGGATAGGGAAGGATTACCTTCTTCGCATGTTTTAGCTAGAACAGGATTTGTGTACTTGGGACCTGAGTCAGGATTGGGATACGAGGTACAGTGTTTCGCTTGCGGACTGAAGTTACGAATGGATCTATGTATCTATAAAGATTCAGCTATTCTGGAACATACTCGATGGTCTCCGCACTGCCCTTACCTTTCTATGGCCTTTCCACCCATCACACTACGGTACAATGTTGACGGTACCTTAGAGACGGTACCTTGCAGAACAGGACATAAAAAACGTAAAAAAGGAAAGATGTACAAGCTGGAGACTGCATTGCGACTAGTATAAAAAGGGGGCTATGGTCAAGATCGATAGTTCATTGTGACTACCAAGACTGAGCGAAAAAGATGAATACTTTCAGAGAAACACGAAACAAGTTGTTTAGAAAGGCACAATTCAAGTGTGAGACTTCGGAAGTGGAATGCGATTGTGAGCCTTGCGATGGGTACGATGCTGTACCTTGTGACCTGAGCGATGCCGTAAAGCATCATGGGAACTTTAGTGTCACTACCCCTATCATGGAAAGTGATGCTGTGCGTGTCAAACCTGTGGGATGCGAAAGTGATGCCGCTCGTCCTCTTGGACATTTTACTGAGTTTCGTTTTAAAGGGGAATGTCGACCTTCACGTTTACCTCCCTACGGATGTCATCCAGCCCTGAGCAAACTCCTGTTCATGTCACCCAACCCTCATCGAAACGAACCTGTGAAAGACGAATATTCGTTTCCTGTGCGTTTGTCGGAATACTGCGACTTTGAAAATCGTCTTCAATCGTTCAAAGGAAAATGGCCTAAGTATCTGGGAGGACCGACCCCCGAAGAATTAGCCAGAGCCGGATTTTTCTACTTGGGCGAAGGAGATAAAGTCAAGTGCTTCAGTTGCGGTGTGTCACTTCACCACTGGGAACCGCAAGATTCGGCCAACGTAGAACATGTTCGATGGTCACCGAATTGTCATTACTTACCCTTAGTAGGACCGAGATATTGAAGTAACTTACCATGGCGTTGACGAAGAAGAAACCAGATTGGTTAGGAGTCAAATGTTGGACATCACCGAGACCAGTATTTAAACTTCATTTCAAAAACGATATTGAATCATTACCTAAAGAACTGCAAGAGAAGATTTACAAAGATGTTTGGCAGGGGTTTGCCAGAGTGAAATCTCAATGGGTCACTGTAGAACTTTTGTGTCGAGAAATTCATAAGAGGAAAGTGAAAAAAGTCAACCAGTGTGTTAGATTTCTTTGGGTTAAGGGTGCATTCATCCTATTATATCGCTTTAGACCGTTTACATCAAAAGAGTTCAGTGACATTCTTGGACGTTACCCTGAATGGCAGTGGTCAGAAATTACTCACTATGTGGATTACTTTTGCTCTCTATGAGAAGATTGTGAATTGTACGGACTGACTTATTCATGAATACTTTACAAGAGAACATTCGTGCTTTGCCTGTGGAATTGAGAGAAAGGATTTACCGAGAGCTGGTCAAAATACAAGTGAAACGTAAAGAACAATTGCATCCGTTACGTCACCAGATCTTTAACCACTGGTACCTGAATGGTATAAGAGAACTGATTCGTCAGAAATTGTTTCAATGGTCAGACATTGTTCAAAACTTTGAGGTCGCTAATGATCGACATGTTCATAATTATAGTTACTTCGAGATTCACCTAGTGCAACGCATTGAGGAAGACAAGTTAAAGGATTACCAACATTTGTTACGTGGAATCTACTTAGCGGAAGAGGAAACTTCTAAACGAACTCTGACGTTTCGGTTACAGTATGCAAGATTTAGATTCCCTACTGGAGAACGAAGATCTCTGGCTAGAAAGAACGTGTATTGCATCCGAAAAAAAGAGAATATAAAAACAGGCTGCCATGCCACGGCTTATGTCACATGTCATTGAACAGATTCCGTGGAAGGAACTCAATGACCATATTCAAACCGTGGATCATTACCATCAATTATTACAAGAACTCTATCCATTCAATTTGGGACGACAAGTGGTGTGTGTCTTTGTGACTTGTTTTCTGGGATTTCGTTTACCAGCCGATTCTTTGTGGACTCTTTACGATCAGTACTTACCACCTCAATGGCCTTAAATGGTCACGAAAAACTCCTTTTGCTCAAAGCCTTGCGTTTTCATCTGGATACTTCTCGACCTCAACAGGAAAAAAAGATTCGTCAACTTTTAGCTACCCAAGACGTGTATGACGATGTGTGTGTAGCTTGTGACTTACATCCCCATTGGACAGATGTCCGTGCCTGGAAAGAATGGGGTTTTGAGGCTTGGACCCAAGAAGTGGCCCAGTATGCACGAGAGTTGTTCAAGGAAAAAAGTTACTTTTCAACACGTGTTAGTGACGGTGCCAGAAGAACCCGTCACCCAGGACAGGACTGTCGTGGACAGGCCTGAAAGACCCTTTCGGGAGGACACTTGTGTGACCTTACCCCCTACTATAGAACTGGTTAGAACATTACCCAAAACATGTTGTTGTACAGACACTTGTGTTTATTCCACGTTAATAGTTATCATGTGCCTTTTATCCTTGTACTTAAGCCTTTGGCTTTTATGTATTTTTGTCTTTCGTATTCATGTTTGAAAAAAAAAACATTCAATAAACGTGTTCTGAAAAAAGTATATAAACTCTTGTCTTGTTTGTTTTCGTGTCACAAGTGACATTTCTCACACAATGGCTACCTCTGCTGTCTCTGCTCCCTCTTCCTCCACTGTCAAAGTCATCGACGAACACTTAGATCGTGCCAGTTGGGAGGCTTTGTATCTTCGCCATCCCTTTAACATGCTCATTGCTGGACCTAGCGGTTCAGGCAAAACCGAATTCGTCAAACGTTTGATCGAACATAAACATCATTTGATCGATCGGCCACCTCAACGGATCGTGTGGTGTTACAAAGAGTGGCAATCGGCGTACAACCTCTTGCGAGAAAGTCAAGGCGATTCCATCGTGTTTGTGGAAGGCATTCCTAAAGAAGACGACGGCATCGTCTCTGACTCCCGTCAAACCCATTTGGTCATTTTCGACGACATGTTAGGAGAAGACGAAGAAGAAATTAAACTGTGGTTCACGCGCAAAGGGCATCAACGTAATGCCAGTGTCGTTTACATCACCCAAAATTTGTTTCAACAAAGTAAAGCCCATCGCACCATCAGTCTCAATGCGCATTACGTGGTCTTGTTTAAAAGCCCTCGAGATAAATCGCAAGTGCAAGTCTTAGCCAAACAGTTAGGAACGCCTTGGCTGACTCAGGCGTACGACGATGCCACTCAAACGCCACACGCCTATTTACTCGTCGATTTGAAACCTACGACTCCCGAGGATTTGCGATTTCGTACCCACTTGTTTCACCACTGGTGCCAAGACGGAGGACCTGTCCTGTACACGTCTCCGTCCTCGACTTCATTTCACGTCACATAAAAAAAATCTACAAAAACCTCAGACCCTTTTCGTCTGTCACACACAGTGTGAACATGACGTCCCTTCAGTCGCATCTTCCCGTCAAATTGATTCGTGCCTTGTATGGCATCAGTCGAGAAAAAAATCCACAAACACGAGCTCGTGTCTTAGAAGCTAGTCTCAAAGAAGTCTTACGATGGTTCACGGTGACGGCACGTCAATTACTCCAAGGAATCATTCAGATTCCTCATCAAACCAAACGCTTTTTCGATCGATACAAAGTCGCTTTGGTCCAACTGGCCGATCCCCGCATCGACACTCAAACCAAAAAACAAATCATTTTGAAACCTGGAGGGAGCGGTACTCTAGGAGGGGTCATCATTCGCTCACTCTTAAGATGGGATCCTAATGGCCCCAAAGTTATCCCCAAGACAAAAGTCCAACGAAGTCCCAAGAAGAAAAAGAAAAAGACCAGGTCCCCAAGGAGAACTTCTCCAGTAGCAGGACCCTCCTCTTACCAGACACCACCCGGGAAAAAGAAAAGAAGCCCCCAGAAAAAGAAACAGAGAAAAAGTCCCCAGAAAAAGAAAAGTCCTCAGAAGAAAACTAGTCACAAGAGAGGCACTTCGGCCAGGACACAACCTTACATTCGCAAACCACGACCTGCCACGGCAGTGACTGCGTCTCCGGCATCCTCACGTTCATCCACTTCTCCGTTGATGACACCCAGAACTGAAGAGTACTTGGAGACGTTGATTACACCAAGAACTTCTCCGGTGATGACTCCAAAAAGAACTTCCCCAGTGGCAGGACCCTCCAATTTAGCGGCAGTGGCTGCTGCTCACAAAGTACCTTCTCCCAAAATCAAAGTCCAAGAAAGATCGGGCATGTTACAAAGTTTACTGGATTTGTCCAAGCAAGAACTGGCTCGATTTAGTCCGTTACGTACCCCTGCACGACGTGTCATACCTGTCCTCAAACTGATGCGACGTAAAGACAATCAGTGGCGACGCGTTCCAGTATAAAAAAGGCCTGTGACCAAGTCGGGGGTATCAGTGTTTTTTGATACTCCTGAAGACTCAAAGATGTCACCCTCCAGAAAACCCCAAGGAAAGAAAAGGAAAGGACTACCACCACGTTTAGTCAAACATGGGGACATGTTATCTATCCTGTCCAAAGCTTCTCCACCTCTACGAAAAAAACTCATTCAATCGGCCTCCAAAGAGGTCATCAATACCGTGTGTGAATGTTGTTTGAACGTCTTGAAAGGCACGATCCCTTTGTCCAAACACCAGAAACAATGCTTAAGCAAACATCGTCACGTTCTTCGCCAAATGGTTCAAAAGAAAATTCCCATTCGTCAAAAGAAGAAGATGTTGGTCCAACGTGGAGGCATTTTGCCTCTCTTGTTAGGCCCCATACTGAAAGGAGTCTTGGGAACCATGTTGGGAGGACTGATGGGAGCAAGATAAAAAGGCCCTCGGAAGTCCCAAGATCTCAGAATCGACCCCTGACAACCCCATGGAAGGACGAAAACTAACTTTAGTACCTTACAAACGATGGATGGAATACCATCGGTGGCAAGAACAACGCACCCCGCATTTACCTCCCAATCCCCATTTGAGTGAGATGTCCCAATTACAACACGAATTGCAGTCCTTGATGGATCGCCAAGATTTGTCCGAAACAGAAAAATCGCAAAAGTACGGTCAACTCTTGCAACCACTGCAACTCTTTCACCAGAAAGCTTTAGACGAAACAGCTCTACCCACTCTGAAAGATTTTAAGACCTTGATGAAAAGTCCAGCACCATCACCAGTACCAGTACCAGTCCCAGTACCATCACTACCAGTGACCAAGACAGAAAAAGGAGAAGAAGAAGAAGGGTTTCAAACTCCACCAGAAAAAGTACGCAAGTTAACAACACCACCTACCTCCAGAATTGGATGGATTAAAAAGATGATGGCCACCCCTTCTTCATCACAAGAGAAAAAGAAAGTGAAGACAGAAGTGAAACAAGAACCGATATCCCCCGCTCAGATATCCTCCTCTTCGACACCTATTGCTGGTCGCACACGCAAAGCATTGCAATCCAAGAAAGTACCCCAAGAGAAAAAGAGTAGCATCCTCCAAGAGTGGGTGCCTTATTAACACACCAACCAACACAAAAAAAATGGAAAAAGTCTTAGCCAGCATTTACTACGATCCCTCCCATCCTGCAGGTTACGCAGGAGTTCAAAAATTGTATCGTGCTGCCAAAACTCGACTGAAAAGTCTCCGTTTACCTCAAGTGCAACGATGGTTACAAGAACAAGCTACCTACACTTTACACAAACCCATTCGACGCAAGTTTGCCAGAAGTCGCACCCGAGTGGAAGGCATCGATCATCAATGGCAAGCCGATTTAGCCGATGTCTCTCATTTGGCCAGCTACAATCGTGGCTACAAATATTTGTTTTGTGTCATCGACGTCTTTTCCAAATTTGCCTGGGTCGTGCCCTTGACTTCCAAATCGAGCAGCGAGTTAGTGCGAGCCCTGCAACGGGTGTTGAAACAAAGCGGTCGTCACCCTCTTCGATGGCAAACGGACAAAGGCACCGAATTTCTGAACCAAGCTTTCCAAAAAGAATTAAAGAAACGTGACATTCATTTTTTTACCACCGAGAATCCCGAAACCAAAGCCAGCATCGTGGAACGTTTTCAACGCACTTTGAAAGAACCCATGTAGAAATATTTTACGCATCATCACACTCTGAAGTACATCGACATCTTACCGCACCTGGTGCAAGCGTACAACCAATCTTACCATCGAAGCATTGGACGTGCCCCACAAGACGGGACTCCCGAGAACGAAGTGTTGGTGTTCGAGCGTCTGTTTGGTACGTCCCCGACGAGGGCTGTCCCGAAGAAAAGTGAAATGTTGGCCGTAGGAGATTGGGTGCGCATTGGCAAAACCAAACGCACTTTTGACAAAGGTTACTTACCTAACTGGACGACCGAATTGTTTCGCGTCACTGGACGAGTGCATGGCCGTCATCCTGCCGTCTATAAATTGGAAGACATGAACGGAGAAGTACTCAAAGGAACGTTTTATTTGCCCGAGTTACAACGTGTCACCAAACAAGAAGACGACGTGTACGACATCGAAAGCATTCTCGAACGCAGAACCCGTAAAGTGGGCAAACGACTTGTCAAAGAAGTCAAAGTGCGCTGGAAAGGATATCCACCCAGTTTTGATTCTTGGATCGACGATTCGCAAGTCATCGACTATAAAAAGGAGTGACCATCATGCCTTTTCACACAGCAGACGCAGCTACGTCGACCACTCCTTCTTCACCTAGTTCTTCTGTGCAAGATTTACAAAAACAACTCTTGTGGGTGTGGTGTGGAGAACGTGTGCCTAAAACGCAAATCGTCTTTTTCTGCCAAATCTTCGTGGTGTATTGTGTCATCGGGGCAGCCATCGCGAATTTGAGTTTGCAACAAGGAGACAAACAATTGTGGACCATTTTATTGAGCAGCTGCATCGGTTACCTGCTTCCCAATCCCTCCCTGAAATTCTCCTCGAACGGGAACCTTGTGTCCAGTGCCAGTGTCAGTCACCACTCCAACCACAATCAGAACCCCATTTTAGACGGAGACAGGCCTATGACGTCCAGTAACCCCTCAGAGACCCACAGAACTCTGGAATTATGAGTCACGAAAACCAATTTTACTTAACCTTACCCAGTGACAGTTCCATGGAGGTGTTTCCCCACAACACGTTGTGCTGTTACACGGCCAAATTACCTCAGGCCATCCCCTTAGATCACGAAGTCCATTGGGAAGTGGCTTTAGTAGAAATGATTCACCCGACTCAAGTCCTCAATGTCCTTCCCAATCAAAATAAATTTGATGTGGAAGTTCATGACGAGCTAGTGCAAAAGTGGATGGATGACCATAGCAAATATGACAAGAAAACCCTTCCCACAAAAACTCAAAAGTACACCACCTATCACTTGTTCATTCCCCCAGGCTATTATTTTAGTGGTCAACATTTGGTCAGCACCATAGCTACCAGGTTTAATGGCGTGTTTCTGAAAGCTTTGTAAAGTACCAATAGAGGTATCGTCAATCTGGAGTACCATAAAACAGCTCGTCGCTTCCTGATGAAATTTCCTGAGGGGCGTAAAATCATGTCTTTCTTATTTTGTCCTGAATTGTTTGACATGTTGGGCGGAGACATGGAGCTGACGAAGAAAGTAGAACAAAAACCCGAATTACCAATCATTGGCGACAACGAGACTTTTGCCAAGTATTTTCGTACCCCGGTAGAACTGAACCAAGGACTGAATTTGATGTTTGTGTACTCCGATGTGGTGGAGTACAACGTAGTGGGACACACCTCCGTGCCGTTACTGCGTGTCATTCCTTTCAAAGTGGATTCTGCCGCAAACGCTGACGAGGAAGGTGGAAACACTTACCACGTCCACCGCGAATTTGTCCATCCTCACTATTTGCCGGTCAGCAAGTCGTATTTGGACACGGTCAACATTACTATAAAAGGAGATTTGGGACAAAATATTCCATTCACCAAAGGAAAAGTCACGGTGAAACTCCATTTTCGAAAACGGTTCTCTCACGACTCGTAAGTAAGTCATGTATCCAGTGTACCGAGGGGTTGCACGACAGCGAGGACACGGTTTAGGAGATATGCTGAAATCGGCCTTTCGTTCGGTGGCCCCGGTGTTGAAACCGATGGTGACACGCGGATTGCACGCCTTGAAAGATGCAGCACTGACGCAAGGCAAAGAATTTCTCTAAAATGTCATCATCGACAAACAAAACCCTAAAGAAGCCTTCATGAGGGCTGGCAAAAATGTCTTGCTACAAACGGGCAAAGACATTTTGGGCCGACGAGACACACCTTTAAATGCCCTGCACGCTACCGAATCAGGCATTCAGCAAGGACAAGGCAGAAAGAGACGACGAAGAAAACATCCTTTCACCAGACTTCAAGCGAGAAAGGCCAAGAAAAGAAGAACCGTTCGAGACTTAGACGTTTTCGATTATTGAAACACAGAAAAAAATGATGCACCGAGAGTCTTGCGCTTGTTCCAAGACGGAACTGGATCTGTTTGCCATGCCACCCACCATGATGACGATGCAAGAATCCCAGTGGGTGGAATTTCACCCCGTCTCCTCATTGACCGATTCCGCTCCCATCGAGTTTGAAATCAAAGGACAGCCCGAAGATTACATCGATCTGAATAGCAGTTACTTGTACCTGAAAGTCAAAGTTCTAGATAAGACTGGAGGTGAAATAGACGGTAACGAGAAAGTAGCTCCCGTCAACAATTTCATGCATTCCTTGTTCAGTGGAGTGGACTTGTACTTGAATAACAAACTAGTCAGTAGCAGCATGGATACTTACCCTTATCGAGCGTACCTGGAAAATCTCTTGACGTACGGAATAGACGCCAAGAACACTCATCTCGATGCCTGCGTGCTATGGGAACCTGACGAAGCGGGCGAATTTAATGAAACAGGTCTTGAACCTGACCCCAAATTTAAAACAACCACCAATGAGGGATTTGTAGAACGAAGAAACAGAATCAAAGGACCCGACAAAAGTTTAGAACTAATGGATCGTTTACATCTGGACATGTGGTTGCAAGAGAAATATTTTGCTGAACGGAGTGAATGTCCGCCTGAGACTGAATCGGAGCAGTACCGCTTTCCATTTGTTGGCTGATACTGATGCTATTAATGGTGGCAATCCCAAAACCAAAATCGAGGAGGCCAGACTCTACGTACGGCGTGTGGAAGTGTTACCTAAAGTGGGAAACGACATCAGTCAGACGTTGAGCAGAACGACCGCCAAGTATCCCATACGACGCGTGGAAGTGAAAACTTTCACCATTCCCAAGGGACAGCGATCCATGATCGAAGATCATCTGTTCCAAGGACAGTTACCCAAACGTTTAATCCCTGGTATGGTCTTGAATACAGCCTTCAACGGAGACTTCGCTGAAAATCCTTTCTACTTTCGACACTTTGGCGTGTCCAAGATCGAAGTCAGTCGCGATGGCAAGACCTTGTGTACCCGACCTTTCGAACCTGACTTTGAGAAGAAGAATTACTTGAGATCGTACTTGTCCCTGTACGAAGCCACCGGACAGTTAGGAACCAACAGGCTACGCTTTGTGGGCTTTCGATTTCACTCCAGACCAAGGCAGCGACGAGGGACATTTCCACCCTATAAAATCTGGCCAGATTCGAGTGGAAATTCAGTTTGCAAAACGAGACCCTGATGAAACGTTGAATGTCATCCTGTATGCAGAATTCGATAATACGATAGAAATCAACAGTTTGAGAGAAGTCATTCTAGACTATTAGAAGCTATGGAAGACTGTTATCCCTCTTTACCTAGTGGAGAAACTTTGGAGATGGAATGTAAGGAGACCGTGGAAAAAGAAGAAGTGATAATGATGAAGTCGAGATGGCCAGAACAAGAAGCCCATTTAGTCTCCTGTTTTGCCAAACACTTGGTCGAAAAAATGACGGAATTGATCAAGAAAAATTGTTATGGATGTCAAAACGATCATCCCAGTCAAATTCAACACGATAAATGCCTAATGTTAAGTCAAGAAGAAAAATTGGACGAGTATCTGGACGATGCTTGGAGTCTCATTTCGAACAAAGACGTGTTGCATCAGTGGTATAAAGACTTGCGTGAACATTCTTGTCCACCATTAACCACTCAAGAGATCCATCGTATCGAAGCTCTCCTGAATGAGAGTGAGGAAACAGAACGAATAACCGTTTATTCGTCAGACATTTTCAAGCAAAAAGTCAGGATCGAATTGACGACTTATTATTACCTGTGAAGAAGAAAAAAAGCACCCACAAAACATGGATACCTGGGAACTTTATTACCTTTTGAACCACAGTTCGTATACGGCTTCTTGGAATCCTGTCGTCTGTGCTAAAGATGAACTCCCTCATCGCAAACCTAAAGACCATCAAGCTTACGTAATCAACACGGACGACAGTCATCTCCCAGGAACCCACTTGGTAGCCGTCTACTTTCCTCAAGAAGGATGTGTGGAATATTTCGATTCGTACGGATTGCCCCCTTTGGAAGACGATATCATTGACTTTATGAGAAGAAATGCTCAGACTACCTTATTCAATAACGTGAAATTACAAGGCACAGATTCCTTGGTGTGTGGACAGTACTGTGTGTATTTTTTGCATCATCGCAGCCTGGGCTATTCCTTAGAACATTTAGTGACTCATTTTGATCCTCGTTCTTCTGCTAGAAACGATGTGAAAGTAGATCGATGGTTTTGTGACCATTATGCTTATCTTTTGTCTCAAGCTAGGAAACGTAGAGTCCATCAATGGCCTAATGATTTCCAACAGTGGAAATCACAATTTCATTCACAACGTTGTCAGCCCTGTTTAAAGTAGATTGTCAATTGAGAAAAAAATGTTTGTGATTTGAAAAAATTGTTTGATGTTATATTGTTGGATTATTGTTAAAAACGTTAGAGTTGTTGTTTAGTGTTAAGTGATTTTTGAATAAAAAATGTTGTGTTTTGAAAAAAAAATGCCTTTGTCTTTTGTTTAGCTATAAGAATGTTGGATTGATGCTCGTTGATTTCTTACTATCCCTCTCATGACACTCACTGAACGTTGCGGCTCGAAAACCGTGTGGGGGATGTTTTCCTTCACGTCCGCGCTTTGACTTTAAGAACCGGGGTTGTTTCCAGTCTAACCATCCATTGTCGACTCATCCTCCTAAGACGATGTGCTCCAAACTAGCTAAGCTCAACGAAGCCTACGTGAATTTGCATAGGGTCAGACACAGTCTGATACCGAAGCCAGAAGAAATAGAGAATGTGAGAATGTTAAAAATCACTGAAGACCTGATAGAAGAGCTCTTCAGAGAAGAAATGAACAGGGAAAAAGAAGAATGGACAGAGAAGTACAGACTTCAGAGACAGCAGCAACAGCAGCAGCAGCAGCAGCAGCAACCTGAAGCTGACAGAGGCTTTGTCGATTGTCGTATCGACACCAAAGAGTTCTTCTTCTCTTTCCGAAGAAGCAGACCTATCGCCAGAAAGTCTATCCTCAGAGGACATCACATTCTTAGAAACTAAAAAAGATTGCCATAGCAAACAAAAAAAACAGCCCTTTTCAGGGCTACCCCAATACTCTAGAAAAGAAATAACTATTAATTTGCCAATGTGTGTAGGTGGAGTAGTGTGAATATAAACACCAACTCTTTTATAAAAAATGTGAGGGTATGTGTTAGAGTGTTTGTAAGTGCTAACGTAAGTTGGTGTGGATAGTAGATTAATATGATGTTTGGTTTTTGTGGTGTTTGAGGTGTATATTTGGGGTTAGATTGGATTGCTTCGCTTATGTAAATAGTCTATTGAAGTGATTTATAAAAAATTTTAAAATAGTGATGGGTAGCATAAAAAAGTGAGTGAGTGTTTCTTTTAGGTCCGTGCGTTGTTTCTTTGGTCATGATCTAGGTAAGATCAATTTTATGTTTTTTAGGGGGATGTTTTCCATCACGTCCGCGCTTTCAGTATAAATTGAAACTAGCTGGGCAGTCTAGCTACCCTTGTTGATTGATCAACACCACCAGAAGAATGAACACCAGAATTGTGAAACTGTTAGAACTCCAGATGCACCTGGAATATGCCAGGCGCATACTAAATGAACTGGCCGCGGAGGCCATTGTCGAAGAAGCAAGAATGAAAGAGGAGGAGGAAAGAAGAAGAAAAGAAGAGGAGGAGAGAAGAAACAAAGAAGAGGAGGAGGAGGAGGAGGAGGAAAAGGAGAGAAGAAGAAATTTCAGAATCCCAGAAACCGAAAATTGGGATTGTGAAGCCACATATCCTGCCTCTGCACTCCCAAGAAGAAAGGTGAAAGGAGACTGGGGAAGAAGATGCGTGTGTGGCGCCAGGCCAGGAAGGTGCAACCATTAGATAGGTGCATCTGGAGTTCAAAAAAAAAAAAAAAACCAACAGCCCTTTTCAGGGCTACCCAATACTCTAGAAAAGAAATAACCATCAATTTGCCAATGTGTGTAGGTAGAGTAGTGTGAATATAAACACTAACTCTTTTTTCATAGTGTGAGGGTATGTGTTCGTGTTTTTGTGTGTTTGTGTTTGTGATTGTAAGCGCTCACGTACGATTGTGTGGATAGTAAATTATGGATTTGTTTATTGTTTCTTAGCGTATGTGGAGAGTATAGTTTGGGTTTTATTATATGAAATGAGAAAGTAGGGGATGTTTTCTTTCACGTCCGCGTTGTTTGGTCATGATCTAGGTAAGATCAATTTTATGTTTTTAGGGAGATGTTTTCCATCACGTCCGCGCTTTCACTATAAGAACCCACAAAGTTTGATGTTGGAACCATTCTAAGGAATAACTGAGACAAAAATGACTCAAGTATCAGTTCTATTTAATCTATTGAGAGACATCTATTTCTGGATAATGGATGTAGAATATGTTTTAGGAAGAATAGAAGAGGAATGGAGGCATGGAGATATGAAAGACTTTGTGACGAGTCAAGTTCAAGGCCTAAAGACAGCAAGAGATATCATAGCAGGGATGATTGAAGAAGAAGTCAGTAAGTCAAGAGGCTTCATTAACCCACCTTACTTCAGAGTGGGAAGTTTGAAGGAAGCACTGGATAATGTCATCCAAGTCCGGTGCTTCCTAGAAAAAATATTGTACTGGACAGAGTGGAGAAATGTAAAATGGGGGTTGGACAAGGTGAAGAAAGGGGAAGATCTGATGAGAAAAGTAATGGAGGAAGAAGTAGAGAAGATTAAAGAGAAATGGAGGGAAGAAAGAAAAGATGTGGAAAACAAAAAGAAAAAAGAAAAGTTTGAGCGGCTTAACAACAATTGGATGAAAATCCAACAGAAGTTCCGAGCCATGGGTCACCCGGACTGGATACCGGAAAATGAAAAGAAGAAGAAAAAAGGAATTTGGGGAAAGATTAGGGGCTGGATGAGTAAATGGAGGAAATAGAAGAAAGCCAAAGGCCCTTTTCAGGGCCAGCCATATTTCTCGAAAAGAGATAGCCTTTCAATTGCCTATCCCTTTTTTTAAATTTAAATTTAAATTTAAATTTAAAAATTTAAAAAAAAAAAAAAAAATCTCAAAAACCCAAACTCTATTCCCCATGTTAATTTCCCCTTGTCGCTAGACAGACCCACACTATAGTTCCATGTTAAATTCCCCTTGTCGCTAGAGTGACCCACGATTTATTCCCATGTTAATTCCCCTTGTCGCTAATCTGACCCACGATTTTTCTCCATGTTAAATTTCCATTGTCGCTAATCGTTCCCAGGGGGGTCTGTAATGATATTTCCCATTGTCGCTAATGTATCCCTATTCACTACTTACGGAGCCTTATTTTGTAGTTGCTCCACAAACATTTCTTGTAGTAGTTTCTAACTGGGCAATATTATAATGAAGCTCACAGGGGTCCCTCTAATTTGTCATCAATGCCCTTGCTCAATCTATCATAGAGCTTCGCTGTTAGTCCACTCACAATCTGAATATCTTCAATGCCTCAAGGCTTTCAATGTCTTGCGTTCCTCATGTTCGAAACGCTATCAACCATCCCAAAAGTTTCGTTGAAATATTCGTCAATCAGCGCAAATTCTGCAACCACATTTCTATACTGTGTGCTTTGTCTACTCCTTGGATCAGGCGTTGTTATAAACCATTCGTCATCTAGTTTATACGCCATGTTCAAAATCTAATTATATAAGCACTTTCCTCCAATCCAACCGCTGACACCAGAGTAGTGAATAGGGATACATTAGCGACAATGGGAATTAGCATCACAGACCCCCCTGGGAACGATTAGCGACAATGGAAATTTAACATGGAGAAAAATCGTAGGTCAGATTAGCGACAAGGGGAATTAACATGGGAATAAATCGTGGGACTGTTGAGCGACAAGGGAAATGAACATGGAGAAAAATCGTGGGACTGTTGAGCGTCAAGGGGAATTGAACATGGGAATAGAGTGTGGGTCTATTTAGGGACTAGGGGAATTTAACATATGGAAATTGAACATGGTGGGTCTGTATAGCGTCAAGGGGAATTGAACATGGTGGGATTGTCTAGGGACAATGATGGTAAAGGGTCAAACACAACAGAGACAGAAACATACATACACTAGTACAAGCGTGAGATTTATATATAAAGCATTACCAAGACCTGAAATCTTGCTGGGGTGTTCAAAAATTTGCATAATTGTAATGATGCTATAAATAGCTATAATCAAGGAAATGCTCAACGACAAAATGGATGTGACTAAAAGTAACGCTAAAATGACGAAATTGTCCCAGAATTTAAAGGAAAATAAACATATCCCCGAAAATTAAGTTACAATGGTTTAGACTAAAATGGATAAAATTAGTAACTACTTACAATATCAACTTCTGTGACGATCGTGGATAAATACCTATGTATCTATAATCAGCTGAAATTCCTATGAAATCCCACTATCTATTTATAGCTCCAACTTGTGGGTTTTTCCTTTGGAAAATCCCACTATCTTTTTATAGCCTCAGCTTGAGTGACGTTCCTGTTTATGAATTCTAGTATATATGTATAGCTACAAAATGTGGAAATCCCCAAGTCGATATTTATAGTCTCAAAATTTCCAGCGTCAGTGACGTCACTGTACTGAACACTAGGGGATAAATGGCAACAGTGTTGCAAGTGGCTGACCTGAATACGCGCTACTGTAGGTAGGTAGGTAGAGTGTATCTGATAGGGATAAAGTGAGTTTTATAGGGACAAACAGAGACCAATACACACACACACACACACAAACAACTTACGCGCGCAGACACACTCACACACACACACACACACACACACACACACACACACACACACACAGACAGAGGGAAGAGGAAAAAACAAACCCCAAATATACTATCCACACTCGGGAGTAAGAAAAAAAAACAACCAAATATACGATCTACACAACGTACGCGAACACACACACACACACACACACACACACACACACACACCATAAAATGGATAAAATTAGTAACTACTTACAATATCAACTTCTGTGACGATCGTGGATAAATACCTATGTATCTATAATCAGCTGAAATTCCTATGAAATCCCACTATCTATTTAAAGCTCCAACTTGTGGGTTTTTCCTTTCGAAAATCCCACTATCTTTTTATAGCCTCAGCTTGAGTGACGTTTCTGTTTATGAATTCTAGTATATATGTATAGCTACAAAATCTGGAAATCCCCAAGTCGATATTTATAGTCTCAAAATTTCCAGCGTCAGTGACGTCACTGTACTGAACACTAGGGGATAAATGGCAACAGTGTTGCAAGTGGCTGACCTGAATACGCGCTACTATAGGTAGGTAGGTAGAGTGTATCTGATAGGGAAAAGGTGAGTTTTATAGGGACAAACAGAGACCAATACACACACACACACACACACAACATACGTGCGCAGACACACTCACACTCACACACACACACACACACACACACACACACACGCACGCACACACACACACACACACACACAGGGAAGAGGAAAAAACAAACCCCAAATATACTATCAACACAGAAGGGAGATAATGCAAACCCCAAATAAACTATCCACACAAACGTACGCGAACGCATACAAACCCCAAATATACTATCAACACAGAGTGAAGAAGAAAAAGTTTTTTGAAAGCACCTAAGCCCTCACCTGCAATGATCAACTCTGCCAAACACCTACACCCCACCCCTCCCCACCCCCACTCCCAACACTACAAAACCCATTTAACCCGTTATTTTATGGCATCAGTGTGTGATTTAGGAAACATCAAGACACAAAATGATGGATGAATAGACTGACTATTGTTTACCGACTTGCATGCCTAAAGAGCGTGCGTGAAGGAAAACATCCTTCCATTTCAATTCTAACTAAAACATGATCCAGAGGGATAGAGAGAGGTGAAAGAGCACAATTTCATAAAGTGTGAGTAAAAAACAAAACACGCCATCCTTATTATACAATGTCAAGACCAAGAGACACTTACGTTTTCTTTCTGGTCTATTCTCTTTTAGAAGGTAGTATGAAATTTCACATCAGGGCCAACGCATCGGCTCACATTGTCAATTTTTCCATTTCCATGTCTTTACTGGCACAAGTTCTTCATCATCTTCAATTTCTTCTTCTTCTGAATCCCTCTTCTCTGTTTCGTCTTGTTTTTGTTTCTTCTCTTTTCTCGTAGGGCACTCTGAATTCCAGTGTCCTTTCTCCTGACAACGATATTAGGTATCTTGACTTTTGTCTCTCTTTCTTAGACGAAGCAGGTATTCTGGAGACAAATACCCATTTACCTTTGCAGATATAGCAAACTTCATTAGCACTTACACACTTTCGTTTGACTCTCATCAAATCAACGACCAAAAGAGTAAGTTTTGTTGCCACTTTCGCATGTGAATTATGCTTTCGTATGACTTTTAGCAAATATTTGACCAGCAGGTCGATCTGTGCTGACTCTTCTATCTTCTTGATCGTTTGAGAGCGGAATGAATATTCTGACGCTAAGACACTCTCCTTATATACAGAGACCTGCCGCGTATGTAACCTAGTCAAATGTAATTTTGCAATAAGATGAAACGATTTCATTGAGGAAGTAAAAGGCAATGATGTACCGTATCGCCTCACACAAAACCTGAAGTGTTAGTTCAAATCCGTGTCAGCGATTTCGAAGACGACATAACTGGGCTTTAATCAATGCTCTCCAATTATGCCACAAAACCACGAGTCCTGATTCACGACAAAAGAAATTTCGTTCGGTCCATAAAAAATAGTATCACATCTGAGAAACGCAAAAACGAACTTCCAGAAAACTGAGAACGACGGCTTACACCTACAACGTAAATGTATGAGTTCAAGTAGTGCGTAAAACTTAGTCAAATTAAATTTTTATAGTCAAGACGAAACGATCTCTTTTCGAAGAAGAAAGCAGACACCAAACGACAATGGCGATCCGTGTCACACAACACTTTTCAAAATGTGTATGATCAGAGGTTTGTTCTAGCGATCTGCACGGTTAAATTAAATGTTGATGTATTTTGCAATAAGACGGACACAATTTCCATGGGATCGCCCATGGTACGATTGTTCGTGCATTAGTTTAATTTTTAAAAATATTTTTTATATAAATCGCCTATAGGATAGACCCAGCAAAGCATGGCCATTCTCGTCACTGTCTGAATAGCTACTCAAGTCAATTCGAAGCGAACGCGGTAAGAAAATAAGTATAGCCAATGAAATGGCTTACAACGGGTGATGCATTGTTTTGTTCTAGGACTGTGTGGCATAATAATCCCTATGTTCTTGCGTTGTTACCATTACAGTGCAGACACTGAAATATGAACTTACAAGCCCTCTTTGTGTGTGTGTTGTACCATTTCCTCTTACCACATCAGAATACTGAGCGTCACAGTATTGGTTCGCGTTTTCAAGCTGGCCATTTTTTTTATATCTCACTTAAACATTTCGACATAAACACTCACACTCACATCGGTAGAGTCAGAACAGACGTGTTACAGTATTGAGGGGCATGTTATCTTTTTTTTTTCAAACTAATAAATTTGGGGTTTGTATGAAGTAAAGAACCGAAAGTACAGTGAAACTCAAGGATGATGACCCAATCTGTCTGTCTATTGATGCGTGTATTTACTTAAGAAGAAATATGGCCTCTAAAACACAAAGAGATACGGCAAGCATGATTAGATTAAACACAACGATGTTTTTTCCTTCACGCCCGTGTAATTTAGAGTTTCAATCGTCTTTGAAGACAAACTTGGTCTCCTTTTGTAGGGCTTGAAATAATTAAAAACGCTGAAAAATCTTAAGCACTTTGCTATAGATAATTTCATCAACAGACTAAACAACATAAATACCGTTACAACAATAGAAAGCCTTAAATCTTCTATCAAAAAGAAATGCATGAAAAAAATTAAAGATTAACGATAACTAACCAATGAAACCGATTTTAGCAAAGGCAATGACATGTGAAGAAATGCCTCTCACTTTGGAAAGGTAGGCGAATGTACTCTGCCATGCACCATCAACTTGAAAAAAATTATAAACAGAGAGAAACCTGAATTCAAAATTCAGTTGGTTTTTTTTCTTCAAAATTATTTCGTTTCTTTTTTTTTTTTTTTTTGGAACAAACCTAAGCACTAATATAGAGTGGAAAAGGGAAAATGCACATACAAGCTTTGATATTTCTGAAAAAATGAGGGGATATTCCTAACGTTCATAACCACCTATATATGCTTGGACTTGTCTGTGACTTATCCACAAAACAAGATGTACATATTTCTGGTCAAGCTGCAAGTGTGTGCGTGTTTTTGAAAATGGTAAAACTTGGATATACAATTTTCTCGTGACACTTATAAAGTGAAGAGTCTGTGCAAGTGTCAAAAGCCAAAGTCGTATAAGTTTTGTCATCAAGTTGGTGCCATCAAGAGTGATAGAGACGGTACCCGAACTTGCTTGCTTGCTTACTTGAATTAAAGTGATGGAGCATGTATCACTGGTTTAATAACGCACCACGTGATTTTTAATTACTCCTGGGAAGGAAAGAGAGCCTCATTCCCCAGGCTTTTATGTACTCACAGACTATTTTTAAATTTAGCCACTCAGGTGTAGGACTAACTAGTCCTTAACAACTTGACTGAAAGGCTTTACACATGAGTGGGAATTGTCTCACCACACACTCATTTTTCTGTCCGAGCGTGGTAAAGGAGGAAAAAAGGTGCTCAGCAAGACAGCCATAGATGTTAAGTACTCACCAAAACGCTAGCCCGTACTTATTTCAAATCAAGTCGTGTCACCAAAAAAAGACGACGTGTACGACATCAAAGGCATTGTCAAACGCAGAATGCCTCAATGCTAACTGGCTAGGTCTGCATTTCTTGCTCGCGCTGCTGTTGCGTATATTTCTTCCCTCCACACCGAGTTCTGGGCTTAATTCTTTTAATTTCGTTGTACCCGAACTTACATTATCCATATTATTACCAACAAAAAAAATCAAAAACGCACAGACCTAAAAGAAACACACTCACTTTTTTACAGAACATTACTATTTGTAAAATTATGATAAGCGACGGAAACGAACAACTTAGAGTCACACTTTCTAACCAAGATAAAGAAATCATGTGCTGATAGACTCACTTCTGTATTTTTTCTTCTAACTGACTAACATATCATAGGCAATGGAATGTTATTTCTTTTCGAGAGTATGGGGTAGCCCTGAATTTTTTTTTGGGAACTTGACGCTATGGCGATCGCTTAGGTTATAAGATGGCGGCCTCCTCTGATGACAGGCTTTCTCACAGGATAAGGTCTGCTTCTTCGCAAAAGAGAAGAAGAACTCTTTGGTGTCGATACGACAATCGACAAAGCCTCTGTCAGGTTCATGCTGCTGCTGTTGCTGCTCTCTCTGCCGTTTATGAAGTCTGTACTTCTCCATCCATTCTTCTTTCTCCTTCTTGAATTCCTCCTTGAAGAGATCTTCTTTCAGGTCTTCAGTGACTTTCAACATTATGATATTGTCTATCTCTTCAGGTCTCGGTATCAGACTTGTCATGACCCTATGCAAATTCACATAGGCTTCGTTCAACTTGGCTAATCTTGAGCACATCTTCGTAGGAAGATAAGTTAACAATGGATGGGCAGACTTGAAACTGACCCGTTTTTATGGTCAAAGCGCGGACGTGAAGGAAAACATTACTACACGGTTTTCGAGCCGGAACGTTCAAATAGTGTTATGGGAGGGATAGAGAGAAGTCAAAGAGCATGAATCAAGATTCCTATAGCCAAAGAAACCACAAAGGCATTTTTTTTCTTCAAAACACAACATTTTTTATTCATACTAACAAACAACTCTAACATTTTTTTAACAATAATCCAACACTATAACATCAAACATTTTTTTCAAATACCAAACATTTTTTTTCAATTCACACTCTACTTTAAACAGAGCTGACAACGTTGTGAATGAAATTGTGATTTCCACTGTTGGAAGTCATTAGGCCATTGATGGACACTACGTTTCCTAGTTAGAGACAAAAGATAAGGTTACTGGTCACAAAACCATCGATCTACTTTCACATCGTTTCTTGAAGAAGAACGAGGATCAAAATGAGTCACTAAATGTTCTAAGGAATAGCCCAGGCTGCGATGATGCAGAAAATACACACAGTACTGTTCACACACCAAGGAATCTGTGCCTTGTAATTTCACATTATTGAATCGGGTGGTCTAAGCATTTCTTCTCATAAAGTCAATGATATCGTCTTCCAAAGGGGGCAATCCGTACGAATCGAAATATTTCACACATCCTTCTTGAGGAAAGTAAACGGCTACCCAGTGGGTTCCTGTCGTCCGTGTTGATCACGTAAGCTTGATGGTTTTGAGGTTTGCGATGAGGGAGTTCATCTTTAGCACAGACGACAGGATTCCAAGAAGCAGTGTACGAACTGTGGTTCAAAAGGTAATAAAGTTCTCAGGTATCCATTTTTTGTTTTTTTCTTAAGTCATCAATTCGATCCTGACTTTCTGCTTGAAAATGTCTGACAAGTAACAGTTTTCTTCGCCTTGTCTCCCAACTCTAATCCAACAGAGCTTCGATGCGATGGATCTCTTGAGTTGTTAATGGTGGACAATAATGTTCACGCAAGTCTTTATACCACTGTTGTAACACGTCTTCTTCCGAGATGAGACTCCAAGCTTCGTCCAGATATTCGTCCAATTTTTCTTCTTGACTCAGCATTAGACATTTATCGTGTTGAATTTGACTGGGATGATCGTTATGACATCCATAGCAATCTTTCTTGATCAATTCCTTAATTTTTTTTTCTGTCAAGACTATAGCATAACAGGAAACTATATGTGATTCTTGTTCTGGCCATCTAGACTTCATCATGATGACTTCTTCGTCTTTGTCTTGGGGTTCTCCTTCCTCAGGATCTTCATATTCCATGTCCAAAGAATCCCTACTATATAAACATTGATAAAAGTCTTCCATGACTTCTAATAGTGTAGAATGACTTCTCTCAAGCTGTTGGTTTATATCGTATTGTCCAATTCAGCATACAGGAGGACGTTCACCATATTATCTGCGCGTAGATTTTCTGCAAACTGAAATTCCACACGCATCTGGCCGGATTTTATAGGGTGAAAATGTCCCTCCTCGCTGTCTTGACTTACAATTCGTTAGAGAACCGTTTTCGAAAATGGAGTTTCACTGTAACTTTCCCTTTGGAGAAGGGAATATTTTGTCCCAGATCTCCTTTTATAGCAATGTTGACAGTGTCTAAATACGACTTACTGACGGGTAAATAGTGAGGATGTACAAATTCACGGTGTACGTGATAGGTGTTTGCACCTTCCTGGTCATTGTTTGTGGTACTATCCACTTTGAAAGGAATGACACGCAGTAACGGCACAGAGGTGTGTCCCACCACGTTGTACTCCACCACATCGGAATACACAAAGATCAAATTAAGTCCTTGGTTCAGTTCTACCGGGTTTCCAAAAGCTCTGTAAAAATCCATATTACTTTTGATCTTGGGGCTCATATTGTTTGCGACCATTTCTGCATGTCCACCCAAAATTTCAAACAAACTACCATTGAACCTGAGGGACAATGTGTCCGTACCTTGAAATTTGATCACGAGACGATGAACCATTTTATGGTACTCAATCTTCACACTTTTTTTGGCTCTGTTCAGTGCTTTGCCAAAGGCTAAGTTGAACCTGTCCGCAATAGTGTCCACCAAATGTTCACCACTAAAATAATAACCTGAAGGAATTTTCAAGGTGTAGATAATGAAGGCTGGATTGCTGGCTGCTCTTGTGTCCCCTAAAAACCCGATTTTGTTGATTTCTTCCTCCAATTTTGCATTCAGGATTTCCACCTCGAAAGTGTTTTGCTTTTCGGTGATGTTTTTGATTTGTGTTGGGTGAATGATTTCCACTAAAGCCACTTCCCAATGGGCTTCGTGATCTAACTGGATGGTCTGAGGTAATTTGACCGTGTAACAGCACAACGTGTTCTTGGGAAACACCTCCATGGAACTGTCACTGGGTAAGGTTAAGTAAAATTGGTTGTTATTGCTCATAATTCCAGAGTTTTGTGGCTCTCCGAGGCGATACTGGAAGTCAGAGGAGTGTCTCCGCCCAAAATGGATTTGTTGTTGGAGTGGTGGCTGGCACTGTCACTGGACACAAGGTTCCCGTGGTTCTCGTTCGATGAGAATTTCAGGGAGGGATTAGGAAGCAGGTAACCGATGTAACTGCTCAATACAATGGTTCACAATTGTTTGTCTCCTTGTTGCAAACTCAGATTGGCGATGGCTGCCCCGATGACACAATACACCACGAAGATTTGGCAGAAAAAGACGATTTGTGTTTTAGGCACACGTTCTCTATACCTCACCCACAAGGGTTGTTTTTGTAAATCTTGCAGAGAAGAATTGGGTGAAGGAGTGATCGCAGTAGCTGAATCTGTGTGAAAGGGCATGATGGTCACTTCTTTTTATAGTCGATGACGTGCGAAACGTCGATCCAAGAATGATAACTGGTCGGATATCCTTTCCAACGTACTTTGACTTCTTTGACACGTCGTTTGCCCACTTTACAGTTTCTGCCAGTTAGCACTCCACCCACCTCGAGAACACAAATAACATCTAGTCAACAGCTGACTATACCTAACAAACAACCCGTCCCGGAAAGAGTGGTGGCAAAACAAAGGGCCAATTATGTTAGACAAACGGTATGGCAAACTCAAATGTAATTATCGGAGGCACTACGTTCTTTTCTCACTCCGATACTACAGGCAATCTCAGCTGAAATAACAACCACAACAACAATAACAGCGACAGACACCATAGCAGCGGATTTGAAACTATCTACCTCAACTGAAGAATTAGTATCAGAACCAGAAAAGGAAATTGAGGCGGTTGAGGAGGAGGAGGGGGACGCTGACCCTCGTTGAAAAGTACACCGAAATGGGGCTAGATCAAGCATTGTATGACGTCAACATAGCAGGGCAGTTTATTAGAGCCATACAATACGTTGCCTACAGATCTCTAGACACCTTTAAACCAAGACCTTCTCAATGGGGATTAGGGGTCAGAGTTCTTCCCCAATTCTACAGACAAACCTACACTGGATACCCCCTCAGTCAACTGGTAGAAGCCGCTGCTTACATTACCGCCCATCATGGCTACGCATTTCCTGATATCAAGAATCATGAGACTAGGAGTGCGGGAAAGAACGTGAAAGCAAAAGAGAGACGTGTTACCTTCTAACAGAAAAAACAGACTTTTTTTAGGGCTCCAAAAGATTGCTTTTTATTAAATAGGGAACCATATTTGGCTTGGTATCTCTCCTTGACTAAACTATTCTCGAAACAAACTTGACCCATTGGAACACTGCAACAAACTTAACTTTTTAAACCTAACAGTGACCAAACTGGTATATGTCGCTTAGACATAATAATTTAAAAAAGATCAGTATGGCTATTTTTATGTACACTAAGTATTAATATTAGACAGATATGTTAGGAAATTTAACAGACTCGTTAGATTTGAACTAATTGCACAGGTGGTTAACACATTATTGGTACTTATTATTGTCGATTAGCAAAAAACGGGACTTGATTTGAAATAAGTACGGGCTAGCGTTTTGGTGAGTACTTAACATCCATGGCTGTCTTGCTGAGCACCTTTTTTCCTCCTTTACCACGCTCGGACAGAAAAATGAGTGTGTGGTGAGACAATTCCCACTCATGTGTAAAGCCTTTCAGTCAAGTTGTTAAGGACTAGTTAGTCCTACACCTGAGTGGCTAAATTTAAAAATAGTCTGTGAGTACATAAAAGCCTGGGGAATGAGGCTCTCTTTCCTTCCCAGGAGTAATTAAAAAACACGCGGTGCGTTATTAAAACAGTGATACATGCTCCATCACTTTAATTCAAGTAAGCAAGCAAGCAAGTTCGGGTACCGTCTCTAGCACTCTTGATGACACCAACTGTCTGGGTTATTTTCTTTCTTGCAAGCCCCTATGTTCCACTTCTGTTTGTGATAATAACTTGTGATACTTCACATTTCCTAAGTGGAAATCTTTACAAGCCGTACAAGATACAAAACTTATATGACTTTGGCTTTTGACACTTGCACAGACTCTTCACTTTATAAGTGTCACGAGAAAATTGTATATCCAAGTTTTACCATTTTCAAAAACACGCACACACTTGCAGCTTGACCAGAAATATGTACATCTTGTTTTTGTGGATAAGTCACAGACAAGTCCAAGCATATATAGGTGGTTAGGAACGTTAGGAATATCCCCTCATTTTTTCAGAAATATCAAAGCTTGTATGTGCATTTTCCCTTTTCCACTCTATATTAGTGCTTAGGTTTGTTCCAAAAAAGAAAAAAAAAAAAGAAAAAAAGAAACGAAATAATTTTGAAGAAAAAAAACCAACTGAATTTTGAATTCAGGTTTCTCTCTGTTTATAATTTTTTTCAAGCTGATGGTGCATGGCAGAGTACATTCGCCTACCTTTCCAAAGTGAGAGGCATTTCTTCACATGTCATTGCCTTTGTTAAATTCGGTTTCATTGGTTAGTTATCGTTAATCTTTAATTTTTTTCATGCATTTCTTTTTGATAGAAGATTTAAGGCTTTCTATTGTTGTAACGGTATTTATGTTGTTTAGTCTGTTGATGAAATTATCTATAGCAAAGTGCTTAAGATTTTTCAGCTTTTTTAATTATTTCAAGCCCTACAAAAGGAGACCAAGTTTGTCTTCAAAGACGATTGAAACTCTAAATTACACGGGCGTGAAGGAAAAAACATCGTTGTGTTTAATCTAATCATGCTTGCCGTATCTCTTTGTGTTTTAGAGGTCATATTTCTTCTTAAGTAAATACACGCATCAATAGACAGACAGATTGGGTCATCATCCTTGAGTTTCACTGTACTTTCGGTTCTTTACTTCATACAAACCCCAAATTTATTAGTTTGAAAAAAAAAAGATAACATGCCCCTCAATACTGTAACACGTCTGTTCTGACTCTACCGATGTGAGTGTGAGTGTTTATGTCGAAATGTTTAAGTGAGATATAAAAAAAATGGCCAGCTTGAAAACGCGAACCAATACTGTGACGCTCAGTATTCTGATGTGGTAAGAGGAAATGGTACAACACACACACAAAGAGGGCTTGTAAGTTCATATTTCAGTGTCTGCACTGTAATGGTAACAACGCAAGAACATAGGGATTATTATGCCACACAGTCCTAGAACAAAACAATGCATCACCCGTTGTAAGCCATTTCATTGGCTATACTTATTTTCTTACCGCGTTCGCTTCGAATTGACTTGAGTAGCTATTCAGACAGTGACGAGAATGGCCATGCTTTGCTGGGTCTATCCTATAGGCGATTTATATAAAAAATATTTTTAAAAATTAAACTAATGCACGAACAATCGTACCATGGGCGATCCCATGGAAATTGTGTCCGTCTTATTGCAAAATACATCAACATTTAATTTAACCGTGCAGATCGCTAGAACAAACCTCTGATCTTACACATTTTGAAAAGTGTTGTGTGACACGGATCGCCATTGTCGTTTGGTGTCTGCTTTCTTCTTCGAAAAGAGATCGTTTCGTCTTGACTATAAAAATTTAATTTGACTAAGTTTTACGCACTACTTGAACTCATACATTTACGTTGTAGGTGTAAGCCGTCGTTCTCTGTTTTCTGGAAGTTCGTTTTTGCGTTTCTCAGATGTGATACTATTTTTTATGGACCGAACGAAATTTCTTTTGTCGTGAATCAGGACTCGTGGTTTTGTGGCATAATTGGAGAGCATTGATTAAAGCCCAGTTATGTCGTCTTCGAAATCGCTGACACGGATTTGAACTAACACTTCAGGTTTTGTGTGAGGCGATACGGTACATCATTGCCTTTTACTTCCTCAATGAAATCGTTTCATCTTATTGCAAAATTACATTTGACTAGGTTACATACGCGGCAGGTCTCTGTATATAAGGAGAGTGTCTTAGCGTCAGAATATTCATTCCGCTCTCAAACGATCAAGAAGATAGAAGAGTCAGCACAGATCGACCTGCTGGTCAAATATTTGCTAAAAGTCATACGAAAGCATAATTCACATGCGAAAGTGGCAACAAAACTTACTCTTTTGGTCGTTGATTTGATGAGAGTCAAACGAAAGTGTGTAAGTGCTAATGAAGTTTGCTATATCTGCAAAGGTAAATGGGTATTTGTCTCCAGAATACCTGCTTCGTCTAAGAAAGAGAGACAAAAGTCAAGATACCTAATATCGTTGTCAGGAGAAAGGACACTGGAATTCAGAGTGCCCTACGAGAAAAGAGAAGAAACAAAAACAAGACGAAACAGAGAAGAGGGATTCAGAAGAAGAAGAAATTGAAGATGATGAAGAACTTGTGCCAGTAAAGACATGGAAATGGAAAAATTGACAATGTGAGCCGATGCGTTGGCCCTGATGTGAAATTTCATACTACCTTCTAAAAGAGAATAGACCAGAAAGAAAACATAAGTGTCTCTTGGTCTTGACATTGTATAATAAGGATGGCGTGTTTTGTTTTTTACTCACACTTTATGAAATTGTGCTCTTTCACCTCTCTCTATCCCTCTGGATCATGTTTTAGTTAGAATTGAAATGGAAGGATGTTTTCCTTCACGCACGCTCTTTAGGCATGCAAGTCGGTAAACAATAGTCAGTCTATTCATCCATCATTTTGTGTCTTGATGTTTCCTAAATCACACACTGATGCCATAAAATAACGGGTTAAATGGGTTTTGTAGTGTTGGGAGTGGGGGTGGGGAGGGGTGGGGTGTAGGTGTTTGGCAGAGTTGGTCATTGCAGGTGAGGGCTTAGGTGCTTTCAAAAAACTTTTTCTTCTTCACTCTGTGTTGATAGTATATTTGGGGTTTGTATGCGTTCGCGTACGTTTGTGTGGATAGTTTATTTGGGGTTTGCATTATCTCCCTTCTGTGTTGATAGTATATTTGGGGTTTGTTTTTTCCTCTTCCCTGTGTGTGTGTGTGTGTGTGTGTGCGTGTGTGTGTGTGTGTGTGTGTGTGTGTGTGTGTGAGTGTGAGTGTGTCTGCGCACGTATGTTGTGTGTGTGTGTATTGGTCTCTGTTTGTCCCTATAAAACTCACTTTATCCCTATCAGATACACTCTACCTACCTACCTACAGTAGCGCGTATTCAGGTCAGCCACTTGCAACACTGTTGCCATTTATCCCCTAGTGTTCAGTACAGTGACGTCACTGACGCTGGAAATTTTGAGACTATAAATATCGACTTGGGGATTTCCACATTTTGTAGCTATACATATATACTAGAATTCATAAACAGGAACGTCACTCAAGCTGAGGCTATAAAAAGATAGTGGGATTTTCCAAAGGAAAAACCCACAAGTTGGAGCTATAAATAGATAGTGGGATTTCATAGGAATTTCAGCTGATTATAGATACATAGGTATTTATCCACGATCGTCACAGAAGTTGATATTGTAAGTAGTTACTAATTTTATCCATTTTAGTCTAAACCATTGTAAATTAATTTTCGGGGATATGTTTGTTTTCCTCTAAATTCTGGGACAATTTCGTCATTTTAGCGTTACTTTTAGTCACATCCATTTTGTCGTTGAGCATTTCCTTGATTATAGCTATTTATAGCATCATTACAATTATGCAAATTTTTGAACACCCCAGCAAGATTTCAGGTCTTGGTAATGCTTTATATATAAATCTCACGCTTGTACTAGTGTATGTATGTTTCTGTCTCTGTTGTGTTTGACCCTCTACCATCATTGTCCCTAGACAATCCCACCATGTTCAATTCCCCTTGACGCTATACAGACCCACCATGTTCAATTTCCATATGTTAAATTCCCCTAGTCCCTAAATAGACCCACACTCTATTCCCATGTTCAATTCCCCTTGACGCTCAACAGTCCCACGATTTTTCTCCATGTTCATTTCCCTTGTCAATCAACAGTCCCACGATTTATTCCCATGTTAATTCCCCATGTCGCTAATCTGACCCACGATTTTTCTCCATGTTAAATTTCCATTGTCGCTAATCGTTCCCAGGGGGGTCTGTAATGCTAATTCCCATTGTCGCTAATGTATCCCTATTCACTACTCACCAGTCAGTATGTGACGTGTAAGGGGGTGTGTATAAACGAATATTTACAACTTTGGCAGCGATCCTGACCCTTTGCTGTTCGTACTCTGTTTTTATTCAGAGATTGGTATAGGTGCCTGATAAATTTTAGAGTGTATTGTCGCTTGCCTATACGAAGAAGATAAATACAACGATTATCTTTATCGTCTGTAATATTGCTAGATTCGTGGAAAGCCTTCTTCAGGCACTTCACCTGCTGCCAATTTATTGCAATAATATTGATAATCTTCTTGATTTACCGCTTCTTTAGTCTTCTATGTTGACATCTCTTAGTCTCATCCCAACACATTTAATTGGTTAAGACTTAGAAGTGACACCCTGGTTTTCTAATGATGTTTTATGCTTTGTGTATCCCTGTCCACCCATAAGATGTTATAAGTTTGTTTGTCTCCAGTAAGAATAAAAATAAAAATATGGTCAGGGTTAGTCTATGTTTTGTTTGTCATATGATAGAGTTTAAATTATCCCATTAAAGTTTGGTCGGTTGTACTCCCTTCCCTGTACCTGGGCTGGCATTGAGCCTGGTTTCTATCCTTCCTTTCTTTGAACCTAGGGGAGTACTATCCACCCTGGGACTATTCAAGTCCCAGGGTAGTTTTCCTTCCCTTTCCCCTGCTGTTTTAATATTGTGTAGAGACTCTGCCAGAGTCATTTTAGTCCAATATGATGTGTGCTTATACGTGTTCTGCGATATTTTGTCCCCTTTCTCGTGTATGGACGGCTCTATTTAGGTCAAATCTTCTATGGTTTGTTTTCTTATCTAATCCTGTCTGTGTATAATTTTGAATCGTATCCATAAATATATATGTGTTAAAAAAAATAAACTGTCTATTTGCGTAGTATCTTTGTACCGTGAGTGGACGAGTTGCATTTTGTTATTTGTTATCTAGTTTTTCCATATGCCGTGGGATATTGTTGTCCAGTTATTTTGGTATTGTTGCACCCTAGTACCTGAAAAAGGATTGAAATATTCCATCATGCAGACGTGATAGGAAACATTGTTTTGTGCTTTAAGTTTTTACTTGAAAGTGCCTTAGCACTTGATATAGGGATTACATTTTTCTGTGTTAGTCCTAAATCTCCCTCTAGTAATTTCTCTTTAGAGTGCACATTTATGAAGCATAATTATCAAGAGAGAGTTATTCTTTTGTTAGTTACAATTATGATTTAGTAAAGTTGTATAATTTTCTGGTGTATGTTTCAAGTTATTTCATAGTTACTTTTGAAATACCTTAGCATCCTAAAACGGATCGAAAATCTCTATCACACGGACGTGGAAGAAAACATGTAGGTAGTATGTTTAAGTCTTTAGCTCTGTTGTGGAAATACCTAAGTACTTCTGTAGGGATTGAAATCAACATCACGCGAACGTGATTAAAACATCATATTTTATTCCAATTTGTATCATTGTTTTTGTCATTGAATAATATCATATCTATATATGAGGTTATATA
The DNA here is from genome assembly GCA_028554795.2 of Sinohyriopsis cumingii. Classification (NCBI taxonomy): domain Eukaryota; kingdom Metazoa; phylum Mollusca; class Bivalvia; order Unionida; family Unionidae; genus Sinohyriopsis; species Sinohyriopsis cumingii. Next base: position 7,466,081 of record CM068837.1, on the reverse strand, counting down.
AAGAGGGTTATTAATTCTAGTAAGGATGTTATTTTTAAATTATTTGGAAGTTGAGGTTTATTCAATGCTGTTATGCGCAGAGTTTGGATATTATTTGTTTCGGCGAACTGAAAGTTATACTTGGCTATGGTGAATTGAAAGGAAGTGTTGTTCTTTTAAGCAAACTAATAATTTCAAAATCTTGTATTCTTTAGGTCAAAGAAAATTATTTGTTGATATACTTTCGGCAAATTGAAAGCTACACCACAAGTTATACTACATTGTTTTTGGTTTAAGTGTTGTAGTATTATATTATCATAATGCTTATACAGTATCGAGCTTAATAAGAAAAATGGATTGAAATTTGTAAAGGCGCGGACGTGATTGAAAACATCGTAATATTGGAAGTTTCAATATTGAGGTACCTTATCACCTCCTATATGTTTGGGATTTGTGTCTCTTCAGTCACGCGCATTTTTCTTGTTTTTATTATTGAGAATTTTTTAGGAAAAGTTTTCTTTTATTGTGTTTCGGATTTTTTGTTATATTTGTTGGATCTAATAATTTCAAAATCTCGTTTTCTTTAGATCAAAGGAAAGGACTTGTTGATTTAGTTTCGGCAAATTGATAGCTACACCACAAGTTATACTACATTGTTTTTGGTTTAAGTGTTGTAGTGTTATAGCATCATAATGCTTATAAAGTCCCAAACTTGATAAGAAAAACTTTAGTCTTCTTCCTCGGAGGACGATGCCCATCAAAATACCGAGTCGGCTCTTCTTTCGGGCCTTTACATATACTGGTACCACGTCACCTATCACGTTAGAACGACGAGTTTATTCTCAACTGTACTATCCTTTCTCAGTACGTGAGTACCGATCAAAACGCCCGACTATGACGAAGGGAAAATCGCTACGCATTATTAAGCCTTTCATGAGCGGTTCTTATTCAGGGAAGAAATCATTCACCCTTCACAGAATGAAAGGACAATCATTATGATTATCCCTTGTCCATGTAATACGTTTATTGTTAGTTGATACCTAAAACATTAACGTGAGAGCCTCGTGGTTCCATACATTTACCCAGAAGTACACGATGCCGTGCATAAATAAGTTCATGTATCAAAACATACGCTTTGATATTTAAGATGTACGTTGTTGTTGTTGTTGTGGGGTTTAACGCCATTTTTCAGCACACGACAGGCTATAAATGGCGGCCAGTATTAATGGTGGAGGAAGAACCCGGGAAAACCCCGGAAAGAACCACCGACCCACGAGAAGCTACTGGCAAGCTTTCTCACATACCCACGTTGGCTGAATTCGAGACTAGAACCGACGCAGAAAGAGGTGAGATGGCAGTGATCCGTAATGGCGAGCGCTTTAGACCACTATGCCACTCGGGGCCCCTAAGATGTACATAATTTTCACCATCAGCAAAGTTGACACCAAATTGTTGCTCATAATCTTAAATTTTATTAATTCATAAACTCACGTTTTCTATTGTTATTGATTTTCTCTTCTTGGGACTGTATATTATTTCCGCGTATTTACTATAACTGTTAAAATTACCTAAGGATTAAAACTCTTGCATCAAATATAAAAAATTAGTGTAGGTTATTTGATGCACTAAATATTAAAAGCACCTGAGAATTAAAAGTAACGAATCATATTAAAAAAAGGATCGGTTGTGTTTATGACATTTTTGTAAGATTCAGACTTAGAAAATGCTACCATATAGGGAGATAAATTAAGTTGCCAATTTTCGGAACTTTGTAAATTTCATGATTTAGTCTTTAACGATGACATAGAATTTTAAATTCCAGCGATCTACGTTAAATTTTTCCGATCTCCGACCTGGTTGCTAAAATGGTGCTAACATAGAATGGCGCGAAAATTTAACTTGAAAGGATTTAATGTGGGGCCAGGATATTATACCACAGTAAGATAGTATTGCTTCAGTTAGATAAAATATGATAATATAAATAAAATGTAATAGTGTCGATACATTTAATTACTTCACTTGTCTGAAAAAAGCAACAAAATATATAACGGTATGCCAATTTCCACGGTTGGTGCACATCTTAAAATACGGATGACGTTATAAACGGACAGACGATTCAAAATAGGCTGTTAAAGCAATCGTATTGTAAGAAAAATATTTTCATTACCTGACCGTCTTATCTATATTGTATTAAAACACTCATTTAAACATTTATATTTAAAAATATATTTTTTTAAAAATCACATTTCTATCACAAGCCACTCACAACGTAATACTCATATTGTAAAAAATAAATATTTTCCGTTAAATCAATACAGGGAATACCTCGAGCTAAGCCAAGGATCACTACCAAGAAAAGATATGAAAAATTACTCTAAAAATATATTGTGACAATGGGTACTGATCCAGAAGCAATATGTGTGAACCGAGTTCACCTTCTGTTGGGGAAAAAGGCAATCCTTTCAGGCCGTCTGCGGAAGTTTGTATAATTATAGTAACAGTGTCCTACATGGCAATGGGGTCGTCCATTAATTACGTCAACAAAATAGAGGGTGGTGGTGGGTTTGAAGAAGTTTGACAATTGTTGACATGGGGGAGGGGGGAGTTCAAGATAAATTGACGTCAATAATGTTATTTTTTTTAAAAAAATCAGCCACTATGCCCATTATAACAACTGAGGAACATTTGGCTTCCCTATGGAAGATGATAGAAGCTAGAATATAAACTCTCGATTTTTTCATGAATTCAAAGTGTTATAGTCAATTTGAAATCTGTTAAACAAGTAAAAGAAATGTATCAAAATTTATTTGTAGACCTTTTAATTTCCATAATTTTATTTTTAGCATACTTTTGGCATAAAAGCCAGCCGTATAAAATATTGTTAGTTTGTGGGGGGGGGGAGGGTAACATTTTATTAGGGGGGTCACTGAAAGTTTGACAGTTGTTGACAATGGGGGGAGGGGGGTAAAAAATTGCCTAAAAATTGTTGACATAATTAATGGACGTCCCCTATACCCAGTTTGGCGCAAACACTTGTCTTTGTTCAGATGTCGGCGATTCAGTTCTTAAATAACTTTAGAGATAATTATATTTGTAACATGTTTTCCACCTTTGGTCCCATTGACTTTGACCCAGAGACCATGTGATCAAGGTGGGAAAAGATGGGAAGCAAGAAAAGTAGGTCGTCAACAAGTATATCTTTATGGCTATCAAATAAAAAGTTTTTGAGGATACTTTAACATGGAATGACTTTAAATATATGTTATGCATATATAATTTGTATTGTGTGGTTGACCTTTGACCATAGTTGAGGGTAGGAGTTTGGGTCTACTTGACTAATGTTTTGTTATTTTGTAAACAACATATTACATAGCTAATCTTTGTCTATGATTAAAGATATTTTAACATAATTGCTTCTTGAGATAAAAATACTTTCTTCGGTTTGAATCCAGAACATTAGTATTCCCCTTGATAAAAAATCCGGTCTATCTGATGTTTCACATGTTCTTTCATAAATTTGTATTAAGAGAACTGACCTTGTTTACAAGTTAGAATGTCGTGGAAATGAACATTTGACCCTCATCCTCATTCTGTTATTATGTCTTAGATTTTTTTAAATAAAGGTAGTAATAAACAGAATTACTCATTCCATAGCTTAACATCAGTCCTAGTGGAATCAATTTTAGTTGTGTTCAGTTTTAATTTAAGAGGATTTATTTATTTAAATTATTAATTGGAATTACAAAGTGTTCATTGATATTTTAGGAATAAATGACTATTTTGGAATTATTGTGAATAAATTCAAGGACATTTCGAACCATACCATTGTCATACATCAAGACTGTTGACACATCACCACATTCCAAATTAATAGCACATCAGCACATTCAAGATTTTAATGTATTCTAAACACCATTGGAATTCATTTGAAATTCTGTTCTTTTAGGACTATTTGGGAGTTAATTCACAATGCTGTAAATTTCACTTTGAATCCAAGGGAAATAAATTATTTGTTGAATCTCACAAACCTTGTTGGTTATCAGTCTTTCTGTGACTTAGACTAAGACCATACAGTCATAACACCTCTCAAAATTCCTTGGGACCCTTCAGCAAGAGTGGACAAAAATTCAAAATAGAGTTATGGGTATTGAATTAGAAAGGTTCTGAGAAAAAGTTTCCTTGAAATGTTATTAACATCCATCCATTCCTCTAAACATTAATTCAATGTACAATAATGCAAAATAGAGGAAGCCCCACTCTCCAAATAAATTAATTCTAATTGTTTTCAGTTTTAAAGCAGACAATTGCAAAATGCTGCTATATTGCAATAGCCTGCTATCAACTTTCCTTCATTTTAATATTGCAAAATGAAAACTCATCCATTCATATCATGCCTAACATTAGTAAGGTAACTCCTTGAGGTCTCCATGCACAAAGTCAGATAAACAAGAAGAGCAACACTAATAACTCCTTGAGGACTCTATGCACAAAGTCAGATAAAGAAGAAGAAAAACATGGATAACACATTGAAGACTATGCACAATGTCAGATAAACAAGAAGATAAACATGGATAATACATTGAAGACTCTAGGTACAAAGTCCGATAAACAAAATGAGCAGCATAAATAACTCCCTGAGGACTAAAAGCACAAATCAGATGAACAAGGAGAGCAAAATGGATAACTCCTTGAGGACACAAGGTATAAGCTCACATTAATGAGGAAAGCAATTGAGGACTTGGTGTTAAAACTCACATTTATAAGGAGAACAAGATAGCTTGAGGTACAGGATCACATTAATAAAACATAACTGGTACAAGCTCACATTAATAAAGAAAGCAGCAAGGACAAATCCTTGAGGACTTGAGGTAAAAACTCAGATTAATAAGTAGAACAACATAATCTAATGTATAAGCACACATTTAATAAGGAGGACAACACAGACAGAGTAAAAAAAGAAATACGTGTCTATAGGGAAAAACCATTGCAGGAACAACAATGTGGCTGGGTGACTATGATGAAACAGTCTTATTATACAGAATCTCCATTATAACACAATAGTTGGGGTGTGTTATTACATGGAAGCTTCAATATAACACAATGGTTGGGGTGTGTTATTACATGGAAGCTCCATTATAATACAATGGATCGGGTGTGTTATTATATGGAAGCTTCATTATAATACAATGGTTGGTGTGTGTTATTATATGGAAGCTTCATTATAATACAATGGTTGGGGTGTGTTATTACATGGAAGCTTCAATATAACACAATGGTTGGGGTGTGTTATTACATGGAAGCTCCATTATAATACAATGGATCGGGTGTGTTATTATATGGAAGCTTCATTATAATACAATGGTTGGTGTGTGTTATTATATAGAAGCTTCATTATAATACAATGGTTGGGGTGTGTTATTATATGGAAGCTCCATTATAACACAATGGTTGGGGTGTGTTATTACATGGAAGCTCCATTATAACACAATGGTTGGGGTGTGTTATTACATGGAAGCTTCATTATAATACAATGGTTGGGGTGTGTTATTATATGGAAGCTTCATTATAATACAATGGTTGAGGTGTGTTATTTAATGGAAGCTCCATCATAACACAATAGTTCGGGTGTGTTATTACATGGAAGCTTCATTATAACACAATGGTTGGGGTGTGTTATTACATGGAAGCTCCATTATAACACAATCATTGGGATGTGTTATTACATGGAAGCTTCATTATAACACAATAGTTGGGGTGTGTTATTATATGGAAGCTTCATTATAATACAATGGTTGGGGTGTGTTATTATATGGAAGCTTCATTATAATACAATGGTTGAGGTGTGTTATTTAATGGAAGCTCCATCATAACACAATAGTTCGGGTGTGTTATTACATGGAAGCTCCATTATAACACAATCATTGGGATGTGTTATTACATGGAAGCTTCATTATAACACAATAGTTGGGGTGTGTTATTATATGGAAGCTTCATTATAATACAATGGTTGGGGTGTGTTATTACATGGAAGCTCCATTATAACACAATGCTTGGGGTGTGTTATTACATGGAAGCTTCATTATAATACAATGTTTGGGGTGTGTTATTATAATACAATGGATGGTGTGCACTGTGTGCCAGTGTGCTTTTATATGGAAGCTTCATTATAATACAATGGTTGGGGTGTGTTATTATATGGAAGCTTCATTATAACACAATGGATGGGGTGCACTGAATGCCAGTGTTTTATTACATGGAAGCTCCATTATAACACAGTGATTGGGTGTGTTATTATAGGGAAACTTCATTATAATACAAATGGATGGGGTGTGTTATTACATGGAAGCTTCATTATAATATAATGGATGGGGTGTGTTATTATATGGAAGTTTCATTATAATACAATGGTTGGGTTGTGTTATTACATGGAAGCTTCATTATAATACAAGCTTGGGTGTGTTATTACATGCATGGAAGCTTCATTATAATACAATGGTTGAGGTGTGTTATTACATTGAAGCTTCATTATAACACAATGGTTGGGCTGTGCTATTACATGGAAGCTCCATTATAACACAATAGTTGGGGTGTTGTTATATAGAAGCTTCATTATAATACAATGGTTGGGGTGTTTCATTATATGGAAGCTTCATTATAATATAATAGTTGGGGTGTGTTATTATATGGAATCTCCATTATAACACAATGGTTGGGGTGTGTTATTATATGGAAGCTTCATTATAATATAATGGTTGAGGTGTGTTATTGTATGGAAGCTTCATTATAACACAATGGTTGGGGTGTGTTATTACATGGAAGCTTCATTATAATACAATGGTTCGGGTGTGTTATTATAATACAATGGATGGGGTGCACCGTGTGCCAGTGTGTTATTACATGGAAGCTCCACTATAAAACAATGGTTGGGGTGTGTTATTCCATGGAAGTTCCATTATAACACAATAGTTGGGGTGTGTTATTATATGGAAGCTTCATTATAATACAATGGTTGGGGTGTTTTATTATATGGAAGCTTCATTATAATACAATTGATGGGGTGTATTATTATATGGAAGCTTCATTATAATACAATGGTTGGGGTGTGTTATTATATGGAAGCTTCATTATAATACAATGGTTGGGGTGTGTTATCATATGGAAGCTTCATTATAATACAATGGTTGGAGTGTGTTATTATATGGAAGCTTCATTATAATACAATTGATGGGGTGTATTATTATATGGAAGCTTCATTATAATACAATGGTTGGGGTGTGTTATTATATGGAAGCTTCATTATAATACAGTGGTTGGGGTGTATTATTATATGGAAGCTTCTTTATAATATAATGGTTGGGGTGTGTTATTATATGGAAGCTTCATTATAATACAATGGTTGGAGTGTGTTATTATATGGAAACTTCATTATAATACAATTGATGGGGTGTATTATTATATGGAAGCTTCATTATAATACAATGGTTGGGGTGTGTTATTATATGGAAGCTTCATTATAATACAGTGGTTGGGGTGTATTATTATATGGAAGCTTCTTTATAATATAATGGTTGGGGTGTGTTATTATATGGAAGCTTCATTATAATACAATGGTTGGGGTGTATTATTATATGGAAGCTTCATTATAATACAAAGATTGGGGTGTGTTATTATATGGAAGCTTCATTATAACACAATTGATGGGGTGTATTATTATATGGAAGCTTCATTATAATACAAAGATTGGGGTGTGTTATTATATGGAAGCTTCATTATAATACAATTGATGGGGTGTATTATTATATGGAAGCTTCATTATAATACAATTGATGGGGTGTATTATTATATGGAAGCTTCATTATAATACAAAGATTGGGGTGTGTTATTATATGGAAGCTTCATTATAATACAATTGATGGGGTGTATTATTATATGGAAGCTTCATTATAATACAATGGATGGGGTGCACTGTGAGCCAGTGTGTTATTACATGGAAGCTCCATTATAACACAATAGTTGGGGTGTGTTATTATATGGAAGCTTCATTATAATACAATGGATGGGGTGCACTGTGAGCTGGTGTGTTATTATATGGAAACTCCACTATGAAACAATGGATGGGGTGTGTTATTATATGGAAGCTTCATTATAACACAATGGTTGGGGTGTGTGTGTGTGTGTATATATATATATATATATATAAGCTTCATTCTAATACAATGGATGGGGTGCGCACTGTGAGCCAGTGTGTTGTTACATGGAAACTCCACTATAACACAATGGTTGGAGTGAACTTTGTGCCAGTGTGTAATGCAATGTATTGTACAATATCAAGACAAATCATTGAAGAAAATCTTACATGTGTATCAACTTTCCTTAAATATTGCAAAATGCAAACTCATCCAAGTGTGTTATGCCTGACATTACTAAGAAAAGGAACATGGATAACTCATGGATGACTGTGGGCATAATGTAAGACAAACAAGGAGTGAATATTTATACTTCACTGAACTAATTAATGAGAACTAATTACAATCTGACTACCATAGTTTTGTGTTTTAATGTACTATTTAGGAATCTTCTTGGGACATTCTTAAGTACAATGCTTCTTTTCTCAAAGCACAGGTCACTTCTTTGACTCCATAATACAGCATCATATAGATGGAACATGGAATGCCAAATTCAACTCCTTCAGGAACTGGTCAGTATAAGCATCACATAATTTTTTTAAGTATGAAATTGAATAATTAACAACAGGTATAACTCTGTCTAAAATGGAGTGGAAAATACAAAACCCATGAAAGACAAATCTAGGTTTATGAAACAATGTTCACATTAAATTTCAGTATGTTGACTGATTTTTGATATATCCAGATTAAAAGCAACATTCAGTGTAAAGACATGAAGTGGATTGAGATGGCTCACAACTCTGCAAGATGATACAGATTAGACAAAACCAATAAAAGTTATATCTAGGTCTAGGAAACATTGTTTTTACCAAATTCCATTGAATATGTTGGAATGTTCTTAAGCTTTGATGACTGCAAGGAACATTTCAAACTTCCATATACATATAATGACAAGAATTTGCTAACTAGGGTCAAAGTTTGTCAAACATGGCATAAATAAGACTGAACCCAGAAAAGTTCCATGTAAGTCTACAAGACAATGTCCATATCAAATCGCATCAGAATATGTTGAATGGTTTTTGATCTGTGCCAGATATAAGTAACATCTTATTTGAAAACATGTAGTTAATTGTCAAGGGTTATAAAAATTTAAAATAGAGCTGATGAGATAAAAGGCCCATTTGGTCTATTAGACAATGTTAACAGTAAACTGCATCAGAATGTCTTAAATATCGAATTGTTACATGATAAGTTAACTGTTATGGGCCATAACTTCCAAAAGGAAGTTGAGAAGGCAGAACCCTTAAACAGCATATCTAGCTCCATGAAACAATGCACACATCCAAATGCATCAAAATATACTGAATGGTTCCTGAGCTATGCTGGTAACAAAGATCTGCTGTAGTAGAGATTTAAGAGATTGAAAAAGGGCAATAAACCCTTTAAAACTGGACCTCCAATTTTTTTTTAAAAGGCACATATCAATGCAATTGGCAATTCCTTTATATCCTGATATCAAGTAATGAGTAAGTTTTGTCCAGCCTTCATGGTTACAAGTTGAGTGAATGGACAAACGGCTAAAAAGATGATATCGCTATAACTCATATATCTCAATGCGGGGTTGTAATAAATGATGACCTTACCATTACATGAATCTACAGGCCTAGAGATTATGTAAAACTGCTGAGCATGAGCTTAAGTTTAATTTTCAACCAACTACAAATTCCATCATGAAAGTCCTTTGTGATTAGTTAAGTACAAAATGTTATATTCATGCTCACAACGAGGAGCTGTATGATTTGCTGTAATACTGAACATTTCTAATTCTGAGCAAACCCCAGTAATCACGAACATAATTGTAATCCTGAACTTGTAATCAATAACACCTTTTTAATTTTTTTGAATATGTTAAATTTGTCAAACATATTCCAATGTCATTTACAAAATTCATTTTTTTCTGAAGAAAGCTAATGAAAATGAATACCTGAATTTTGTATCAGATATCAAATTTCAAACTCTGTATGTCTATCGGCTTCATACGTGATCTCTAGTTTCCAGGGGTTTCTTGTGCACTCAAGGAACTAAATCTGGGTAATAAGAGTTGATGAATCTAAATATAGTTTATGTGTGAGAGAAAGAAACAGAATAAAAACAAACAGATGATCATTTTCTCAATATATTTTTAAACTATAAAGCTCATAAAGATGGACATTTATTCCATGTTACACAGACTGACAATAAAGCTCATAAAGATGGAGATTTATTCCATGTTACACAGACTGACAATACACTATAAAGCTCTTAAAGATGGACATTTATTCCATGTTACACAAGACTGACAATACACTATAAAGCTCATAAAGATGGACATTTATTCCTTGTTACACAAGACTGACAATACACTATAAAGCTCTTAAAGATGGACTTTTATTCCATGTTACACAAAACTGACAATACACTATAAAGCTCATAAAGATGACCATTTATTCCATGTTACACAGACTGACAATACACTATAAAATACACTATAAAGCTCATAAAGATGGACATTTATTCCATGTTACACAGACTGACAATACACTATAAAGCTCTTAAAGATGGACATTTATTCCATGTTACACAAGAGTGACAATACACTATAAAGCTCATGAAGATGGACATTTATTCCTTGTTACACAGACTGACAATACACTGTAAAGCTCTTAAAGATGGACATTTATTCCATGTTACACAGACTGACAATACACTGTAAAGCTCATGAAGATGGATATTTATTCCTTGTTACACAGACTGACAATACACTGTAAAGCTCATGAAGATGGATATTTATTCCTTGTTACACAGACTGACAATACACTGTAAAGCTCATAAAGATGGACATTTATTCCATGTTACACAGACTGACAATACACTGTAAAGCTCATGAAGATGGACATTTATTCCTTGTTACACAGACTGACAATACACTGTAAAGCTCATGAAGATGGACATTTATTCCTTGTTACACAGACTGACAATACACTATAAAGCTCTTAAAGATGGACATTTATTCCATGTTACACAAGACTGACAATACACTGTAAAGCTCATAAAGATGGACATTTATTCCATGTTACACAGACTGACAATACACTGTAAAGCTCATGAAGATGGACATTTATTCCATGTTACACAGACTGACAATACACTGTAAAGCTCATGAAGATGGACATTTATTCCATGTTACACAGACTGACAATACACTGTAAATCTCATAAAGATGGACATTTATTCCATGTTACACAAGACTGACAATACACTGTAAAGCTCATAAAGATGGACATTTATTCCATGTTACACAGACTGACAATACACTGTAAAGCTCTTAAAGATGGACATTTATTCCATGTTACACAAGAGTGACAATACACTATAAAGCTCATGAAGATGGACATTTATTCCTTGTTACACAGACTGACAATACACTGTAAAGCTCATAAAGATGGACATTTATTCCATGTTACACAGACTGACAATACACTGTAAAGCTCATGAAGATGGACATTTATTCCTTGTTACACAGACTGACAATACACTGTAAAGCTCATAAAGATGGACATTTATTCCATGTTACACAGACTGACAATACACTGTAAAGCTCATGAAGATGGACATTTATTCCTTGTTACACAGACTGACAATACACTGTAAAGCTCATAAAGATGGACATTTATTCCTTGTTACACAGACTGACAATACACTATAAAGCTCTTAAAGATGGACATTTATTCCATGTTACACAAGACTGACAATACACTGTAAAGCTCATAAAGATGGACATTTATTCCATGTTACACAGACTGACAATACACTGTAAAGCTCATGAAGATGGACATTTATTCCATGTTACACAGACTGACAATACACTATAAAGCTCTTAAAGATGGACATTTATTCCATGTTACACAAGACTGACAATACACTGTAAAGCTCATAAAGATGGACATTTATTCCATGTTACACAGACTGACAATACACTGTAAAGCTCATGAAGATGGACATTTATTCCATGTTACACAGACTGACAATACACTGTAAAGCTCATGAAGATGGACATTTATTCCTTGTTACACAGACTGACAATACACTGTAAAGCTCATGAAGATGGACATTTATTCCTTGTTACACAGACTGACAATACACTGTAAAGCTCATGAAGATGGACATTTATTCCTTGTTACACAGACTGACAATACACTATAAAGCTCTTAAAGATGGACATTTATTCTATGTTACACAAGACTGACAATACACTGTAAAGCTCATAAAGATGGACATTTATTCCATGTTACACAGACTGACAATACACTGTAAAGCTCATGAAGATGGACATTTATTCCATGTTACACAGACTGACAATACACTGTAAAGCTCATGAAGATGGACATTTATTCCTTGTTACACAGACTGACAATACACTGTAAAGCTCATGAAGATGGACATTTATTCCTTGTTACACAGACTGACAATACACTGTAAAGCTCATGAAGATGGACATTTATTCCTTGTTACACAGACTGACAATACACTGTAAAGCTCATGAAGATGGACATTTATTCCTTGTTACACAGACTGACAATACACTGTAAAGCTCATGAAGATGGACATTTATTCCTTGTTACACAGACTGACAATACACTGTAAAGCTCATAAAGATGGACATTTATTCCACGTTGCACAAGACTGACAATGCAAATAAATCAGTAATTTAGCACAAAAATAACTGATGATGGAATATCTAAATAAATTTAAAATGCACTACAAAATATACTCAAGTAAATCAGCTAAAAACAAATTAGAGCTTACTGTACTGAAAGGATCCATATTTCAACACAAGGTGAATTAACAACAAATGTTCTGTATAAGTTTGAAAAGATCTGAATACTGATCAATCCAATGGGCCCCATTTACCGTATATACTCGCGTATAAGCCGAAAAATTTAGGAAAAAAATAAGGCCTGGTAGAAGGGGGGGTCAGCTTATCTGCGGGCCAAGGTCCAAGTCTGAAATTTTTAACGCTTTTTTCCCTCGATTTTTAGCATTTATTGTTTCTGTCGATCGCCGAAGATGAGATCGCATGCCACATGGCTCATAAGATTTGTGCTGTCGTGAAGTGAAACAAATATTTTATTTCTAACTTAAGTGGTAGGATAATGAATGAAAAACATGTTTTAACGTATTGACGTGTATTTGACAGATTCCATCCACCAGAAAATGCAGCCATACGTGTTATTTGAGCCATGGTGGTGCGTGTATTTTCCAAAAGAACCGCCATATTTAGTAATCTCCAGTCAAGTATTTAACCCTCAGCTAATCAGTAATCATTGAACTCTACGGTATCGTACAAATGTAGGCTAGCTTATTTCAGTGTAAATATGAAGAAAAAAAATCTACGTAAAAATATAAAAGAATTACTATACTGAAGGTATATACGACAAACATTTTGATCGAGAGTAGAAATGTACGATAGTCTTAAAGGAACAATATCGAGAGGCTCCATAGGGTTTGTTGTGCGCACGCTTAGGAGGGGTAAATAACAGGGCAATATACGAGTCAGCGTGAATAATTGTAAAACAATATAATTTGTAGAATTTCTTTGACAGGTGTTTTAGAAGTAATCGGCAGCTACAGTTTATATACTACTGTTGTTTAGTTATTAGTAAAGCAAAGTGGTTTGTTAGCGGTTGAGTGTTGTACAATAGCTACCATATGCTTAATCTGTGGTAAAAGCCTCGGGGATAATATGCAGAGATCTCGCCAGGATTTTAAAACTAGGAGTCCGTGACTCCTATTTTGGTAAAAATAGGAATCCCACCATCAAAAGTTGCAGTCCCTTCCTTCCTACAGAATCAACATAAACGTACGTGCATCTATTTTTAGAAGGAGAAGTTTTCATAATGTAATCACTCACTATAATATAGCTTCATTACAAATGGTCCATTGACAAGATCACAATTTTTTTTTTTTTTTTTTTTTTTTTTTTTTTTTTTTTTTGTCTACGTCCTTGTAGTAATTTTAGGCAATTATTAAATAGTATCTTACTTGCTGTTTTTTACCTGTATTTTCGCAAATACGTGTCATATCGGGAAACAGATTAGACCTTAAAGCGCATCTCGCGAATTACACAACATAGCATTGTCCCATATGTTTTCTGACCTACATAATTTTCAATTTAAAGTTAAATCTTTAATAAAATAATACCTTGGCTTTGCTTTCAATGATCTGTATATTTTTCTGAAAATAGTTGCCTGATGGTTTAGAAAACAGACAATCTAATAAACTGGTACATCCCAGACTTAGCGAAGTCTGTCATTATTTCCCGTTAAGCCTAATGGTTCACTTAGAGTTTCAAACTAATTTTATGACGAAATAGTGTACACGAGGCAGTTAATAATCACCGATTCTGATCTTAAAACACAAGTTTGTATGTTTTATCATTAAAAGGTATCGTGCAGGAAATTGGTAGTTGCTACTTTGCTCGGAAAAGGGTTAATGGTCAATCAGCTATCAAAACATATGCATGTGAATGGGTAAGAATTTGTTTGTCAACGTAATTGATATCAAAACTAGGCCTAGCAACTGATGTATTGATGAATACATTTTGCTACAACACTAGAACTAACCCGGCTAAGGCGAGCTGCATTTTAAAAAAAACGTATGGTCAGTCAGTGTACCTCTTAAATAGCTATTGTTCGTCCATCAGTGATACTGAATTTTGTCAATCCAAGTCAGGACTTATTCCAAACACTAAGCTAGGCATCACACACTTTCTTACAATTGGCTACTGTCCTATCCGAACTATCAATGCTAGCAGCTTTAGCACTCTTCTGAATCTCGTTACAATCTTCGTAAGTTTGCCGTTTAACCCCAAAATACTTATCCAAATTTACGAATGGCATTTTGTCTCAGTCTCAACATGTCTTGATTCTCTTGCACTACTTATTCCGATACATTCGGAAATGAACACAGTAACGAAAGCTAAAGTTGTTTATTTTTTATGTACATTTATAAATGACCACATGTACATCTCTGGGTCTTTCTGACTATGAATTCAATGACTGTAAATATCAGTACATTTTCGCATCCGGCCACCAGTCAAACAAAGCCTTTGATCTTGCCGCACAGCTATTGCATCATGTTCTTTTTGATGTACTCTTATAATGGCAACATTTATCTACATCAAGGGGTCTTTCAGTCACTGAATTCTGTCATTGTAAATATCAGCATAGTTAATTAATCATCACATTTTCCCACAAAGCAGGTGGCTGAAGCAGGACTGGCAAGTCTTTGAAATTTGCCGCACACCTATAACATGCGTCCAAATACACGTAATTAAGCGTTTCCGAGATCTCTGATAGTTTTGTTTTGTTGCACAATGCCAGTGACTTTACTAATCAGATGTATTGTTTAATGAGATATGGTTGTGGACATGGTTTCTGCTCAAAGTTATAAACTGTCACAATGCTTGAATAATGTCCACGCTGAAACCAATCATATTTTGATCACTTGAATCACACTATCGGATAACCATGATGACAAAGACGACATATATGATGAAAGCACGCCCGTAACAGAAGCCGAGTTTCGTGAACAGTTTAGCGAGTCTGATACAGAGCCAGATTTTGAAGGATTCTAAAAGTGATAGAACTTTTATAATTCATGGTTTTAGAATGAGGATTAATTAAATTTCCATTAAAACTTAACACTTTAGATTTGTTTTTATTTCAACATATAAATTAGCTTTCTTACTTTCATTTTATTTAATAATGTGATTTGCTGAAATAAACGTATTCAGAGCTCACTTTGTGCATCTTGTGATGTACCGGTAGTCTAGAAATTATGGGTCGGCTTATACGCGGGTCATGCACTTTATAACAGTTTTACCACTTCAGTTTGGGGGGTCGGCTTATACATGAACGGGCTTATACGCGAGTATATACGATACTAATATTGACTCTGTAGGACCTTAAACAGACACACTTTGTGGACACAAAAGAGTTTATTTAATGTGCCATAACTCTACAAACTCATGATTTTAAATGCTGGCAGTCAAACTTGTGTGGGAATTCAACACCTTAAACCTGTGTGCCAAACATCTGAAAACCAATGATTCCTATTTCTGTTAAAATAAAAAGACAAAAGTCTGAAAATGTATCCTTAAAGTTAACCTCATGCAAAGTAGGTATCTAAAATTTAATCATCAGAGATTTCAACAATGTGAAGTTGCTACCTAAATCTGTAAAATTCTACCAAACATATATATCAGTATTTTGATGAAACCAAAGTGTGATGGATGGTGAATCAGGGGCCATAACACCTCTAAATCAAGGCTTAAAAATATAGAAATCAAACTCATATGAAGTCTTCTTTATAGAAAGATGTAAATCAAACTTTTATGAAGTCTACTTTATAGAAAGATGGAAATCAAATTTGTATGAAATCTTCTTTATAGAAAGATAGAAATCAAACTTGTATGAGTCTTCTTTATAGAAAGATAGAAATCAAACTTGTATGAGTCTTCTTTATAGAAAGATAGAAATCAAACTTGTATGAGTCTTCTTTATAGAAAGATAGAAATCAAACTTGTATGAAGTCTACTTTATAGAAAGATAGAAATCAAACTTGTATGAGTCTTCTTTATAGAAAGATAGAAATCAAACTTGTATGAGTCTTCTTTATAGAAAGATAGAAATCAAACTTGTATGAAGTCTTCTTTATAGAAAGATAGAAATCAAACTTGTATGAGTCTTCTTTATAGAAAGATAGAAATCAAACTTGTATGAAGTCTACTTTATAGAAAGATAGAAATCAAACTTGTATGAAGTCTACTTTATAGAAAGATGGACATTAAACTCATACACAAAATTTGGTTGAAATCTAAAAATCCTTATCTAAATGATTGGAAATGCTGGAATTCAACCACCTGTCATGATAAGGCTACATTCCAAGCTTGGTTGAAATCCAACAAGTTCTTGCTCTAGTTAAAAAGTCAAAAGAACAGACAATCAGGGGCCATAACTCCTGCAAGTGATGTCATGTTAAACTGGAAATTGAACTCGTTAGAGGTCTCATCAATATAAAGCTGCATAATAGCAATGGACAAAATTCATATTGGCAGTAAATTCTCTTGTGGAAACCATATAACTGATTGATAGTTATCATGATTAACATTGGACTGAGACAATTTTGTTGAATATGCAAAACAAGTTATAATTTATAAAACAATCTAGCACCTGCATTGTGTACAAAGGGTAACAACTGCTTGCATCAAAAGGTATGACAAATTTTTGAGAAATACATAATTACTTACTGCAATAGTCATGATTCTTATCAACATTTTATTATAGAGTTATTTCCATATTAGTGAGATTAGAACTCCCCTTCTTATTTTGAAGCATGTAATTATATCTGTAATTTTGAGTGCTGACCTTCATTTGACGTTGCCAAAATATACAGTTTAAGTCACAGAGGCCTTGTTAAAGTTAACTTTCAAAGAACCTTCATGGACAGAACCAGTTAATTTGATCCCACCCCAAAATCATGGTAAATGATATTGTAATATGTTAATAAGCATAGGTAATCTTTATTTAAATTGTAATTATTAATAATGAATATCTACAACATCGAGACATTAATTTATATGTCAGTAAATGATATTTATTGTTCTTTTTAAGATTAAAAGGTTTGCTTGAAATTGAAGGTACACAAAGAAAACACAAATATTGGCAAGAGAAATGGCAGTGAGATGTCAGCCACATGGTAGTTAAATAAATCTGCTTGTCTCCATTGTTAGATATGTGTGTTTTTAAAATTAAAGCCTTATATATAATAAATATGCACAAACTCCAACAAACTAATTAAGTTTACATGGCTGAAACTACTGGTACTGTTGCAGTATTGTAACAAACCAATCAGACCTAAGTCAGTATTGTAACAAACCAATCAGACCCAAGTCAGTATTGCAACAAACCAATCAGACCTAAGTCATTATTGTAACACACCAATCAGACCTAAGTTGCTGCACTATCGTTTGGAGATACAATAACCAAGACTACTGTGTATGTATCAGCATAGTTTAGTATTTTATTTAATTTTAAGTTACTTTTTGATGAATGTTGCCATTTTCATGAATATAAATGTAACAATTACAAAGTCTCAGTTTACACAAATATTCCAAGAAAGATTAATACTTTTGCAAACTCTTTTCAAGTGTATAAAGAAAATGCCATTGCCTCTAACCTAAATCCCTTTGCTACAGTGGAGTGGACATGGTCAAGAAACTAGGTCAGCTGCCTCAAAATGAATAGAAATAATGCCATTACTCAACCAAAGTAACTTTCAAAGAACAACTTTCACTGGTTAATCTCTTCCATGATCTTGTTACAGTATAACAAAGCAATCAAATGAGAAAGCAAAGCTGGTTTTAGTAAAATAAATTTCTCTAAGAATACTTACCCAATCACATTAACATCAGGTAAATTCTCCACTACATCTCAAATCAAGGACATATGAAAAAATGAAAAAAATTGTCTTTCCAGTGAAGAGACTCTTCCCAACCATTTCCTTTACCGCTCTTCACCAGGTGGCTTTCATTGTTCACAAGTTATAACTTAAATCATACCTTACTGAGGATGCTCACATTTGCAGGATGGTGTGTGTGTGTGTGTGTGTGTGTGAAGGGGGTGTATGTTGGTGTGTGGTATCAGTAATGTGATCGGCTAAATGTGTGTGTGTGTGTGTGTTTTATTTTTAATGTACCGGTAACTTTAGCAATTTTTCAGTCATATCGCTATGATGTCTGCAGTGTGGCAGTTTAAAGTGATGTCTAGCACTGGGGCATCATGTCGCAAGCATGTGGTATGATGTCCCACCCAGTCATATTATCCTGACTCCAGGCTGACCAGTCGTAACACTAACCTTTTAATGCTAAGCAGATTGGCAAAGTAATCTCTGAAAAACATAATTTATTAACATTTTTACTTACTCATTTGAATACATTCCCAATCACATTAATGCTAGGAGAATAGGTGATAAGGAGAGGCAATGCTGAGCATCCTCCCTATCTCCCATCAACTCCCTCGAGGGAATGAAGATTCTTCCCTGTATGAATGTAAACCACATTCTTAATATCAGAGCAGTGCAATTGAAGGTCATATATGCTTTGACAACATTACACAGGTTTAAGAAAAGGAAGCAAATTCCTTTTTTTTCTGAGTAAGTCACTGGTTGAATTGAGTAAAGGCACAGTTTTATGTCGTTGTGGTAATGCTGTGTTGATTTCAAAATGGTCAGGTGATGGCCTGGGCAACAGCATCTGTACATACCAATTCAAATTTTAAAAATTATATTTGGTACAAAGACAGTGGGAGGGTAAACATAGCCCCAAAACCCCTCCCAACTGACTGAGAGTGCATCAATAACTCCTGCCTCTGGTTCTGTGGCTGGTGTGATGAATGTGGACAACCTGTGATTCCACCTTGACTCAAACAGATTCATCATAAATCTGCTCAAAGATCAATGAATTGGCCAGGACATTAAGCTTGACTGGAATTTTCGGATTCAGGCCTTTATATTCATATGTGTTGACACTGATGAGAAAATCACAAATCAGTATGTATTGTTCTGGTTTTTCATCTTCTGTTTGAGATAGGCCACCACCATTGAATTGTCCACCATACTGAGGACTACCTTTCCATATAATTTGTTTTTTCAGAAATGAAAAGAATTTGCTATTGCATTCAGTTTTGTTGTTTTGTTGTTTTAGGGTTTAACGCCATTTTTCAGCAGACGATGGGCTATACATGGCGGTCAGTATTAATGGTGGAGGAAGAACCCGGGAAAACCCCGGAAAGAACCACCGACCCACAAGAAGCTACTGGCAAGCTTTCTCACATACCCACATTAGCCGAATCCGCGACTCGAACCTACACAGACAGAGGTGAGATGGCAGTCATCCGTAACGAAGAGCGCTTTAGACCACTCGGCCACTCGGGGCCCCACATTCAGTTTTAGAATGTTGATATGGAGAGGTACTTTTTCTGGTCCCCATTTACCAATGACCTTGGTGTTGCTTGGCAAGAGAGAGGCTCCCCAGTCATGCAGGTTGGTGTCTGTGCAGATCTTAATTTCTAGCTTTGCTAAAGGAATTCCTGCCATCAGCCATTGTATGGGGGCTAGCAGGGCTACATGAAAAAGCAGCCAATCAAATCTGCTACTGTATTGAGGAGAATGACAAGTTCCTAAAGCTCTCTCACTCAGATCCTCTCCCTGTCAGAAATCAATTTTGCAAAGTCAAAACTTCAGGCTGTGTGCAATTAAGGGAATGATGGCAAACAAAACTGCATCACCATGTTGACAAATGCTGCGATGGAGTGATGTCCAACTTGTCCCAATTGATCAGAAACCCTAACTGACTCAAAGGTGACAGAAGAGCATATCTGCCCTTGACCAAAGATAAACTTGCCATGTGCTTTTGGAGAATGTCATGCAGATACACTCCTCATGAGGTTGACTGGAAGAGAGAGATGAGTAGTGAATGGGGACACCCTAGGGACAAGGGGACTTTAATGTTAAAAAGGGGTATATCCACTCTGGGGACAATGGAAATTTAACATGGGAAGCAATATCCACTCTGGGGACAATGGAAATTTAACATGGGAAAAAAAGACATCCGCTCTGGGGACAAGGGAATTTAACATGGGAGAAAGGTAATATCCATTCTAGGGACAAAGCCATTTAAAACAATGGAAAAAAATATCCACTCTAGGGACAAAGGCAATTGAACATGGGATTTTCTTTTTGTTTTTTTTTTAAAAAAAATTAAAAAATAAAAAATAAAAAAAGGGGTAGGCAATGGAAAGTCAATCTCTTTTCGAGTAATGTGGGTGGCCCTGAAAAAGGCCTTTGGTTTTATGTTAATATTAACATAGATGACATCTGTCACATCTTCTTCTTCTTAAACTCCTTCTAACTGCAGGTCCATACACAAGTACCCTCTTGAGGCATCCTTGTCTTTCTATGTAAACTCTTCTCATCCATAGACTAGTATCTGTCCTATCGACAACAGTCCACTTGGATCGGACATACATGGGTATGTCCATCCTGAACATCATTGTTGACACAAGGGTTGAAGATTGAACGTCGGTCCACATCTTGAGGCTCCGAGAACAGGTGAGTGATTGCGCTGAAATGCGCTTATTTATAGGGAGAAGAAGGATTGAAACGGGTTGAGTTTGTTGACCAATCCAAACACGCGTTACAAAATTCAGTCAGCCCGCATCCAATCCGAAGAGAGCAGTCTGTGACGTCACGTGGTCTATATAGATTCGCTAGCGCTTGTGTGCAGTCAATCTATGCGACAGTGATTCAACATGACGGAAACTCAGAAAACGATTCATTGGGGTGCACCAGCAGTGGAGACCGTCCAAGGGAACCCGGACTTACTTTAAGAAGAGGTAAATTGGGATTTTGTGGATTTTCTTACCTCGCAAGAATTTGTTCCGGAACCTTCGTCTCCTTCTTCATTACCGCAATTGGAGAATTTTAGACAGAGACAGAAAGAAGAATTGGAGAAATTTATACAACGACAAAAGGAAGCGGAACAAGCTTTTCTCCTACATCAACAGCAACAGCAACAAGAAGAGGTAAGAAAAAAACAAGAAGAAGAAGTAGCAGCAAAGAAACAAGAGGGTGAAAATCAAACCGTCACGGTACTGTTGGACATTTTAGCGGAGTTAAGAAGTCTGAAACAAATGTATCAGACTTCTTTATTACGACCGAAGAGAATACGACATTCCCGAGCTAAACACGCCAACCCTGTGACTAAGCCTGCCGTACCACCCTTAGTGATTTCAACCAAATCATCATCATCAGAAGTAGGCCTCGGCCGTGGCAAAGGCTTAAGGCAGTTAAAGTTGATTGCTTAAACTCACACCTACACCAAAAAAACCAAAGGCCCTTTTCAGGGCCACCCACGTCTCTCGAAAAGAGATACACTTTCAATTTGCCAATAACTCAAAAAAAAAAAAAATCAACCCATTTTACCCCTATAGTACGTGTATATGAGTGCGTGAGTGTAGCTTCTTATTTAAAATCAAAACTCAAAGACACTTACCTTATATAATTAATTTATTCTTGTATCCATAGTTACAATCCAATTCACAATTCTCAACAAAACACTTTAAAAAGTTCATAGACTTCTTCTGTTTCTTTTTTTACTCTCTCTGTTTTTTCAATTTCTTCACCGTCACAGTCTTTTCCTCTTCTTCCTCCTCACTTTCTTCCCTTCTTCTTTTCTTCTCCTGTTTCTTTTTCTTCACCTGTCTGCTTTCTTCCTCTGAAGAATCTCTCTCTTCTTCTGACTCCTTTTGTTTCTTTTTTGGGCAATCTGGAGACCAATGTCCTTTTTCTTGACAATAATAACAGGTATCTTGACTTCTGTCTTTTCTAGCCCCTTTTTTTCTTTTTTGACGGTCTGGACACTCTGAAGACCAATGCCTTTTCTTTTGACAGATATAGCAAGTATCTTGACTTTTATCTCGAAAGGAAGGAGAGTAGTCCGTCGGCTGGTCTGAAGAGAATTTTCTAATGACCCCTCGCAAAGCTCTGATGAAACGTTCGATTTGGCTAGTCTCTTCCATCGTTGTGCTCGGTTTGAGAGTGAAATGAATAGTGAAAGGACAAGACACACACCCTTTTATATACGCTGGTTTGCCATGACTATAAATTAGTCTATGGTGTTTAAACTTGAGTCATTTGACGTTTTGCACTTAAGATGAAACGATCCTATTCATTCGAGAAGAAAGAAGAAGAAGAAAGTAAGAGGCAGAAACGTGATCTATCGCCTCGTACCAGAGCTGAAGTCTTGGCACAAATTCATGCCAGTGATTTTGAAGAGGACATGAGTGAACCAGAATCCGAACCCTCTAAACAAAGTTCACCACCCTTAGTCAACCCTGAAAAGTACTATTCCATTCGAGAGACGGAAAAGCGCTCCTCTAGAAAATTTAGAACCACGGCTTACACCTACACGGTGAAGTTTAAAGATTTCAAGTCCGACGTACCATTGGAGAATGCAGAAGGGTTTATCACCGAGATGTGGGATTCTTTGCTCACCGCACTCAAGCGACAATGTCAACCCAAAGAAGACGATCGCTTGACACTATCCATAGATCACGACAGCTTGAAATCCCCTGTTTGGATCGAGTTTAGCAGACCCGCAGAACTAACCCCTTCGAAAGTCATGGACAAGATTCAACACGTACAACAATCTAATGACCAGTTTGACATCACCGATGGAAAAGCCACACTGAACATGGCCCACGTCTCTCCTCCTCAAGGGACTGGACGCAAAAAGATCTTATTGGTGGACGACCTTCGCAACACCAAAACAAGTCTCGTCCGAATTAAAAACCCTTAAGACCAGATGTGTTTAGCCCGTGCCATCGTGGTGGGACGAACCTATGCCAACAAAAACGACACGGTAGAATGGAAAAGAGCCTGGGAGACTATTCGAAAATCGGACCGAGCCAAACAACGAAGTGAAGCAGAACTCCTGTTACGACAAGCTGACTTGCCCAAAGACAAACCCTGTGGCATTCCTGAGATGCAAAAATTGCAAGATGCCCTAGCTCCACGATACACCTTGAAAGTGTACCCTCAAGAAGTGCGCGGGCCTCTGTTGTTTCGAGGGAAAGACTTTAAGGACGGAAAATACATTCACCTTTATCATCACGATGACCATTTCTATACCATTACCAGTATCACTGGATTCCTGGGATACAAATATTACTGTGAGAAATGTGACCGTGGTTATAATAATCGAGAGCAACACAAGCATTGTGGATCGAAATGCCCAGGATGTTTGGCCTCTCCACCCTGTCTGAGCGAAGGGCAAGAAAGAGTACATTGTCCTGCTTGTCTGCGCACGTTTGTCAGCCCTGCCTGTTACCAACAGCATCTGAAGACGCAAGGTTCACAGCAGATATGCGCTTGTCAACTGCTGGGATTGTGCCCTACGTGTGGACACGGCCTACGTACCAATAGTGCCAAGGCACACGTATGTTCAGGAAAGAAAAAATGTCACATTTGTCACCACATCGTGGACTTGGAACACGAATGCTACGTGCAAAAATACCAATCCCCACCAGAGAAAGAGGACGGTCACAAGAAGAAAGGCAATTTCATCTTTTTTGATTTCGAATGCATGCAAGAGACCGGTTTCACATTCCTAATTTTTGCGTGGCTCATCGAGCGTGCGAGAAGTGCATTCAAGAACCTATCTTCAGTCATTGCCCTCACTGCAGCAAAATTCCTGGAGGACGTGAATAAATCTTTCGAGGACCGAACACGCTAGCCGATTTTGCCCAATGGGTCTTAGACCCCATCGACAAGACATGGAGCCAAGGGGACATCGAACGTTACGGAGATTGTCATCGCCATGCCACGGTGATGGCTCACAATTTCTCCGGATACGATGGACATTGAGGTAGTATTGAGGTACTATACGGAACATGGCACCGAACGTCCTAAAGTGACTTTGAACGGAGCCAAAATCATTTTCATGCAAGTGGGACAAGTGCAGTTTAAAGATTCGATGAGTTACTTAGCCATGCCTTTGAGTCGAATGCCTAAAACGTTTGGAATGACAGAAATGGCTAAAGGGTACTTTCCACACTTTTTCAATACGGAAGCCAATCAACACGCCGTTCTACCCCATTTGCCTGAGGCTCACTATTACGACCTCGACAACATGCGTACCGAACAACGAGAAGCTTTCTACGCTTGGTACCAGGCTCATGCCTCCGATCCATTCGACTTTCAGGAAGAAATGCTAAATTATTGTCGTTCCGACGTGGACATTTTACGGCGTTGCTGTGGAAAACTTCGAGAACTGTTCATGGAACACTGAGGGGTCGATCCTTTGAAAGAAGCTTGCACCATTGCCAAAGCATGTTCCTTAGTGTATCGACAACGATTCATGCCTGAAAACACCGTGACTGTCATCAGTCCTCAAACGACCCACTATGTCAAACGTCAATACTCGGTCAAAGCCCTACGCTGGTTACATTACTTGTGCGACAAGGAAGACAAATGGATTCAGCATGCCCGCAACGGAGGAGGCGAAAAGACCATCGGAACGCATTAGGTCGATGGCTGGGACTTAGAAAACCCCAAGATCGTGTGCGAGTTTAACGGTTGCTTATTTCACGGATGTCCCGTCTGTTACCCTGACCTTGGCACTAAAAATCAGTTTTTACAACGAACCATGGAAGACCTGTACCAGGACACTTGTCAGCGACGCCTAAAGTTAGAACAGGAAGGATACCAAGTGGTGGAAATGTGGGAACACGAGTACGATCGCCGTATGAAAACCGATCCCGAGTTTAAAGGTGTCGTGGAAAGTTACAAGCTGATGGACCCCCTGAACCCGAGGGATAGTTTGTACGGAGGAAGGACCAATGCCACCTATTTGCTGTACCAAGCCGACGAAGAGAAAGGAGAAGAAATCAAATATTTGGACGTGTGTTCGCTGTATCCCTACGTGTGTAAATATTGTCGCTTTCCTGCAGGGCACCCACAATTGTTCACGGAACACATCGACCTGAAAAACATTCGACAATACGAAGGCTTGATCAAGTGTAAAGTTTTGCCTCCCACGAACCTATACCATCCCGTCTTACCTCACCATTGCCAAGGCAAACTGATGCTTCCTTTGTGCCGTACTTGTGCCGAAACGTGCAACCAAGACCAACCTTGTCAGCACAGCCAGGAAGAACGTGCCTTGACGGGAACCTGGGTCAGTGTAGAATTGTTCAAAGCTCTGGACATGGCATACCAACTGTTAGAAGTGTACGAAATTTGCCACTTTCCCAAGACACAACAATACCACAAGGGTGACCCCACGCAGAAAGGCATTTTCGCCGACTACGTGGATGCCTTTTTGAAACTGAAGCAAGAAGCCAGCGGCTATCCGTCCTGGTGTCACACTCCCGAAGACCAAATACAATTCAAAGAGAAATACTATGAACAAGAAGGCATCTCTTTAGACCACATCGAGAAAAACGAAGGCAGGCGATCGTTTGCCAAAGTGATGTTAAATTGCTTGTGGGGTAAAATGGCACAACAACCGTGTTTACCCAAGACGGAATATTCGACAGAACCTTCCCGCTACTTCCAGATGATTCACGACAAAACCAAATACATGAAACACGTGGACGTCGCTCGAGAGAATTTGATCTTGGTCAATTACGAAGAAGATTTGGACTTTGTACAAGACGACCCTTTTGGAAATGTCATCATTGCGGCTTACGTGACAGCTCATGCTCGCTTAAAATTGTACGAAGCTTTAGAACTGTTAGGGGAACGCGTCCTGTACTTTGACACGGACAGTTGCATTTACATCCATCACCCGAGTCAACAGCACCCTGACATCGAAGGAGACCGTTTAGGAGCCTGGACAGACGAGCATCCCGACGACAAGATTCTAAGTTTCGTCAGTGGCGGTCCCAAAAATTACGGTTACGAATACCGGGACAAACCAGGAGAAGTGCACACGACGTGCAAAGTGAAGGATTGACTCTGAATTATCGTACCAGTCGAGTGGTCAACTTTGGGGTACTGAAAGAAGCCTTGCAGTCTGGAAAAGATCAACACTTTAAAGTGACCACCTATCAACCGAACAAGATTGTACGTTTACCCACTCACCACATCGTCAGTCGACCCTTGGAAAAAGTCTATCAAATCGTGTACCAGAAGCGAGTGAGACTTCCCAATCACTTTACGTTGCCGTACGGTCATATCGGTATTGGTCTGTATATAAAAAGGAACCCTAGGCAAATCGATAGTTCATTGTGACTACCAAGACAAAGCGAACAAGATGAATACTTTCAGAGAAACACAAAACAAGCTCAGACAGGCACAATTCAAGTGTGGGGCTTCGGAAGTGGAATGCGATTGTGAGCCTTGCGATGGGTACGATACTGTACGTTGTGACCTTAGCGATGCCATAAAGCATCGTGGGGACTTTGTTCTCACTACCCCTATCATGGAAAGTGATGCTGTGCGTGTCAAACCTGAGGGATGAGAAAGCGATGCCGCTCGTCCTCTTGGACATTTTACTGGGTTTCGTTTTAAAGGGGAATGTTCACCTTCACGTCTACCCCCCTACGGATGTCATCCAGCCCTGAGCAAACTCCTGTCCATGTCACCCAACCGTCATCGAAACGAACCTGTGAAAGACGAATATTCGTTTCCTGTGCGTTTGTCGGAATACTGCGACTTTGAAAATCGTCTTCAATCGTTCAAAGGAAAATGGCCTAAGTATCTGGGAGGACCGACCCCCGAAGAATTAGCCAGAGCCGGATTTTTCTACTTGGGCGAAGGAGATAAAGTCAGGTGCTTCAGTTGCGGTGTGTCACTTCACCACTGGGAACCGCAAGATTCGGCCTACGTAGAACATGCTCGATGGTCACCGAATTGTCATTACTTACCCTTAGTGGGACCGAGACATTAAAGTAACTTACCATGTCGTTGACGAAGAAGAAACCAGTTTGACTAGGAGTCAAATGTTGGACATCACCGAGACCAGTATTTAAACTTCATTTCAAAAACGATATTGAATCATTACCTAAAGAACTCCAAGAGAAGATTTACAAGGAAGTTTGGCAGGGACTTGCCAGAGTGAAATCTCAATGGGTGACTGTAGAACTTTTGTGCCGAGAAATTCACAAGAGGAAAGTGAAAAAAGTCAACCAGTGTGTTAGATTTCTTTGGGTCAAGTGTGCATTCGTCCTATTGTATTACTCTAGACCGTTTACATCAAAAGAGTTCAGTGACATTCTTGGACGTTACCCTGAATGGCAGTGGTCAGAAATTACTCACTATGTGGATTACTTTTGCTCTAGGAGAAGATTGTGAATTGTACGGACTGACCTATTCATGGATACTTTACAAGAGAACATTCGTGCTTTGCCTGTGGAATTGAGAGAACGCATTTACCGAGAGCTGGTCAAAATACAAGTCAAACGTAAAGAACAATTGCATCCGTTACGTCACCAGATCTTTAACCACTGGTACCTGAATGGTATAAGAGAACTGATTCGTCAGAAATTGTTTCAGTGGTCAGACCTTGTTCAATACTTCCAGGTTCCCGATGATCCACGTGTTGATCATTTTGGTTACTTCGAGATTCACCTAGTGCAACACATTAAGAAAGACAAGGTAAAGGATTACCGACATATTTTACGTGGAATCTACTTAGCGGAAGAGGAAACTTCTAAACGAAGTCTGACGTTTCGGTTACAGTATGCAACATTTAGATTCCCCGCTGGAGAACGAAGATGTCTGACTAGAAAGTACGTGTATTGTTTCCGAAACAAAGAGACTATAAAAACATGCTACCATGCCACGACTTATGTCGTATGTAATCCAACAGATTCCGTGGAAGGAACTCAATGACCATATTCAAACCGTGGCTCATTACCATCAATTATTACAAGAACTGTATCCATTCAATTTGGGACGACGCATAGTGTGTGTCTTAGTGACTTGTTTTCTAGGATTTCATTTACCAGCCGATTCCATATGGACTCTTTACGAACAGTATTTACCACCCATTCAACATGAAAGTGGTGCCTTTAAATGTTCACGAGAGACTCCTTTTGCTCAAAGCCTTACGTTTTCATCTGGATACTTCTCGACCTCTACGGGAAAAAAAGATTCGTCAACTTTTAGCTACCCAAGACGTGTATGACGATGTGTGTGTAGCTTGTGACTTACATCCCCACTGGACAGATGTCCGTGCCTGGAAAGAATGGGATTTTGAGGCTTGGACCCAAGAAGTGGCCCAGTATGCACGAGAGTTGTTCAAGGAAAAAAGTTACTTTTCAACCTGTGTTAGTGACGGTGCCAGAAGAACCCGTCACCCAGGACAGGACTGTCGTGGACAGGCCTGAAAGACCCTTTCGGGAGGACACTTGTGTGACCTTATCCCCTATAGAACTGGTCAGAACTTTACCCAAAACATGTTGTACAGACACTTATTTTTATTCCACGTTAATGGTTATCATGTGCCTTTTATCCTTGTACTTAAGCCTTTGGCTTTTATGTATTTTTGTCTTTCGTATTCATGTTTAAAACATTCAATAAACGTGTTCTGAAAAAAAGTATATAAACTCTTGTCTTGTTTGTTTTCGTGTCACAAGTGACATTCCTCACACTATGGCTACCTCTGCTGTCTCTGCTCCCTCTTCCTTCACTGTCAAAGTCATCGACGAACACTTAGATCGTGCCAGTTGGGAGGCTTTGTATCTTCGCCATCCCTTTAACATGCTCATTGCTGGACCTAGCGGTTCAGGCAAAACCGAATTCGTCAAACGTTTGATCGAACATAAACATCATTTGATCGATCGACCACCTCAGCGGATCGTTTGGTGTTACAAAGAGTGGCAATCGGCGTACAGCCTCTTGCGAGAAAGTCAAGGCGATTCCATCGTGTTTGTGGAAGGCATTCCTAAAGAAGACGACGGCATCGTCTCTGACTCCCGTCAAACCCATTTGGTCATTTTCGACGACATGTTAGGAGAAGACGAAGAAGAAATTAAACTGTGGTTCACGCGCAAAGGGCATCAACGTAATGCCAGTGTCGTTTACATCACCCAAAATTTGTTTCAACAAAGTAAAGCCCATCGCACCATCAGTCTCAATGCGCATTACGTGGTCTTGTTTAAAAGCCCTCGAGATAAATCGCAAGTGCAAGTCTTAGCCAAACAGTTAGGAACGCCTTGGCTGACTCAGGCGTACGACGATGCCACTCAAACGCCACACGCCTATTTACTCGTCGATTTGAAACCTACGACCCCCGATGATTTGCGATTTCGTTCCCACTTGTTTCACCACTGGTGAAAAGACGGAGGGCCTGTCCTGTACACGACTCCGTCCTCGACTTAACTTCACTCCACAAAAAAAATCTAAAAAAACCTCAGACCCTTTTCGTCTGTCTCACACACATTTTGAACATAACGTCCCTTCAGTAGCATCTTCCCGTCAAATTGATTCGTGCCTTGTATGGCATCAGTCGAGTAAAAATTCCACAAATACGAGCTCGTGTCTTAGAAGCTAGTCTCAAAGAAGTCTTACGATGGTTCACAGTGACAGCGTCAATTACTCCAAGGAATCATTCAGATTCCTCATCAAACCAAACGCTTTTTTGATCGAAACAAAGTCGC
Organism: Sinohyriopsis cumingii; assembly: GCA_028554795.2. NCBI lineage: Eukaryota > Metazoa > Mollusca > Bivalvia > Unionida > Unionidae > Sinohyriopsis > Sinohyriopsis cumingii. The sequence goes on along the minus strand of CM068837.1, from coordinate 7,435,711 downwards.
TTTGACCCAACTGGCCGATCCCCGCATCGACACTCAAACCAAAAAACAAATCATTTTAAAACCTGGAGGGAGCGGTACTCTAGGAGGGGTCATCATTCGCTCTCTCTTAAGATGGGATCCTAATGCCCCCAAACTTCTCCCCAAGAAAAAAGTCAAACGAAGCTCCAAGAAGAAGAAAAAGACCAGGTCCCCAAGGAGAACTTCTCCAGTGGCGGGACCCTCCTCTTACCAGACACCACCCCGGAAAAAGAAAAGAAGCCCCCAGAAAAAGAAACAGAGAAAAAGTCCCCACAAAAAGAAAAGCCCACAAAAGAATACTAGTCGCAAGAGAGGCACTTCGGCCAGGACGCAACCTTACACTCGTAAACCACGACCTGCCACGGCGGTGACTGCGTCTTCGGCAGCCTCACGTTCATCCACTTCTCCGTTGATGACACCAAGAACTGAAGAGTACTTGGAGACGTTGATCACACCAAGAACTACTCCGTTGATGACCCCAAGAAGAACTTCCCCAGTGGCAGGACCCTCCAATTTAGTGGCAGTGGCTGCTGCTCACAAAGTACCTTCTCCCAAAATCAAAGTCCAAGAAAGATCGGGCATGTTACAAAGTTTACTGGATTTGTCCAAGCAAGAACTGGCTCGATTTAGTCCGTTGCGTACCCCTGCACGACGTGTCATGCCTGTCCTCAAGTTGATACGACGTAAAGACAATCAGTGGCGACGCGTTCCAGTATAAAAAAGGCCTGTGACCAAGTCCTGAAGACTCAAAGATGTCACCCTCTAGAAAACATCCCTCTTCTAAACAACCCCAAGGAAAGAAAAGAAAAGGACTGTCTCCTCGTTTAGTCAAACATGGGGACATGTTATCTGTCCTGTCCAAAGCTTCTCCACCTCTACGAAAAAAACTCATTCAATCAGCCTCCAAAGAGGTCATCAACACCGTGTGCGAATGTTGTTTGAACGTCTTGAAAGGCACGATCCCTTTGTCCAAACACCAGAAACAATGCTTAGGCAAACATCGTCACGTTCTTCGCCAAATGGTTCAAAAGAAAATTCCCATTCGTCAAAAGAAGAAGATGTTGGTCCAACGTGGAGGCATTTTACCCCTCTTGTTAGGTCCCTTACTGAAAGGAGTCTTGGGAACCATGTTGGGAGGACTGGTGGGAGCAAGATAAAAAGGCCCTCGGAAGTCCCAAGATCTCAGAATCGACCCCTGACAACCCCATGGAAGGACGAAACCTAGCTTTAGTGCCTTACAAACGATGGATGGAATACCATCGTTGGCAAGAACAACGCACCCCGCATTTACCTCCCAATCCCAATTTGAGCGAGATGTCCCAGTTACAACACGAATTGCAGTGCTTGATGGATCGCCAAGATTTGTCCGAAACAGAAAAATCGCAAAAGTACGGTCAACTCTTGCAACGACTGCAACTTTTTCACCAGAAAGCTTTAGACGAAACAGCTCTACCCACTCTGAAAGATTTTAAGACCTTGATGAAAAGTCCAGCACCATCATCACTACCACCACCACTACTACCATCTCCAGAGGTCACCAGAGATGCTACCCCACGAAGGCCTGAGGAAGAAGAGATGCGAGAAGTGTTTCAAACACCATCAGCAGCTCCCATTTCGAGTAAGATTGCAGCATCCTTGTTGACCCCGTCCCCGACACCCCAACGAGAAGAAATGAAAGCTTGGGTTAAAAAGATGATGTCCACTCCTCTTTCGACAGAAGTGAAAAAGAAAGAAGGGAAACCAGAAGTGAAAAAAGAAAAGAAGACCAAATCCATTCCATTGCCACCTCCACCACCACTACCTTGGACATTTACTCCCGTAGCCGATCGGACACGTAAATCCGTTTCCAAACCACCCTTTCGACCCACCCAAAGTAGCGTCACCGAAGAGTGGGTGACTTATTAACACACCAAAAAAAATGGAGAAGGTGTTAGCCAGCATTTACTACGATCCCTCCCATCCTGCAGATTACGCAGGAGTTCAAAAATTGTATCGTGCTGCCAAAATGCGACTGAAAAGTCTCCGTTTACCTCAAGTGCAACGATGGTTACAAGAACAAGCTACCTACACTTTACACAAACCCATTCGACGCAAGTTTGCCAGAAGTCGCACCCGAGTGGAAGGCATCGATCATCAATGGCAAGCCGATTTAGCCGATGTCTCTCATTTGGCCAGCTACAATCGTGGCTACAAATACTTGTTTTGTGTCATCGACGTCTTTTCCAAATTTGCCTGGGTCGTGCCCTTGACTTCCAAATCGAGCAGCGAGTTAGTGCGAGCCCTGCAACGGGTGTTGAAACAAAGCGCTCGTCACCCTCTTCGATGGCAAACGGACAAAAGTACCGAATTTCTGAACCAAGCTTTCCAAAAAGAATTAAAGAAACGTGACATTCATTTTTTTTTACCACCGAGAATCCTGAAACCAAAGCCAGCATCGTGGAACGCTTTCAACGCACTTTGAAAGAACGCATGTAGAAATATTTTACGCATCACCACACTCTGAAGTACATCGACATCTTACCGCACCTGGTGCAAGCGTACAACCAATCTTACCATCGAAGCATCGGACGTGCCCCGCAAGAAGTGACTCCCGAGAACGAAGTGTTGGTGTTTGAGCGCCTGTTTGGTACGTCCCCGACGAGGGCTGTCCCCAAGAAAAGTGCAGTGTTGGCCGAAGGAGATTGGGTGCACATTGGCAAAACCAAACGCACTTTCGACAAAGGTTACTTACCTAACTGGGCGACCGAATTTTTTCGTGTCACTGGACGAGTGCATGGCCGTCATCCTGCCGTCTATAAATTGGAAGACTCGAACGGAGAAGTGCTCAAAGGAACGTTTTATTTGCCCGAGTTACAACGTGTCACCAAAAAAGAAGACGACGTGTACGACATCGAAAGCATTCTCGAACGCAGAACCCGTAAAGTGGGCAAACGACGTTTCAAAGAAGTCAAAGTACGTTGGAAAGGATATCCACCAAGTTTTGATTCTTGGATCGACGCTTCGCAAGTCATCGACTATGAAAAGAAGTGACCATCATGCCCTTTCACACAGACGCAGCTACGTCGACCACTCCTTCACCCAGTTCTTCTGTGCAAGATTTACAAAAACAACCCTTGTGGGTGTGGTGTGGAGAACGTGTGCCTAAAAGGCAAATAGTCTTTTTCTGCCAAATCTTCGTGGTGTATTGTGTCATCGGGGCAGCCATTGCCAATTTGAGTTTGCAACAAGGAGACAAACAATTGTGGACCATTTTATTGAGCAGTTGCATCGGTTACCTGCTTCCCAATCCCTCCCTGAAATTCTCTTCGAACGGGAACCACGGAAACCTTGTGTCCAGTGCCAATGCGAGTCACCACTCCAACAACAACCACAACCAGAACCCCATTTTGGGTGGAGACACGCCTCTGACGTCCAGTAACCCCTCGGACAGCCACAGAACTCTGGAATTATGAGTCACCAAAACCAATTTTACTTAACTTTACCCAGTGACAGTTCCATGGAGGTGTTTCCCCACAACACGTTGTGCTGTTACACGGCCAAATTACATCAGGCCATCCCATTAGATCACGAAGCCCATTGGAAAGTGGCTTTGGTAGAAATGATTTATCCAACACAAATCAAAAACATCACTGAAACGCAAAACACTCTTGACGTCGAAATTCTGGACCCAATAGTGCAGCAAACCATGACGACCACTTCTCAACATTAATCACTTCCCAAGACCCCAATACCCCGCAGCAGCAGTGACCCTTCTCCTCCTTTTTACATTTATCACTTTAAAATAAACTCAGGCCATTATTTTAGTGGTCAACATCTGGTGGAGGCCATCGCTGACACATTCTATGCAGCATTTGACAAAGTTCTGACCGGACTAAAAAAACGTGTCACCATTGAGTACCACAAACTGTCTCACCGTCTACTCATTAAATTTGAAAGTGAGGATAGAAGTATACGTATTAAATTTTGCCCTGAATTGTATGACATTTTGGGTGGAGACCTCAATTTGGTCACGGACAAAAAGACCAAAAAGATAGAGAAAACAGAGATTGACAACAACGGGCATTTTGCAAGGTATTTTCGTTTCCCGGTAGAACTGAACCAGGGACTGAATTTGATGTTCGTGTACTCCGATGTGGTGGAGTACGACGTGGTGGGACACACCTCCGTGCCGTTACTGCGTGTCATTCCTTTCAAAGTAAATTCTGCCACGAACACTGACGAGGAAGGTGGAAACACTTACCACGTCCACCGCGAATTTGTACATCCTCACTATTTGCCTGTCAGCAAGTCGTATTTGGACACGGTCAACATTGCTATTAAAGGAGATTTGGGACAAAATATTCCATTCACCAAAGGAAAAGTCACGGTGAAACTCCATTTTCGAAGACGGTTCTCTCACGACTCGTAAGTCATGTATCCAGTGTACCGAGGGGTTGCTCGACAGCGAGGACACGGTTTAGGAGATATGTTGAAATCGGCCTTTCGTTCGGTGGCTCCGGTGTTGAAACCGATGGTGACACGAGGATTGCACGCCTTGAAAGATGCGGCACTGACACAAGGCAAAGAATTTCTCCAAAATGTCATCATCGACAAACAAAACCCCAAAGAAGCCTTCATGATTCAGGCAAAAATGTCTTGCTACAAACGGGTAAAGACCTTTTGGGCCGACGAGACACACCTATAAATGCCCTGCACGCTACCGAATCAGGCATTCAGCAAGGACAAGGCAGAAAGAGACGACGAAGAAAACAGCCTTTCACCAGACTTCACACGTCTAAAGCTGGAAAGACCAAGAAAAGAAGAACCGTTCGAGACTTAGACGTTTTCGATTATTGAGACACAGCAACAAAAAAATGATGCACCGAGAGTCATACGCCTGTTCCAAGTCGGAACTGGATCTGTTTGCCATGCCCCCCACCATGATGACCATGCAAGAATCCCAATGGGTGGAATTTCACCCCGTCTCCTCATTGACCAATTCCGCTCCCATCGAGTTTGAAATCAAGGGACAGCCCAAAGATTACATCGATCTGAATAGCAGTTACTTGTACTTGAAAGTCAAAGTTCTAGATAAGGATCATGGTGCAGTAGAAGACACTGAGAATATAGCTCCCGTCAACAATTTCATGCATTCCTTGTTCAGCTCAGTGGACTTGTACTTGAATAACAAACTGGTCAGCAGCAGCATGGATACTTACCCTTACCGTGCCTACCTGGAAAATCTCTTGACGTACGGAATAGATGCCAAGAATACTCATCTCAATGCTTGTGTGCAATGGGAACCTGACGAAGCGGGCAAGTTTGACACAATAAATAAAGACAATGACGGCTTTGAGGAAAAACGAAACAAAATCAAAGATGGACAAAGTTTAGAACTGATGGATCGTTTGCATTTGGACATGTGGTTGCAAGAGAAATATTTGCTGAACGGGTAAATGTTCGCTTGAAACTGAATCGTAGCAGTGCTGCTTTCCATTTGTTGGCTGATAGTAATGCCAAAAGCAAAATCGAGGACGTCAAACTCTACGTACGACGCGTGGAAGTGTTACCCAAAGTGGGAAACGACATTAGTCAGACGTTGAGCAGAACGACCGCCAAATATCCCATACGACGCGTGGAAGTGAAAACCTTCACCATTCCCACTGGACATCATTCCATGATCGAAGATCATCTGTTTCAAGGACAGTTACCCAAACGTTTAATCCTTGGTATGGTCTTGAATTCAGCCTTCAACGGAGCCTGCCATCAAAATCCTTTCCACTTTCAACACTTCGACGTGAAGAAAATCGAAGTCAGTCGCGATGGCAAGACCTTGTGTACCCGACCTTTCGAACCTGACTTTAGTGCCACGAAGATGAATTACTTGAGATCGTACTTGTCCCTGTACGAAGCCACCGGACAGTTAGGGACCAACACCAGTCACGGTATTACGTACGAAGATTACGCAGGAGTCTATGCTTTGTGGGCTTTCGATTTCACTCCATACCAAGGCAGTGACGAGGGACATTTTAACCCTATAAATCCGGCCAGATTCGTGTGGAACTTCAGTTTAAAGAACCACTGGACAAGACAGTGAACGTCATCCTGTATGCAGAATTCGATAATACCATAGAAATCAACAGTTTGAGAGAAGTCAGTCTAGACTGTTAGAAGCTATGGAAGACTGTTATCCCTCTTTACCTAGTGGAGAAACTTTAGACATGGAATGTGAGGAGACAGTGGAAGGAGAATCCCAAGACAAAGACGAAGTTGTCATGATGAAGTCGAGATGGCCAGAACAAGAAGCCCATTTAGTCTCCTGTTTTGCCAAATACTTGGTGGAGAAAATGACGGAATTGATCAAGAAAGATTGCTATGGATGTCAAAACGATCATCCCAGTCAAATTCAGCACGATAAATGCCTGATGCTGCGTCAAGAAGAAAAATTGGACGAGTATCTGGAGCAGCAGGGAGGGCGAATCCGACATTTTGTCCAAACGTCATTTGGTTTAATTAATACTTTCTGCACTCAGCGGATCCGGTGTCGTCAGCGCCTGGTAAAAAAAAACGACGACGTCGTCGTCGTTGTCATCGTCGAAGGGGGCCAAATCGACAATTGTCCGGAACGTCATTTAGTTTAATTAATACCTTCTGCGCGCCGATCCCAGCGTCGTCAGCGCCTGGTAAACAAACGCGACGACCGCGTGGATGTCATCGCCCTCCCTGCTGCTAAGTGGTTATCTACAACTAACCGAATATTTGGTCAAGTCCGATACGATATCGTGTCCGAGGATCATGTAAATTTATCGTTACAAATCCATGTGGGGTCGACTGAGCATGACTAAAAAAGTTTCGAAAAACATTAAAGTCCATGTCACCGCCGCACCATGTTTGCCAAATATTTCGTAGCGTGTGTGTATCAACGCCGTTGAACACAGCAAGAATATTACAGTTATCTCTGATTACTTTTGGAATCTGAGTGTATCGTTGAGTGACATATATCACGTCAGTGTTTTTATGCCTGCCTCTGGAAAATATCCTAGCTGGTTTTTTTTTGATTGTCTAACATAACATCATCGTACACGACTAGATTGTTAACGTCGCCATCAATATCATCGATACCTGGTGCATCATTGATATCTGTAATAAACTCAATAACATTTTTTTCAGCGATCGCTGATGCATTCTCGTTGAAATCTTTCAACACCTCGTAGCATCGTTGATCATCTACGCTAGGAGCAACCAAATACAACTTATCCCACTTCATCCATCTCATTATTAAATTGAGTAACAATTGCGTCTTGCCGGATCCAGATGGTCCGATGATAATCATCCGGATCGAGTTTGGTAACGCTGCAACATGCTTAACTGGTTCTCTTGTTTTAGTCGCTGAAAAGTCAATTATATTCATATCTCTATACATAAATTATGGATCTATATTGTGTGAAGTGTAGAGTGCGTACTGGCACAAATGATATGACAACCGTTACAACAAGAAATAACAGATCGGCACTTACTGGTAAGTGTGTACAATGCGGTATGAAGAAATTTAGATTTATTTCTATTAGACCCGGAGATGTTTTAAAAAAAGGCGAGGAGGTGATATTGCAGCCAAGTTATCAAAACTCCCCGGAACACCGTGGGCAAAGTATCCAGGAGAAAAACACCTCCCAGGATATAGCTACTGTGGCCCCGATTAGATATCAGACTCGATGATCAAAATCAGCCCAAACCCGGTGAGTATCCAATAAACGCTATCGATAAGGCGTGTCATGCTCATGATGTTGCTTACAAAAGTAGCGATCTGCAACAGCGTCATATCGCGGATGTAAAATTAATTCACGCGTTAAATGCTATTCCTGATAAATCCGTCAAAGAAAAATTGGCCTCATGGTTGGTAAAATCGGCTATGAAAGGTAAATTAATGATTGGAAGCGGAGCTTCTCGCGCTGGTAATTGAAAACGCTAGCGTTTATAATAACAACATGGAATCCATCTATTATTCTCCGAGAGGATACTGGAAGGGGAAGGCCGCAATTGGTAAGCTTGCAAGCGCTGCAAAAGTAACGAGGGCCACCGCGGCTAATTGGTTATCCAGACAGGTTATATGGCAACTTTATCTACCACCGCCTAAACAAATCAACTTTTCGCGCTTTGATATCAGCGTACCTAATGAAGTTCATCAGGCTGATATACTATTTCTGCCGCATGACAACGGTTACAAATACGCGCTAACCGTAGTTGATGTTGCGAGTCGATACAAACAAGCGGAGCCGTTAAAAACAAAGTCAGCAACTGAAGTAGCCGATGCGTTTGAGCGGATTTATCGAAGAGGTCCTCTACGCTGGCCAAATTTATTACAAGTTGATCCTGGTAGTGAATTTCGCGGCGCTGTTCTATCAACGCTGAAACATCATAGCGTCGCGATACGACGAGGTCATACTGCGCTACATCGTGACCAGGCAATTGTTGAACGATTCAATCGGACTCTTGCTGAACGGTTATTTGGGTATCAATACGCGAAGGAATTTATCCAAGAAAAACGATCTCGTGAATGGGTCAAAAGGTTGCCAGGCGTAATTTCCGCGTTAAATAACGAGATTACCCGAGCAATCAACATGAAGCCCAGCGACGCGATTAAAAAAAAGTATATACCCGGAAGATCAAAAATAGATAGCGTTTCCAAGCCGATTCTCGGCGATGTCACCGTGAGATATCTGTATGAACCAGGAGAGCTTGAAGGCGGTAAAAAAGAGCTACTGATCCTATTTGGAGTGTTACCACACATAACATATCAACGATAACACGATCAACTGATAGACCACCGATCTATAGACTGGATTCAACTGCCCCACAGCGGGGGTTTACACGCGAGCAACTACAAGTGATACCTGACGATACTCAATTGCCCCCGCGTGGTCTTAACTAGCGCCGTTGCGTCTATTGCACTCAAGACAGGTCAACCTCACATTGTTTTTGACATGACCGAGACTGTTATCGATCCTGTCCACGGTAAATTGGCGAGCGTCTTTATCCGAATAACGCCAGCGCATTACGCAATTACAACTCGCGCAGTGATTATTCTGTTGTTGTCGTAGCGAGATTATTAATTTGGCATCAATATCAAAACGCCGCTGTTTTTTTTTTTATCCTGTTGGCGGTAACCCGAGAGTTTTCTATCAATGACGCTTGCATCGATGACTCCGTCACTGGCTTCGTCACTGACTCCGTCAATAACAATTCTTCGAAGCTGATTTATCCTTCGTACTCGGGACACCGCAAGATAGACTAGATTTGACCATTCGATGCGATTATCAACCATCCAAACAATTGTGTCGGTGATGGTTAGTCCCTGCGAGGAATGTATTGTCGTTGCGTATCCTAGCGTCCACGGGGATTTATCAGCACGTAGCGCGTCCTCGACGACGCTGATATCAACGAGCACAATATCATTCAGCACGAGAATTTGTTTTTTTGTCCCTGACGCTGTCGGGCCTGGAATTTCAACTTCAATGTTCTGCCGCCGTGTATCCGCGGGTCTATAACATAACGGCACTGGGCGCGTTGGAAACTTTTCCTTATGCAACGTAAACAACTTCCGCTGAAGTGTGGCTCTGACTATCTTTCTGCTCGCTACAATCAAATCGTTTGGTTTCCATGTTTCCCAGAATTCATTTAACGGCGTTTCCGGAATCACCTCGCGGATTATTTCACATTGAATTCTATCCGGCTGTAATCTGATTAATTTTTTAACCTCGCGCAGTTGTTCATCAAGTGCCCGGTAATCAGTATCGGTTTCTTCATAATAGTCCACAAAACCCTTTAACCAATCATGTGGACCCTCGCCGACAAATGGTGGTGGTTGGCCATGATCCCCACACATGATTACCGCTGTATTCGCGAGCAGCAACCAATCAAGAAACATTTGTAAAACATCTAACGAAACAGTACATATTTCGTCCCAGATGATAACCTCAGGAATAAATTTTTCACCCATTCGATCAGGAGTCCACTCACCACCGCTGTATCGAAAAAAGCTGTGATAAGTAACGGCGTCAACATTTCGTTGTTTTATCTCTCGCGCTAGTCTATGGGTCGGTGTAAGCACGATTATACTTGCCCGCGTTCGAAATAATTCAATTGCCCGAGTCGTCTTTCCTGACCCGCCACAGCCGCTTAAATAAACTGTTTTGTGTCTACAAATTGGATCAGAACACGGTGGTGCATTAGACCATTCTGATAGATTATCACCGCGTAAGTAGTTGTTTTCAACGGTGACATCTGCTGACGGGGAATAATCGCGTCGTATTTCTTTTTTAATTCTCCATGTGCCCCAACTTTCGTCCGGACTAGTAAACTCGGCTACGTTTTCCTTATACTTCGCGTCTATGTAAAATGAATCAACGGCTACTCTAACCGCGGTGTCGGGAAATTTATTTATCGTCGAGAATAAATTGATAGCGGCGTAACCCAGCATAGACGCCCTCAAATGCAGATATGCCGGGCTGTCTCCATCGCTGTAAGTAACAACTGTACCCAACTTTGTTCCATTGGACAAGAAAGCTGTTTTGCAGTTCACGTATCTATTTTTCGCCACTGCGTCCTTGATTACGAAATCATATTCTGCGTCATCTATAATCAGCCGTGAGCAATATCGTTTGTAGTCGCAGTTTTTTCCACCTTGTGTGAACTTACCGATTATTCTTCTACCGAGATCTTTTGCCTCGCGGTTTCGTTGGTTGAATATCCTCCTGGACCATTCGATGATATATTCCTCGTCGGCATCAATGTGTTTTCTGGACTCGTCAATTATGCTATCTAGACGCTCCGGTTCTGGTAACCAGACTTCAGTCTGCGCCCGGTATGATATAATCGCGTCACTGACAATCAACGATACAAGCATTTTACAATCAATCATATACCGTAGCAGCGCTATTGGCAGCCACTTCTTTTCAGCCATGTGTCTACCGATCCAAATATAGCAACAGCGATGAAGTCCTGCCGCGAACTCAAATGATACTACGCGAGCGAATCCGGTTAAATCAAAATCAGGCAGTGGTCCATTAATAGCAACACGAGTCATTTCATGTCTGGGGTGTCCAAATCGTTTGAAATACTCAGCGGCGGATCCATACCCGAGAAAACTCGCTGGATAACAGGCAACCATATCAACGGAAATCATAGCGTCGCGGCTGTATTCAGTGTTCCATAGTCCACCGTGATAGTATTCCAAACAACTGGATTGTACATCCGGTAGAAATTCCTTGCGCGTTGGGCTCCACGCATTTTTCCTTGCTGCAACATGAGCCGCAACCGATGGAATCGTAAAACAATTTGTTAGCAGTTGTTCATCATGCTCTTCAAATTCCATGGCGGTTTTTTTCATCTTGTTGTGAAACGCTTCAGTGCGATATAATTCACCGTTTGGTCTTACAAACTGATCAAAGGTATCCGCATCGTTTTCAGCGCTGCGAAGTAACCACACTGACACAGGGTCGTTTTTACACAAACAAGCAATAGCATCAAATAGTTTCCTCTCCGCGAGAAAACCATCCTCTCCCAGGAATTCCCCGGGGATATACTTTACTGTTCTATCCCGTGGAAATACTGTGATCTCGGACGTCCATGCGTGTTCGTTATGATCAATAATTTTAATTGGGGCTCCATTTGATTTATACTTCGATTCGTATAATACTTCACCGGTTATCGTTGTAACGGTTATTGGAAATCTCAGCGACGTTTCTAATCTCGCTATGTCGCTGATGGTTGCTCCACGCTCGCGCACTGTCTTCTCCCACTGGTTGATTTTGCTGCGTCGTAAATCAGTCAATTTGTTTCCTCGACACGCATTTGTAAAATGCTGTATTATTCGTTCTGCTACACAATTTATCCCCGTTGACTGTTTCATCGGCGCTAGTTTTCCGATATCAGGTTTCTTATTTAACGGGTATATTCCATAAACAACTGCTGTTTCAGGATACGCTCGTTCATAGTATGGTCTGTCAATTCCGGTTAACAACCCCGGCTTGGAGTCGCGGCTAACAATGACTGTTTTCTTGTCGCTGAGAACTGGTTCAAATTTATCACGTATGATCCAATTACCTGATTCCACCCGGACAATAAATTTTACTCTGAAGAAATACTTTTTACCGTCAAGTTGTGATATTATCGTTGCTGCGCGGTTGTCGTTCATGGTAGTATCAACAACACCATCAATTCGAAATGTTGACCAACTATGAGATGCACCATCACGCTTGAATTCATTGATACAATCGCGTATTTTACTCAACAGGGTTCTATCGTTTATTAACGCTTTTGGTGCGTCCTTGAGGACTCTGTCGAGATTAAACCTAATATTTTTCCAGGGCTTAATTGCTGCTAATCTCTCGAACTCATCCATATAATTAAAACAAGTATTTAAATAAAAGAATATAGTATAATGAATCACTGCAAATGGTTGATGATTGGGTCGACAACCCCGTGCAATAAATCATGTAGAGGTGAATTCTGCGGGTATCATTTACAAAGCGTTCGTAATGGTTCTCTTGGCCCCCTCCCGTGCTTGGTTTGTCGCGTTGGTGTAAGAAGAAAATCGCAGTTGTGTATCAATTGTGGCGGAAAGCGATACAGAGAGTTAAAACGTTATTACGACAAGCGAATTAAAAACGCCGTCATTGACCCCACCGCCGACTTCGTCATCAAAACTCCTCAGGACTACATTGAAAGGTTTATAATTAAACCAAATAATGAATTAGACAAGTAGTATTATTATACAAATGGACCAAGAGTTCAGACCTCACCCTGTGCTCGTTAATTACGAGGCATCTCGCGACGGTGTTGTTAGAAATTGTAGACTAAAAAAACCAGTTGGATGGAAAAATAATCAGGGGTATTTGATGTTTGGTGCCGGAAAGAAGAAATATTATGTTCATAGGGTGGTATTTGAAGTATTCAACGGATTAATCGAGAATGGGCTTGTGATTGATCATATTAATAATAATAAGACTGATAATTCTCTTATAAACTTGCAAGCTATCTCGCAAAGTCAAAATACCAAAAAAGGCGAAACTGGTAAATACTCAAAGAAAGCAAAACCCGTAAAGTCATTTGATACAACAACTCACGAGGAAAAAATATTTCAGTCGATGAATGAGGCAGGAAAATATTTCGACATTTGTATCGCCTCAATACGATTTGTTGCAGAAGGAATACAGAATTCAGCGATCTAAAAAAAAAACGGACACAAAATTCGATTTTCATATGTAACAGAATCCTCCGATTATATCAGCGAGTGACAAGGTCACCGGCGCCTATGGCGCTGACGAAGTCGCCATGACAGTGCGAACGCTACAATAAATTGTCTGTTCCGGAAGAAAACGAATTATCCTACGGTTCAATCGAATGTTAACACACTGCGCAGAGTTCATTTTTTTTATATTAGAAATAAAGATGTTTTATAAGAATATGAATATCGAAGACATCAATAATATATTAGCCGAGATTTCAGAATTAAAAAATCAAGGAATTGAATTATCTGATAGTCTCGACAGCGAAAAAATGTTATCCGATTATGAGATTATTAACGAACAATCGAAACGGGGGCGTTTTACCCTGGCCCGCGAGTACTTTTTTATAAAACGATTACAACATACGATTAATGAGAACCTGTACCACAATGACGCAAATGCATTCATTGGACTATTTACTGTCGTTGAAATAATACGAAAAAAACTTGGACGTGTTTATGAACGACGCCGGGAGATTTCTAGTAAGATCAAAAACATTAGAAGGATTATAGACGAAAACTCCGTGGAGCCCCCGATGGCACATATCCCCCCGCCACACTCGGCGGGAAATTAGAAATTGCGGAGCAATTTGCAATAATGATAGGCGAATCACTTACTACTCGGCTAGCCAGAGAGCGGCTAGCGGCGCTTAAAAAGTTCATGCCGTTACGAGACAGGGTCCGAGAACAACTTCAAACGCGGCAGCAACTACAAACTGATTTTACTGTTGGAAGTGAACAACTCTTTGCTCCGATAACGAGTGCAACCAAAGACGTGAAAACAGCGATATACGGGGATATTCCCGACGAAGAAAGAAAGAAAAAGGCGCCACTGCTTGGCGTACTTGAAAAGATAGCGGCTCAGACCGAACAAACAAAAAGGTCTTTAGAAACACTTCCTGCGGAAATAACACGGAGGCCACCACCACTCGCTGTAACCGAACCACAAGAACCTTATGTTACAATGGCCGATGAAGAAGAACTAGGTGCTACTGCAAGAGAACCAGAAGAAGAAATACCGGAAGAAATACCGGAAGAAATACCGGAAGAAATACAGAAAGGGGGGAATATACCCCGTAATGTACTTAAAAAGTCCGCAATAGATAAAATTAGAGCCATCGACAGCGATGAAGAATTAATTGATTTTGTTATTACAACATCACCTAAGAGCCTTCGAGATGAGCATATCAATGAAGGTTACAAGAAAAAAATAACCTCGACGGAGAACTGGGCAAGAATAGTGTATTTAGCGAGTATACATGAGAATGCGATACCACGTGGTGGTGGTCCCGATTACAAAGCATTCCTCGATAAGGTTAAAAGGGCAAAACCAAAAAAAGGAGAAGGATACTCTGTTGGTAAAGAATCCTACGGCGTTACCTGTCCTGGTAGTGTTCTCAGTGATATATCACGGCTGAAAGTACTAATCGGAGGAAAACGAGCCGGAAATAACTCTCCGGAAATAATCAATGAGGCCGCTGATATTTGCAGGCGTTTATTTGCAGGCGGTATCATGGACATTAATGCATATCGAACGCTCATAGACGAGTTAGTGGATGATTAAAAAAATTATAAAATTGTCGTTTTTGTTAATTTTTGTCAATTTTTGTCGTTTTTTGTCAATTTTTGGTCGTTTTTGGTCGTTTTTTGGTCGCTTTTTGGTCGTTTTTGGTCGTTTTTTTGTCCTTTTTGGTTAGTTTTTACGGGTGAAAACCCCAGGAAATCATTTAGAGAAAATCGATATTTTTTACCAAAAACCGGCAAAAACCGACCAAAAACGACCAAAAATTGACAAAAAACGACAAAAATTGACAAAAATTGACAAAAACCGTGGATTTTTACCGCCGATGAAAACCCCAGGAAATCATTTAGAGAAAATCGATATTTTTGACAAAATTTATAATTCGGTGGTGGGAGGGGGGTGATCAATCACTAATTGGAAAACTGGTGTTTTTATAATAAAGATGATCATACACTACAACCATGATAAACCAGTACTCGTCTACGTGGTAAACTCGCGATTGCCTGTTTACCGCGCGTACTATGGAGATGGTCTCGGTAGCACCATTGCGGGGTTATTTACAAGAATGGCTCCAAAAGTAGCGCCGTTAGCCAAACAATTAGGAATGAAGGCTATTGATGTTATTCGTGATAAGGGAATTAGTGCTATTGGAGATGTTGCCGGAAAGGCGTTTTCTGCAGCAAAGGACAAACTAATGTCGTTGGTGAGAAAAAGAAAACAGAAACCACCGGTGATGCCATCAACGACAGTGATGCCTGCGAATATCAGTAAAGTAATAAATAACGCCGTGGAAGAAAAACTAGAGTCGTTGGTGGCTCAGTCATTGATGACGACTCCGTCGTTGGCGGCTCAGTCATTCGCCGATGCGGCAACCAACGCGCTCATGAACGCGATAGCGGGAAGTGGCCTTAAACAAAATTCGAAGAATTTACGACGAAAACGACGTTGATGAATTGCAATTGAAAACATCAACATGAATAATAATAAAAATGTTTGCGCGAACCGCTGATCCCGCGTTTGATATGGATGCCCCAGTGCGCAGGGATGATTCTGTCCGTGATTATCAATTTTATTCCTATCAACCACCACAAGCCGACCTACGATCGCGAATTGAACTTCAAGTCCAAGATACCAGTAAATACTTTTTGCCGTGTGAAGCGTTTATCGAAATTGAGGGAGAACTCGTGACAAATGTTGCCGCTAATACACCATACGCAAATGACAATCGTGTTCGAGTTGGTTTCGTCAACAACGGTATCATGGCGTTATTTGAGAGTGCCAGATATCTTATTGACGGGCGAGAAATTGAATCAATAGAACGCGAGGTTGATGTTGCAACAACGATAATTGGGTTAGCGAGATATTCCGATGATTATACAAGATCGGCGGGCCCATCTATGATGTTCGCAAAGGACACCACTAATAACGCTGATCATCTTCAGTACATTAACGTGCTGGCGGAAAGAGATACCGCAGTTGACCCACAGGCTGAAGCAGCTAATCCAGACCGCAGAGCAAGACCAGGCGCTAATTTCAATATTATAAAAAGTATCAACGATAATTACAATATGGGATTCGCAGCACGAGTAGGGATGTTGCAAGGACATAGCCGACAGTTTTCATGCGCGATTCCACTCCATCACATATTCGGATTCTGTAGAAATGTCAGAAAAGTTATCTATGGGGCTAAGCATACAATCGCGCTAACGCGAAGGGGCGATGATAACAATGCAATATGGCGGGCTGCTGGCGCCGATAACGGTAAAGTCGTTTTAACTAAAATAGCATTGTGGATGCCGGTGTTGACTCCATCAGTTACCACGGAAGCACGATTGTTATCATTTATGGAACAGGGAGGGAAATCGTTGTTGAGTTGGCTAGCGGTAACAACTGATGCTAAAGAGGATAACGTCGCCGATACATTTACATGGCATTTGGCATCAAAACAGGGTGTTTCAGCCCCGCGTCATATATTCATAGCGCTACAGAATAGGGAACGATTGGGTAATCAAGAACGCAGCCATATGATATTTGATCAATTAGGAGTCAGGGATGTTTCGCTGAGAATAAACGGACAGCAGGAACCATCCGAGGATATACAGCTTAATTACGGCGACAACCATATCGCACGTGTGTATCATCGATTGCTGTCATACATGGGTCGTGATCAAAACGTCGACACTGGTTTGCAAATATCACAACTTGATTTTAAAAACCTGTATCCGATTTATTATTTTTCGTTGGAACATCTTGATTTAACGAGACAATCCGTCGTTGATATACACTTCCGAGCTCGTATAGCCCCGGGCGGTGCTGATTATAGAGCGGTTGCTGTCATTCTCAGCGATAAATCAATGCTGCTAGAAGGTGTTGGTGGACGAATGAGAATCGTTGATGCGCCAGTGGAAAACATGTAATTGAAAACACAAACGCGTTTACAATAAAATGTCGTATAGTGTTGTCGGTGTTACACTAACTGATGGTCAAGTCAAGAAATTACGATCAAAGTCGGCTAAACAATGCGGAACCACAATAACGCTGAAGCCGTCGTAGATGGTAGGTGGTAATCATAAGATATCGTTGACGACGCGTCAAATAAAACATTTCAGTGATGCGATGAAGAATAAAAAGGGTGTTCAAATAGATTTTTCGGCCGCAGCGATTAAAAACATGGAAAAGACCGGTGGGATATTTCCGCTGTTAGCTGCGATATCCAGCGTTGATTGCCGCGGCCGCACCAGCAGTGGCTAAGGCGGCGGCGTTAGGAGCCGTTGGTACCGCGGCGGGAATGGCACTGAAAAAGGCAACCGGGAAAGGCTATAAAAAAAAACGATCCGTGGCCGGAAAGGGTCTAAGACTACCGGGAACCCCGTATTCATGGTATTCGGGAAAGGGTCTAAGACTACCGGGAACCGTTTAATGACTCCTATGTCTAATTTTGATTTAATAGACGCCGCCGACGCGTTAGCGATAAAAAACTTCAGAGGTGTTTTTATGAGGGATCAATTGCCGGCGGCACCAAGGAATATTGAAACCGGCATAATTAACCTCGATGGGTCCTCCGGAGCGGGAACTCATTGGGTTGCGTACGCGATTGATCCGCGTGCGATCGTCTATTTTGATTCATACGGGTTAGCCCCGCCGAAAGAGTTCATGCGGTATATCCGGGCGTGTTCAGCCCCGGTTTTTTATTCCACGCTGCCAACACAGCAATTAAGTGACCCACCGATATGTGGCCGTGAGGTATTGAACGTACTCGCGGCGATTTCATCATCGCGGAAACCACCTCATGTGGTTGTAAACGAATACACTAGTGGGGTCGTAGAGGCCCGGCGGGTTAATTAAAAACACCGTTTTTTTTCACAATAATAATGATTGATATCTGGGGACGACCGGTTTCGGCGCTGAAAAAATCCACGGAAACGCCCGCCACCGATGACATAAAAAAAACTAATCGAGGATGAAATCGCTGAGACGTTGAACCTAACAAGTGTTGACCCAGGTGAAATAGTTGTATTTCAAGACCGCCAGGGTAAATTGAAATCCAGTAATGTGTCGCTGGATGACGTTTTAACACGACAGCGTGATGCCGCCGAGAACGCTATCGCGTTGTATACCAGCGACGGACGACTCAAACCGGGTGAACATCTATCGACGGTGACGGATAGGGTAACATTAGTCCAGGACGGTTTTATAAAGTTAGATAGATCGGTGACCGAACTTGACGCGCAGGTGAATAAATCTGTCACCGAGGTGAAAAAATCTGTCACCGGTGTACAACTCACTACCGCTAGTTTTTTTGGGACCCCGACGGTAACCGAACCGAATCTTGCAACAATTAAAAATACTATTTCGGAGTTTACGACGCTGTCGGGCCAATTTTACACGTTACGAAAAAATGTTAACAGGATCGATGACAACTTTGATAAATTCTTTGGTAAAAAAAATACCAAGCTGGATGAGATTACAACAACTATAAATGATATCACTGCGTATGGACAGGAAATAAAAACAATCAAAACTGATGTTGCAGCGAACAAAAATAATGTAGACGCGCATGAGCAGGAAATAGAAACAATCAGCGCTAATGTTGCAACGATCATAAATAATATAGACGCACATGGACGGGAAATAGAAACAATCAAAACTGATGTTGCAGCGAACAGAAGGAGTGTAGACACGCATACAAAGGAAATAAATACACTCCTTATTAATATAGACGCGTATACACGGGAAATAGAAACAATCAAAACTGATGTTGAAGCGAACAAAAAAAATGTAGACGCGTATTGGCGGGGAATAGGAATAATCAAAACTGATGTTGCAGCGAACAAAAAAGTATAGACGTGCATACATATGAAATAGGAACAATCAAACTTGATGCTGCAGCGAACAAAAAAAGTATGACCGAGAATACACGGGAAATAGAAACAATCAAAACTAATGTTGAAGCGAACAAGAATAATATAAACGCGTATAGAGGGGAAATAGAAACAATCAAAACTAATGTTGCAGCGAACAAGAATAATATAGACGCGAGTTGGCGGGGAGTAGGAATAGTTATAACTGATGTTGAAGCGATTAAAGACAGACTACCGAGAATGACAGAGCAACTCGAAAAAATAAAAATCCCTCATGAGAACGCCATCAACACGGTATACACAATTCGGTATGGATCATTCGATTGGACTCCTACGCATAATACAGTAG
The DNA here is from genome assembly GCA_028554795.2 of Sinohyriopsis cumingii. Classification (NCBI taxonomy): domain Eukaryota; kingdom Metazoa; phylum Mollusca; class Bivalvia; order Unionida; family Unionidae; genus Sinohyriopsis; species Sinohyriopsis cumingii. The sequence continues at coordinate 7,416,197 of CM068837.1, read as the reverse complement.
ATATCACCGCAACTGTTTGGGGCATTTATCGATTGACATTGATTTCAGCGATGCAGTTTAATATATCATCGTCGAGTTCATCCGGGTTTAACGATACAATATCAACAATTATGAACAAGAACACAACTGAACGGTTTATAATTCATGCCGTTGATAGCAGTCTATTTAGGGCAAACATCACATGGTATGTGGAATTCGTAGTGGATCTAAGTAATTGAAAACACTAGTTCTTTTAAATAAAAATGACCACCAAGGCAATTGAATCAGAGGTATCACCGACGTCACATCAATATCGATTCGATACCGCAAAAGAATTCTCCGCGAACTTGAAAACGCTTTCCGAACAATACCGCGCAAAAATAAAAAAATACCGCCGAAAAATAACCACCATCGACGTGGCCGTGTACTCGGTGTCCGGTATAGTAGCCGGTACCGGCGTCATTTTATCCACGGTGACCATGATGGCCCCGATCGCTGTTCCAATCGCTATCTCCGCGGCGACAACAATTGCTGGAGTCGCCAACGCAATCACTAGAAAGATATCATCGTGTTCTCAGAAAAAACTCAACGAGTATACAGTAAAACATCAAATAGTATCCGACGCGTACTCGAAATTATCCGGGTTGATCTCGTTGTCGATTGATAATTCGTTCATATCCGATGTTGAATTCTCCACGATGGTCCAGTTGTATGGCTCCGCGATGTCAAAAATCGAAAATTTTCAACTGGAAGCCGGAAACCACGTCGCTGAAACCACTTCAATGGGCTTAAAACATTCTCCTGAAAACAAGCAGGTTGTTGAAATTAAACACTAAAAACAACGAATAATAATAATGTCGCTGAACCCCGAAGGGTTTCAATTACTTCAACGGATCGCGGAGAACACCACTCCGATACAAACAAGTATGATATCAATAACGTCAACGAAACCCGAATTCAGTGTGAACTTCCCATCATCGGTTCCAGTAAAGGAAATAGCGCTGGCAAAATTGCGAATATATCACAGTTGGCCTAATATCCGAGCAGACGCATTTAACGGACAACAACCTAATAACTCGCTGGTTTTTGCATGGACAAATAAACCCGATGGGACCCCAGACTGGAAGGAGGTTACAATACCAACTGGGTCATACCAAATAGAACAAATCAATAAAGAATTTCAACGCAGGATAAAATCGATCACAGGAAAAGAATCAAAAATCGCTATTACGGTTCATGAACCGACGTTATCGTCGACGATTGAAATAAGCACACCGGGGTATATGGTTGATATTTATAACAGTTCAATAAGAACCATACTAGGATGGCCTGAGAATCCACCTCATGAAATCCCCGCGGACTTGCACACGAATGCGCAATCGTATCATGAGATTACCCCCCGATATCGAGATGATTTGTCTATTATAAGAAACACGTTATTACCCAGCAGGTTTATATTTCAAGACAGGAATACCATGCAATGGTATTTTCCGTATAAGCAAACTCCTGAATCGTCCGCCACGGTCACAGTTGGTTTAAATGATATCACTGGTGCGTTTGCCGAGGTTAATCGTAATTACCAATTACAACTAGAACAGCTACGGAAAACAAAAGCACGAAAACACGTTGAGGTGTTAAATCAACTTATATCAGACATGGAATATATCAATGAACGAATCGTTAAGACAACATCTGCTAACAGCGATGATAATAAACAAAAATTCCTAACCGAGTATAATATCACAGAAGCCGATTTACCCGATTTCAAGTTTTCAGGATACAACGCACCAGAACTAAGAAAATCTCTTAATGATTTTCTCGGTCCATCAATTATCCTCAGACACGATAACGGAGAGGGTGGTAGGCATATTGCTCCATACAACGTAAATATTGCATCGGTGATAGCAATCAATCTAGAGTGTGATGTTATCGAAGGGAGTTACCAGGTGGATACCAAGCAATTAAATCAGGCTCAACAGGGGTATATCCTTTATTCATTTTCACCAACAGCCCCTCCGGGATTTTTAATCATTGAGAGTCCGATTAATCCGGTCTATATGCGATGCCATAATCGGTTTTTAACGAGAATTAATTTTAGACTTACCGATCAGTCAAATAACCTAATTGATCTACAAGAGGAGGAGTTAGTGATCACTCTGTTTGGAAGATCATTGTAACCACTTAGCAGCAGGGAGGGCGATGACATCGACGCGGTCGTCGCGTTTGTTTACCAGGCGCTGACGACGCTGGGATCGGCGCGCAGAAGGTATTAATTAAACTAAATGACGTTTGGACGACCCCCCCCCCCCGACGACGACGTCGTCCTTTTTTTTTACCAGGCGCTGACGACACCGGATCCGCTGAGTGCAGAAAGTATTAATTAAACCAAATGACGTTTGGACAAAATGTCGGATTCGCCCTTCCTGCTGCTTCTGGACGAAGCTTGGAGTCTCATCTCGGACGAAGTCGTGTTGCACCAGTGGTATAAAGACTTGCGTGAACATTCTTGTCCACCATTAACCACTCAAGAGATCGATTGTATCGAAGCTCTCCTGAATCAAAGTGAGGAGACGAAACGAAGAAACGGTTATTTGTCAGACATTTTCAAGCAAAAAGTCAGGATCGAATTGATGACTTATTATTACCTGTGAAGAAGAAAAAAAACAAAACATGGATACCTGGGAACTTTATTACCTTTTGAACCACAGTTCGTATACGGCTTCTTGGAATCCTGTCGTCTGTGCTAAAGATGAACTCCCTCATCGCAAACCTCAAGACCATCTAGCTTATGTCATCAACACGGACGACAGTCATCTCCCAGGAACCCACTGGGTAGCCGTCTACTTTCCTCAAGAAGGATGTGTGGAATATTTCGATTCGTACGGATTGCCCCCTTTGGAAGACGATATCATCGACTTTATGAGAAGAAATGCTCAGGCCACCCGATTCAATAATGTGAAATTACAAGGCACAGATTCCTTGGTGTGTGGACAATATTGTGTGTATTTTCTGCATCATCGTAGCCTGGGCTATTCCTTAGAACATTTAGTGACTCATTTTGATCCTCGTTCTTCTTCTAGAAACGATGTGAAAGTAGATCGATGGTTTTGTGACCATTATGCTTATCTTTTGTCTCAAGCTAGGAAACGTAGAGTCCATCAATGGCCTAATGATTTACAACAGTGGAAATCACAATTTCATTCACAACGTTGTCAGCCCTGTTTAAAGTAGAGTGTGAATTGAAAAAATGTTTGTGATTTGAAAAAAAATGTTTGATGTTATATTGTTGGATTATTGTTAAAAATGTTAGAGTTGTTGGTTAGTGTTAAGTGATTTTTGAATAAAAAATGCCTTTGCCTTTTGTTTGGCTATAAGAATGTTGATTCATGTTCTTTGACTTCTTACTATCCCTCTCATGACACTCATTGAACGTTGCGGCTCGAAAACCGTAGAGGGATGTTTTCCTTCACGTCCGCGCTTTGACTTTAAGAACCGGGGGAGTTTCCAGTCTAACCATCCATTGTCGACTCATCCTCCTACGTAGATGTGCTCCAAACTAGCTAAGCTAAACGAAGCCTACGTGAATTTGCATAGGGTCAGACACAGTCTGATACCGAAGCCAGAAGAGATAGAGAATGTGAGAATGTTAAAAGTCACTGAAGACCTGATAGAAGAGTTCTTCAGAGAAGAAGTGAACAGGGAGAAAGAAGAATGGACAGAGAAGTACAGACTTCAGAGACAGCAGCAACAGCAACAACAACAACAGCAGCAGCAGCCTGAACCTGATAGAGGCTTTGTCGATTGTCGTATCGACACCAAAGAGTTCTTCTTCTCTTTCCGAAGAAGCAGACCTATCGTCAGAAAGTCTATCCTCAGAGGACGTCGCATTCTTAGAAACTAAAAGATTGCCATAGCAAACAAAAAAACAGCCCTTTTCAGGGCTACCCAATACTCTAGAAAAGAAATAACAATCGATTTGCCAATGTGTGTAGGTAGAGTAGTGTGAATATAAACACTAACTCTTTTGTGATGTGAGTTTATGTGTTTGTGTATAGGATTGTGTGTTTGTAAGTGCTCACGTACATTGGTGTGGATAGTAGATTAAGATCATGTTTTTCTTTGCTGTTTGAGGTGTGGGGAGAGTAGATTTGGGGTTTGATTGGATTGATTTGCGTATGTGAATAGTATATTATTTGTTTAATAAATTGTTTTAGAATAGTGATGGGCAGTATAAAAAAGTGAGTGTTTCTTTTAGGTCCGCGAGTTTGTTAGGTGATGATCTAGGTAATATCAATTTTGTTTTAAGGGGATGTTTTCCATCACGTCCGCGCTTTCACTATAAATTAAAAATCACTCGGCAGTCTAGCTACCCTTGTTGATTGATCAACACTAAAAAATGAGTAGCAGACTTGAAAAACTTTTTGAACTCCAGATGCACCTAGAATATGCCAGATGCCTCCTGAACGACCTGGCTGCGGAGACCCTTGTGGAAGAAGCCAGGATAGAACAGGAGGAGGAAGAGAGAAAAATGAAAGAAGAGGAGGAAAGAAAGAGAGAGATCAGGTGTCACCCTATGATGAACCCTGTGTGCAAGGTGACACCTGAAGCAAGAACATCTCCCCAACCTGTAGCTGCACCACATTTACAACAGGAGCTAAGGATACCGATTCATCCTAGAATAAGAAATAGAAGAAGAGAAAGGGAAGTCTTCACTATTCCAGAGACAGAAGATTGGAATAGTGAAACCACTCAACCCGCCTCTGCGCTTACAGCAACAAGGGTGAATTGGCAAGGAGACTGGAGTCGAAGATGTGTGTGTGGTGCCAGACCAGGAAGGTGCCAGCATTACATAGGTGCATCCGGAGTTCAAAAACAAACAGCCCTTTTCAGCGCTACCCAATACTCTAGAAAAGAAATAATAATCGATTTGCCATTGTGTGTATGTAGAGTAGTGTGAATATAAACACTGACTCTTTTTATTTGTGTGAGTGTGTGATTTTTATTTGTGTGTGTGTGTGTGTGTGTGTGTGTGTGTGTGTGAGTTTGTAAGAGCTCACGTAGGTTAGTGTGGATAGTAGATTTGGGTTTAATTTTAATGCTTTGCGTGTGTAAATAGTAGATTAGGGGTTTGTTTATTGATGCTTTACGTATGTGGATAGTAGATCATATGAAATGAGAAAAGTAATAATCTAGGTATATCAATTTTATGTCTATGGGGGATGTTTTCCATCACGTCCGCGCTTTTCGTATAAGAACCCACAGTATTCGTCGTTCAAACCATTCTACAGAGAAGATGGCTTCAAACCACCTCGATAAATTGCAAACATTGCAAGACGTCCTGGACAATTTGGGTATGATGGAGCAAATGTTAGTGAGGTTAAACGAGGATCACTATTCTTATAGTCCCCATCGAGTGAAGATGGAGATTAACAACTTAAGAAAAGTAAAGGACATGATAAGTGATGTGATGAAAGAAATTAAGGAGGATGAAGAGGATAGGATAAGGATAAGAGCATGGAATGAAAAAATTGAAAAAGAAGAAGAAAATGAGAAGAGGAAGAAAGAAGAGGAGGAGAAGAAGAAAGAAGAGAAAAAAGGAAGAACAGAAAGAAAGAAAGAAGAGAAAGAGTGTAGGACAGAAAATAAGAAGTTGGTGGAGAAATAGAAGAAATTAGAAGAAGAAGAAACCCAAAGGCCCTTTTCAGGGCCATCCACATTTTTCGAAAAGAGATTGACTTTCCATTGCCTACCCCTTTTTTTATTTTTTTATTTTTTAGTTTTTTTAAAAAAAAAAAATCCCATGTTCAATTGCCTTTGTCCCTAGAGTGGATATTTTTTTCCATTGTTTTAAATGGCTTTGTCCCTAGAATGGATATTACCTTTCTCCCATGTTAAATTCCCTTGTCCCCAGAGTGGATGTCTTTTTTTCCCCATGTTAAATTTCCATTGTTCCCAGAGTGGATATTGCTTCCCATGTTAAATTTCCATTGTCCCCAGAGTGGATATACCCCTTTTTAACATTAAAGTCCCCTTGTCCCTAGGGTGTCCCCATCCACTACTGAGATGAAACAGTTGATGGACCTGGTAAAACCACATGTCTTAAGCTGATTTTGAGACTGAATGAGAGAGCACAAAATTAGTAAATGGTTCCTTGGAACCCAAACAAGGATGTGTGAATAGGGACTAGAAAGTTTACACTGGCTAGTCTAAACTGACCACAAATTCATCCCTTTCTATGAAAGTCTGTCTGATCTTGTCACCTCCGTTTTGAACAATAGCATGGTTATGTACCTGTTGATCCATCTGAGGTTAATAATGGGCTTTAGATTCCCATTGACCTTGAGTATTGAAAACACAACAGAGTAAAACCCAAAAGAGTTCAGCAATCTCTACTGTCTGCATGTCAAGTAGCATCCTTCTGTAAAATTTCTATCTTCACCATACTGGATGGATGGCAAGTAGCATCCAGATCTCCTTCTGTAAATTCCTACCTTCCCCAGACTGGAATGATAGCAAGTAGCATCCAGATCTCCTGTAAAATTCCTATCTTCCCCAGACTGGATGGATGGCAAGTAGCATCCAGATCTCCTTCTGTAAAATTCCTACCTTCCCCAGACTGGATGGATGGCAAGTAGCATCCAGATCTCCTTCTGTAAAATTCCTACCTTTTCCAGACTGGATGGATGGCAAGTAGCATCCAGATCTCCTTCTGTAAAATTCCTACCTTCCCCAGGCTGGATGGATGGCAAGTAGTATCCAGATCTCCTTCTGTAAAATTCCTATCTTCCCCAGACTGGATGGATGGCAAGTAGCATCCATATCTCCTTCTGTAAAATTCCTACCTTCTCCAGACTGGATGGATGGCAAGTAGCATCCATATCTCCTTCTGTAAAATTCCTACCTTCCCCAGACTGGAATGATAGCAAGTAGCATCCATATCTCCTGTAAAATTCCTACCTTCTCCAGACTGGATGGATGGCAAGTAGTATCCAGATCTTCTTCTGTAAAATTCCTACCTTTAACAGACTGGAATGATAGCAAGTAGCATCCAGATCTCTTGTAAAATTCCTACCTTCCCCAGACTGGATGGATGGCAAGTAGTATCCAGATCTCCTTCTGTAAAATTCCTACCTTCCCCAGACTGGATGGATGGCAAGTAGCATCCAGATCTCCTTCTGTAAAATTCCTACCTTCCCCAGACTGGAATGATAGCAAGTAGCATCCAGATCTCCTGTAAAATTCCTATCTTCCCCAGACTGGATGGATGGCAAGTAGCATCCAGATCTCCTTCTGTAAAATTCCTACCTTCTCCAGACTGGATGGATGGCAAGTAGCATCCAGATCTCCTTCTGTAAAATTGCTACCTTCCCCAGACTGGAATGATAGCAAGTAGCATCCATATCTCCTGTAAAATTCCTACCTTCCCCAGACTGGATGGATGGCAAGTAGTATCCAGATCTCCTTCTGTAAAATTCCTATCTTCCCAAGACTGGATGGATGGCAAGTAGTATCCAGATCTTCTTCTGTAAAATTCCTACCTTTAACAGACTGGAATGATAGCAAGTAGCATCCAGATCTCCTGTAAAATTCCTACCTTCCCCAGACTGGATGGATGGCAAGTAGTATCCAGATCTCCTTCTGTAAAATTCCTACCTTCCCCAGACTGGATGGATAGCAAGTAGCATCCAGATCTCCTTCTGTAAAATTCCTACCTTCCCCAGACTGGAATGATAGCAAGTAGCATCCAGATCTCCTGTAAAATTCCTATCTTCCCCAGACTGGATGGATGGCAAGTAGCATCCAGATCTCCTTCTGTAAAATTCCTACCTTCCCCAGACTGGAATGATAGCAAGTAGCATCCAGATCTCCTGTAAAATTCCTATCTTCCCCAGACTGGAATGATAGCAAGTAGCATCCAGATCTCCTGTAAAATTCCTATCTTCCCCAGACTGGATGGATGGCAAGTAGTATCCAGATCTCCTTCTGTATGATTCCTACCTTCCCCAGACTGGATGGATGGCAAGTAGCATCCAGATCTCCTTCTGTACAATTCCTACCTTCCCCAGACTGGATGGATGGCAAGTAGCATCAAGATCTCCTTCTGTAAAATTCCTACCTTCCCCAGACTGGAATGATAGCAAGTAGCATCCAGATCTCCTGTAAAATTCCTACCTTCCCCAGACTGGATGGATGGCAAGTAGCATCCAGATCTCCTTCTGTAAAATTCCTACCTTCCCCAGACTGGATGGATGGCAAGTAGTATCCAGATCTTCTTCTGTAAAATTCCTACCTTCAACAGACTGGAATGATAGCAAGTAGCATCCAGATCTCCTGTAAAATTCCTACCTTCCCCAGACTGGATGGATGGCAAGTAGCATCCAGATCTCCTTCTGTAGAATTCCTACCTTCCCCAGACTGGATGGATGGCAAGTAGCATCCAGATCTCCTTCTGTAAAATTCCTACCTTCAACAGACTGGAATGATAGCAAGTAGCATCCAGATCTCCTGTAAAATTCCTACCTTCAACAGACTGGATGGATGGCAAGTAGCATCCAGATCTCCTTCTGTAAAATTCCTACCTTCCCCAGACTGGATGGATGGCAAGTAGCATCCAGATCTCCTTCTGTAAAATTCCTACCTTCCCCAGACTGGATGGATGGCAAGTAGCATCCAGATCTCCTTCTGTAAAATCCCTACCTTCAAGAGACTGGAATGATAGCAAGTAGCATCCAGATCTCCTGTAAAATTCCTACCTTCCCCAGACTGGAATGATAGCAAGTAACATCCAGATCTCCTGTAAAATTCCTACCTTCTCCACACTGGATGGATGGCAAGTAGCATCCAGATCTCCTTCTGTACAATTCCTACCTTCAACAGACTGGATGGATGGCAAGTTAAGCAATGAAGGTGGAGTCATTAGGGAAGTAGTTTAAATAAATGAAGTCCAAAGTCACTCTGAAACAACTTGGATCACTCATTCATTCTCAAGAAACAGGTCAATCCAAACAACTCAAAACTGGCAACCACTGGAAGGCTGTCTAAAGGCAGGCTTGGTGGCAAGTCAATATCAGCTGTTAGGAGGTTTGGAGAGGAAAAACCTTGTTTCCTTTTCACATTATTGAACTGATGGAATTACGGGGAATGATACTACCTGAAGATGGAATGAGGACAAAACTGTTGCCTTTGAGCACTATTTGACCTCTTATCTTTGACCTCATTAGGCATTCCATCTGGTAAAACATCCAATTAGGCAAGGAAGAGGCAGTGCCATAATCCCTGCATATGGTTTGATATCTCCCAAAAGGATTAACCATAAAGATAAGCCTGAAGTTACATCAGTGAAGGTACAAGTACTGCAGTATGTCCTGCTGGTGTGAAAGATATGAAAGTGGTGGCTGCTTGGCTTGGTTGTCACCTGGACAGAAGTACTGGGTATCAGCAGGCCAGTCAACTTGACTATCAGCTAGATGGAAGGCCAGTTTGGAAACCATCTGCTTGGTTTGTGCAATGAAATACATGGAAGAACTAATCGGAACCCTGTATGGATTTGCATGCCAATGTGGCTCGCCATTGTACAGCAAAGTTCACCAATTCAAAGTCACTGATTGTCAAGTACGAATTGATGGACTGGTCAGCAGCTGGAACTGCATTATGTGCCATAAAGCCAAGCTCAGACATGCGATGACACTTACAGGCCCATGGGCAGACTACAAAAGGGAGGACAGCCTCCCAAAAACTACAAGTTATTATTGGAAAAATAAGAAGGACAGTGGGAAACAAATTTACCTGAGGCCAGCAACTGTGTCATTGACTCTTCCACTTGATGCTGAAGCTTAAACTCCAACAATGTCTTTTGGAGAAATTGTGGGTGACCACTCTGCAGTCCCTTTTTCTTTTGTGTGTAAAGGACCCAGCCTAGTTTTCACATGTGCATTGGACACATCATTTTTGCTTGGTTAAAGACCAACAAAGTGTTCTCCACCACAATGGTCAGTGATGACATCTTTAGATGTAAATGTAGTATATTGCAGTCTGTTCTTCTCTGACCATGATGCACAAACACTTTATTTATTTGCAAAGAAACATTTGGTATACACAATTCCCATGCATATACTCATTTGCTAAAATTCTTTTGTATTTTATATATTTTGTTGTCATGGTCTATCAGTTTTCTGATAGACAAGAATAATCAAAATGTAATGGAAATGATTTACCTGCACAAATAAATAAATGAATAAATATTAGCAGAGTGCATGAAAACAACCAACAATGGACACCAAAATGTCATGACAGACGGAGCATAAGATTGAATGAATGCAAAGTCTATATCTGTGAGAAATTCTCATAAATATCAACAAATTTCACACAATATTGATTACAACATACAGCAAATACCTTTACACTAAATATCATACTTACTTTACACTAAATACCATACTGACTTTACACTAAATACCATACTGACTTTACACTAAATACCATACTGACTATACACTAAATACCATACTGACTATACACTAAATACCATACTGACTTTACACTAAACACCATACTGACTTTAGACTAAATACCATACTGACTTTACACTAAATACCATACTGACTTTACACTAAATACCATACTGACTATACACTAAATACCATACTGACTTTACACTAAATACCATACTGACTTTACACTAAATACCATACTGACTTTACACTAAATACCATACTGACTTTACACTAAATACCATACTGACTATACACTAAATACCATACTGACTTTACACTAAATACCATACAGACTTTACACTAAATACCATACTGACTTTACACTAAATACCATTCTGACCATACACTAAATACCATACTGACTTTACACTAAATACCATACTGACTTTACACTAAATACCATACTGACTATACGCTATATACCATACTGACTATACACTAAATACCATACTGACTTTACACTAAATACCATTCTGACTATACACTAAATACCATACTGACTTTACACTAAATACCATTCTGACCATACACTAAATACCATACTGACTATACACTAAATACCATACTGACTTTACACTAAATACCATACAGACTTTACACTAAATACCATACAGACTTTACACTAAATACCATACTGACCATACACTAAATACCATACTGACTTTTTCCATGAAAGGTCAAGAATCCACAAGATTTACTTAGATTCATTGACAGGTATGAGATATGATGTATATTGTATTGAGCAAAACATTAAAATTTTGTAAACAAATGAAGCCACCAAGTGGTGATGAGGGAAGGTAAGGGGAAAAATTGGGAAGAGTTTCTTCCCTTCATTTATATGGAATAAAGATAGGAAAGACATTTTTCATGTTTCTGTGATTGCTGGATTTGATAGGTAGCAAAGCTTATTCCAAATATTAATGTGCTTGGGGAATGTATTCCAAGAACTCAGATTTTCAAAGCAATTTTTATTGGATCCAATTAAATTACTTAATTTGCTATTGAATTATTAAAGACATCAACTATTTTCATTTGAACCTAGTGGTGAGAAATGTTGAAAATAAAAATCTGTCAGTCCTGAATCCGCAATGATTATCTATGATGTCTAATTTTCTGGGTACACTATTTACTCTTTGTAAGCATGATCTGACACTAAATACTGCTTTTTGGTTTTAGTATTCTCCACTTTGTATCCATGCCAGTCTTCTCAGCCTCTGTAAAAAAAGGAATTCAGAAATTATAAAGCACTACAGTATACCACTATAGGTGGGATGGTCCCTCACTATTAAGCACCCAGTATACCACTGCCCCAATTACAATGAGGATAAGGTGGTGCCCCACTATAAGCACACCAGTACAACACTGCCCCTGTTATAATACAGGTAGGGTCATGCTTCACAATAAATTACATCAGCATAACACCACCACTCTTCTAACATGCATTTGGTTGTCCCTCACTATAAATTTTCTCAATATAATGCTACACCTCTTATAATATAGGTCATGTGGTCACTTACTATGAAAAACCCAGTACACCACTGCCCCTTACATAACAATGGTAGGATGATGCCTCATTATAAAGAACACCAGTATATAATACCTCTATTATAACATGGGTAAGGTGGTACCAAACTACAAAGCATCCTATTATACCACTGCCCCTATTATAACATAAGTGAACTGCTCCGGTGGCCTAGTGGTTAGAGTGTCCGCCTCGGATGCCGGAGGTCATGGGTTTGATCCCTGGCCAAGTCATACCAAAGTCTTACAAAAAATGGTACTAACAGGTGCCTCGCTTGGCACTCAGCATTAAGAGGTTAGTGTTAGGACTGGTTGGCCTGATGTCAGGATAATGTATCTGGGTGGGACATCATGCTATATGTCTGTGGATGATGCCCCAGTGCTAGACATCACTATAAACTGCCACACTGCAGACATCATAACGATATGACTGAAAAATTGTTAAAGTTACATTTTTTTTTAAAAAGTATACCACTGTTCCTCTTATAAAGGAGGTAGGTTGGTGCTTCACTATAAAGCACCCTAGTATAAAACTGCTCCTATCATAACATGGCAAAGTGATGCCTCACGATAAAGCACCCCAGTATACCACTGCTCCAACTATAATATGTGTAAAATGGTGAATCACTATAAAGTACTTCGGTATACCACAGCCTCTCTTATAGCATGGGCAGGTTCGTGCCTCACTATAAAGCACACCAGCATACCACTGCATATCTTATAACATGGGTTAGGAGATACCTCACTATAAAAAGCACCCCAGTATACTACTGTCCCCCTTGTTATGCAGAATGGTTGATTTCTTCCTATAAAGCATCTCAGGGTACCACTTTCACTTGTATAAAATGGATAGGGTAGTGTCTCACTATAAAATACCCCAGTATACCACTGCAACTCATATAACATGGATAAGCCCATGGAAATAAATTGTCTGAATGTTCTTATATCCTCATTACTGAAATTTCACTTTGTTTTGGTTCATATGATTGTTACAACATCACTCAGTATAATGATCCCTCGTTATAATGCAAGTAATTTGTACTATCCCCATTATAAAGAGAGATAATCTATTAAAGCAATTCTTATGTGAAGATTTACAATTTTTTGAGTGATTTTTAATGCTGCCATAAAATGATCACTCCTCCCTATGAACTATTAATGTAGTTACCTTTGGGAAGTTCCTTCTGGAAAGCAAGAGGCCCATGAGAGCCTGAGATGTTTTACATGTCTGACATCCTAATATTCAAATGCAACATTGGTTGGCATGACAATCTGGACACTGGGCATACTTGTCAACAAATTAGTTTCATGTGTCTAAATAGTACAGATGTAATGCAAGGACACCTGTCAAATTTTGATCTAATTACATAATATTGCTTTTTCTAAGATATTGTCTAATTTAATCAAAATATACGTTTGCTTTGTCTAAGATGTGGTCTAAAGATTTTGATATTTTGTTAATGATGGCTATATTTCACAGCATGTTGGGATATTGCTGATCAAGCAATTTTCATGGATTCATGAATAATGCAAACCAATAAATTAAAAGAACCAATCAACAACATCAATTCTATAGAAACAATGAGATCCTTTCCCCAATCCATGAATAAAAAAATGTCCTTATTTACAAAACCATGAAAAATGAAACTTATCCAAGTAAATAAATTCAAAGTAATTCAATAAAAACAAACTACCCTGATGCTAAGATGCTGTCAAATTAGGTGAGCTTTTTTGAGTCATTTTTTGTTGACAAAATTATTCTAAGGCATTTCTAATCTTGATGCCAGAATGCTTTCTCTCAAATCAGATCAAATTTTATTTAATGAGATTTCTGAGAAACCTTATCTTTCTATTTTTAAAAATGGCAGCACTGTTTGATGATGAAATGACATCATTTTTAAAACCTTAATGCTCTTGATACTAGAAAGCTCTTTGATCTAACTATGGTGTAAATTGCTTTGGGAATGCTCTTTGATCCAGCTATGGTGTAAATTGCTTGGAGAATGCTCTTTGATCCAGCTATGGTGTAAATTGCTTGGAGAATGCTCTTTGATCGAACTAGGGTGTAAATTGCTTGGAGAATGCTCTTTGATTGAACTAGGGTATAAATTGCTTGGAGAATGCTTTTGATCGAACTAGGATGTAAATTGCTTGGAGAATGCTCTTTGATTGAACTAGGGTATAAATTGCTTTGAGAATGCTCTTTGATCCAACTATGGTGTAAATTGCTTTGAGAATGCTCTTTGATCCAACTATAGTGTAAATTGCTTTGAGAATGCTCTTTAATCAAACTAGGGTGTAAATTGATTGTAGAATGCTCTTAGATCAAAAAAGGGTGTAAATTGCTTTGAGAATGCTCTCTGATTGAACTATGGTGTAAATTGCTTTGAGAATGCTCTTTGATCCAACTATGGTGTAAATTGCTTGGAGAATGCTCTTTGATCCAACTATGGTGTAAATTGCTTGGAGAATGCTCTTTGATCAAAAAAAGGGTGTAAATTGCTTTGGGAATGCCCTTTGATCTAACTACTGTGTTAATTACTTTGAGGGGGGCCCAGAGTGGCCGAAAGGTCTAAAGCACTCTCTGTTACAGATCACTTCCATCTCACCTCTGTCTGTGTGGATTCGAGTCTCGGATTCGGCTAATGTGGGTATGTGAGAAAGCTTGTCAGCAGCTTCTTGTGAGTCGGTGGTTATTTCCAGGGTTTATCCGGGTTCTTCCTCCACCATTAATACTGGCTGCCATGAATAGCCTATCGTGTGCTGAAAAATGGTGTTAAACCCTACAACAACAAAACAACAGATTACTTTGAGAAAACTCTCTAATCCAAATATTGTGTATATTGCTGTGAGAATACTCATTGATCAAACTATTGTGTACACTGCTTTGAGATTGCTCTTTGTATAAATTGTATTGAGAATGTTCTTTGATCCATCTATTGTGTAAATTGCTTTAAGAATACTCTTGGATACTGTTAGTATGTACATTATGTTGAGAATGTTCAATGATCCATCTATTGTGTGAATTACTTTGAGAATACTCTTTGATTCAAATATTCTGTAAATTCCTTTGAGAATGATCTTTGGTTCAAACTTTGTGTAGATTGCTTTAAGAAGAAGTTGTTTAATTTTCTTTCTTTCTAAGCAACAGTTTCAGTATTCAGTAAAAGATTTGTACAAAATAAAAAGATACTGATATAATGCATTCTTTGCATTTGGTCAAATTCTGCATTGTGGAGTTTAATAAAAAGCTGAAAATAACACTTTATAGGTACATAACTCATGATTCACAATGGATGCAGATCCATATTATCCACTTCCTGGTACTTGAGTGTATGGTGTGGCTCTGTATTCACAATGGATGTAGATCCATATTATCCACTTCCTGGTACTTGAGTGTATGGTGTGGCTCTGTATTCACAATGGATGTAGATCCATATTATCCACTTCCTGGTACTTGAGTGTATGGTGTGGCTCTGTATTCACAAAGGATGCAGATCCATATTATCCACTTACTGGTACTTGAGCTTATGGTGTGGCTCTGTATTCACAATGGATGCAGATCCGTATTATCCACTTACTGGCACTTGAGCTTATGGTGTGGCTCTGTATTCACAATGGATGCAGATCCATATTATCCACTTCCTGGTACTTGAGTGTATGGTGTGGCTCTGTATTCACAAAGGATGCAGATCCATATTATCCACTTACTGGTACTTGAGCTTATGGTGTGGCTCTGTATTCACAATGGATGCAGATCCATATTATCCATTTACTGGCACTTGAGCTTATGGTGTGGCTCTGTATTCACAATGGATGCAGATCCATATTATCCACTTCCTGGTACTTGAGCTTATAGTGTGGCTCTGTATTCACAATGGATGCAGATCCGTATTATCCACTTAACGGTACTTCCGCTTATGGTGTGGCTCTGTATTCACAATGGATGCAGATCCATATTATCCACTTCCTGGTACTTGAGCTTATGGTGTGGCTCTGTATTCACAATGGATGCAGATCCATAGTATCCACTTCCTGGTACTTCAGCTTATGGTGTGGCTATGTATTCACAATGGATGCAGATCCATATTATCCACTTCCTGGTACTTGGACTTATGGTGTGGCTATGTATTCACAATGGATGGAGATCCATATTTTCCACTTACTGGTACTTGAGGATATGGCATGGCTCTGTATTTACAATGGATGCAGATCCATATTATCCACTTACTGGTACTTGAGCTTATGGTGTGGCTCTGTATTCACAACGGATGCAGATCCGTATTATCCACTTACTGGCACTTGAGCTTATGGTGTGGCTCTGTATTCACAATGGATGCAGATCCGTATTATCCACTTACTGGCACTTGAGCTTATGGTGTGGCTCAGTATTCACAATGGATGCAGATCCGTATTATCCACTTACTGGCACTTGAGCTTATGGTGTGGCTCTGTATTCACAATGGATGCAGATCCGTATTATCCACTTACTGGTACTTCCGCTTATGGTGTGGCTCTGTATTCACAATGGATGCAGATCCATATTATCCACTTCCTGGTACTTCCGCTTATGGTGTGGCTCTGTATTCACAATGGATGCAGATCCATAGTATCCACTTCCTGGTACTTGAGCTTATGGTGTGGCTCTGTATTCACAATGGATGCAGATCCATAGTATCCACTTCCTGGTACTTGAGCTTATGGTGTGGCTCTGTATTCACAATGGATGCAGATCCATAGTATCCACTTCCTGGTACTTCAGCTTATGGTGTGGCTCTGTATTCACAATGGATGCAGATCCATATTATCCACTTCCTGGTACTTGAGCTTATGGTGTGGCTCTGTATTCACAATGGATCCAGATCCATAGTATCCACTTCCTGGTACTTGAGCTTATGGTGTGGCTCTGTATTCACAATGGATGCAGATGCATATTATCCACTTCCTGGTACTTGGACGTATGGTGTGGCTCTGTATTCACAATGGAACCAGATCCATATTATCCACTTCCTGGTACTTGAGCTTATCGTGTGGCTCTGTATTCACAATGGATGCAGATCCATATTTTCCACTTAATGGTACTTGAGCTTATGGCGTGGCTCTGTATTCACAATGGATGCAGATCCATATTATCCACTTCCTGGTACTTGGGCATATGGCATGGCTCTGTATTCACAATGGATGCAGATCCATATTATCCACTTACTGGTACTTGAGCTTATGGTGTGGCTCTGTATTCACAATGGATGCAGATCCATATTATCCACTTCCTGGTACTTGAGCTTATGGTATGGCTCTGTATTCACAATGGATGCAGATCCATATTATCCACTTCCTGGTACTTGAGCTTATGGTATGGCTCTGTATTCACAATGGATGCAGATCCATATTATCCACTTCCTGGTACTTGAGCTTATGGTGTGGCTCTGTATTCACAATGGATGCAGATCCATATTATCCACTTCCTGGTACTTGAGTGTATGGTGTGGCTCTGTATTCACAATGGATGTAGATCCATATTATCCACTTCCTGGTACTTGAGTGTATGGTGTGGCTCTGTATTCACAATGGATGTAGATCCATATTATCCACTTCCTGGTACTTGAGTGTATGGTGTGGCTCTGTATTCACAATGGATGCAGATCCATATTATCCACTTCCTGGTACTTGAGCTTATGGTGTGGCTCTGTATTCACAATGGATCCAGATCCATAGTATCCACTTCCTGGTACTTGAGCTTATGGTGTGGCTCTGTATTCACAATGGATGCAGATGCATATTATCCACTTCCTGGTACTTGGACGTATGGTGTGGCTCTGTATTCACAATGGAACCAGATCCATATTATCCACTTCCTGGTACTTGAGCTTATCGTGTGGCTCTGTATTCACAATGGATGCAGATCCATATTTTCCACTTAATGGTACTTGAGCTTATGGCGTGGCTCTGTATTCACAATGGATGCAGATCCATATTATCCACTTCCTGGTACTTGGGCATATGGCATGGCTCTGTATTCACAATGGATGCAGATCCATATTATCCACTTACTGGTACTTGAGCTTATGGTGTGGCTCTGTATTCACAATGGATGCAGATCCATATTATCCACTTCCTGGTACTTGAGCTTATGGTATGGCTCTGTATTCACAATGGATGCAGATCCATATTATCCACTTCCTGGTACTTGAGCTTATGGTATGGCTCTGTATTCACAATGGATGCAGATCCATATTATCCACTTCCTGGTACTTGAGCTTATGGTGTGGCTCTGTATTCACAATGGATGCAGATCCATATTATCCACTTCCTGGTACTTGAGTGTATGGTGTGGCTCTGTATTCACAATGGATGCAGATCCATATTATCCACTTCCTGGTACTTGAGTGTATGGTGTGGCTCTGTATTCACAATGGATGTAGATCCATATTATCCACTTCCTGGTACTTAAGTGTATGGTGTGCCTCTGTATTCACAAAGGATGCAGATCCATATTATCCACTTACTGGTACTTGAGCTTATGGTGTGGCTCTGTATTCACAATGGATGCAGATCCGTATTATCCACTTACTGGTACTTGAGCTTATGGTGTGGCTCTGTATTCACAATGGATGCAGATCCATATTATCCACTTCCTGGTACTTGAGTGTACGGTGTGGCTCTGTATTCACAAAGGATGCAGATCCATATTATCCACTTACTGGTACTTGAGCTTATGGTGTGGCTCTGTATTCACAATGGATGCAGATCCGTATTATCCATTTACTGGCACTTGAGCTTATGGTGTGGCTCTGTATTCACAATGGATGCAGATCCATAGTATCCACTTCCTGGTACTTGGACTTATGGTGTGGCTATGTATTCACAATGGATGGAGATCCATATTATCCACTTACTGGTACTTGAGGATATGGCATGGCTCTGTATTTACAATGGATGCAGATCCATATTATCCACTTCCTGGTACTTGAGCTTATGGTGTGGCTCTGTATTCACAATGGATGCAGATGCATATTATCCACTTCCTGGTACTTGGACGTATGGTGTGGCTCTGTATTCACAATGGAACCAGATCCATATTATCCACTTCCTGGTACTTGAGCTTATCGTGTGGCTCTGTATTCACAATGGATGCAGATCCATATTTTCCACTTAATGGTACTTGAGCTTATGGCGTGGCTCTGTATTCACAATGGATGCAGATCCATATTATCCACTTCCTGGTACCTGGGCATATGGCATGGCTCTGTATTCACAATGGATGCAGATCCATATTATCCACTTACTGGTACTTGAGCTTATGGTGTGGCTCTGTATTCACAATGGATGCAGATCCATATTATCCACTTCCTGGTACTTGAGCTTATGGTATGGCTCTGTATTCACAATGGATGCAGATCCATATTATCCACTTCCTGGTACTTGAGCTTATGGTATGGCTCTGTATTCACAATGGATGCAGATCCATATTATCCACTTCCTGGTACTTGAGCTTATGGTGTGGCTCTGTATTCACAATGGATGCAGATCCATATTATCCACTTCCTGGTACTTGAGTGTATGGTGTGGCTCTGTATTCACAATGGATGTAGATCCATATTATCCACTTCCTGGTACTTGAGTGTATGGTGTGGCTCTGTATTCACAATGGATGTAGATCCATATGATCCACTTCCTGGTACTTGAGTGTATGGTGTGGCTCTGTATTCACAAAGGATGCAGATCCATATTATCCACTTACTGGTACTTGAGCTTATGGTGTGGCTCTGTATTCACAATGGATGCAGATCCGTATTATCCACTTACTGGCACTTGAGCTTATGGTGTGGCTCTGTATTCACAATGGATGCAGATCCATATTATCCACTTCCTGGTACTTGAGTGTATGGTGTGGCTCTGTATTCACAAAGGATGCAGATCCATATTATCCACTTACTGGTACTTGAGCTTATGGTGTGGCTCTGTATTCACAATGGATGCAGATCCGTATTATCCATTTACTGGCACTTGAGCTTATGGTGTGGCTCTGTATTCACAAAGGATGCAGATCCATATTATCCACTTCCTGGTACTTGAGCTTATAGTGTGGCTCTGTATTCACAATGGATGCAGATCCGTATTATCCACTTAATGGTACTTCCGCTTATGGTGTGGCTCTGTATTCACAATGGATGCAGATCCATATTATCCACTTCCTGGTACTTGAGCTTATGGTGTGGCTCTGTATTCACAATGGATGCAGATCCATAGTATCCACTTCCTGGTACTTCAGCTTATGGTGTGGCTATGTATTCACAATGGATGCAGATCCATATTATCCACTTCCTGGTACTTGGACTTATGGTGTGGCTATGTATTCACAATGGATGGAGATCCATATTTTCCACTTACTGGTACTTGAGGATATGGCATGGCTCTGTATTTACAATGGATGCAGATCCATATTATCCACTTACTGGTACTTGAGCTTATGGTGTGGCTCTGTATTCACAACGGATGCAGATCCGTATTATCCACTTACTGGCACTTGAGCTTATGGTGTGGCTCTGTATTCACAATGGATGCAGATCTGTATTATCCACTTACTGGCACTTGAGCTTATGGTGTGGCTCTGTATTCACAATGGATGCAGATCCGTATTATCCACTTACTGGCACTTGAGCTTATGGTGTGGCTCTGTATTCACAATGGATGCAGATCCGTATTATCCACTTACTGGTACTTCCGCTTATGGTGTGGCTCTGTATTCACAATGGATGCAGATCCATATTATCCACTTCCTGGTACTTCCGCTTATGGTGTGGCTCTGTATTCACAATGGATGCAGATCCATAGTATCCACTTCCTGGTACTTGAGCTTATGGTGTGGCTCTGTATTCACAATGGATGCAGATCCATAGTATCCACTTCCTGGTACTTGAGTGTATGGTGTGGCTCTGTATTCACAATGGATGCAGATCCATAGTATCCACTTCCTGGTACTTCAGCTTATGGTGTGGCTCTGTATTCACAATGGATGCAGATCCATATTATCCACTTCCTGGTACTTGAGCTTATGGTGTGGCTCTGTATTCACAATGGATCCAGATCCATAGTATCCACTTCCTGGTACTTGAGCTTATGGTGTGGTTCTGTATTCACAATGGATGCAGATCCATATTTTCCACTTACTGGTACTTGAGGATATGGCATGGCTCTGTATTTACAATGGATGCAGATCCATATTATCCACTTCCTGGTACTTGAGCTTATGGTGTGGCTCTGTATTCACAATGGATGCAGATGCATATTATCCACTTCCTGGTACTTGGACGTATGGTGTGCCTCTGTATTCACAATGGAACCAGATCCATATTATCCACTTCCTGGTACTTGAGCTTATCGTGTGGCTCTGTATTCACAATGGATGCAGATCCATATTTTCCACTTAATGGTACTTGAGCTTATGGCGTGGCTCTGTATTCACAATGGATGCAGATCCATATTATCCACTTCCTGGTACTTGGGCATATGGCATGGCTCTGTATTCACAATGGATGCAGATCCATATTATCCACTTACTGGTACTTGAGCTTATGGTGTGGCTCTGTATTCACAATGGATGCAGATCCATATTATCCACTTCCTGGTACTTGAGCTTATGGTATGGCTCTGTATTCACAATGGATGCAGATCCATATTATCCACTTCCTGGTACTTGAGCTTATGGTATGGCTCTGTATTCACAATGGATGCAGATCCATATTATCCACTTCCTGGTACTTGAGCTTATGGTGTGGCTCTGTATTCACAATAGATGCAGATCCATATTATCCACTTCCTGGTTCTTGAATTTATGGTGTGACTCTGTATTCACAATGGATGCAAATCCATATTATCCACTTCCTGGTACTTGAGCATATGGTGTGGCTCTGTATTCACAATGGATGCAGATCCATTTATTCACTTCCTGGTACTTGAGCTTATGGTGTGGCTCTGTATTCACAATGGATGCAGATCCGTATTATCCACTTACTGGTACTTCCGCTTATGGTGTGGCTCTGTATTCACAATGGATGCAGATCCATATTATCCACTTCCTGGTACTTGAGCTTATGGTGTGGCTCTGTATTCACAATGGATGCAGATCCATAGTATCCACTTCCTGGTACTTGAGCTTATGGTGTGGCTCTGTATTCACAATGGATCCAGATCCATAGTATCCACTTCCTGGTACTTGAGCTTATGGTGTGGCTCTGTATTCACAATGGATGCAGATCCATATTTTCCACTTCCTGGTACTTGAGCTTATGGTGTGGCTCTGTATTCACAATGGATGCAGATGCATATTATCCACTTCCTGGTACTTGGACTTATGGTGTGGCTCTGTATTCACAATGGAACCAGATCCATATTATCCATTTCCTGGTACTTGAGCTTATCGTGTGGCTCTGTATTCACAATGGATGCAGATCCATATTTTCCACTTAATGGTACTTGAGCTTATGGCGTGGCTCTGTATTCACAATGGATGCAGATCCATATTATCCACTTCCTGGTACTTGAGCTTATGGTGTGGCTCTGTATTCACAATGGATGCAGATCCATATTTTCCACTTAATGGTACTTGAGCTTATGGCGTGGCTCTCTATTCACAATGGATGCAGATCCATATTATCCACTTCCTGGTACTTGGGCATATGGCATGGCTCTGTATTCACAATGGATGCAGATCCATATTATCCACTTACTGGTACTTGAGCTTATGGTGTGGCTCTGTATTCACAATGGATGCAGATCCATATTATTGACTTACTGAACCTTATAGTCAGGATCTGAACCATACTATCAGCTCACTTGAACTTATTTAACCGAAATCTCAGAGTTGTGATTTATACAGTTGAGCCATTTTAAATACATACGTGAAGTCTTCCCCAAAATGATAATAAATGCTTTACACACTATTTCTCATACTTTAAACAAATAACAATTTCCTGGTATGAGAAAAATACACATACATGTTTTTAAAATTTCAGGAACAATGCCACAATCATATTATATTGGAATTCATATGCGATCTCTTCCCCAAAATAATAACAAATGTTTTAAACACTATTTCACATACTTGGAACAAAAAATATTTTTTCATGTGTGAATGAATATATAAAATTTTGGGAGCCATGCCATGACCATGTTATATACGAATTCACATTATCTTGACGCGCATTATGGCGGGGTCGCACTGTATTGTGTAATTAAAATCAGACAAGTACAATAGATTCTAATGGATGAAAATGTTTGAGATGGAGTGTGTATTCAGGTTTATAAGTTTTGACAAGAACAGTGTAGTAATGAGGGTTCTTCCAACAAGAACTTGTTTAATGAAGGTCTTATAACAAGAACTGTGTTATAACAAAGAGTTATACAACAATTGTCATAATTAGGGTTTTTTAAACAACTGTTCATAATGAGAGCTGTGTTACAATAAGGGTCTTATAACAATGACTCTTATAATGTGGTCTCATAATAAGATCTGTATTATAATAAGGAGTCTTATAACAAGAAATATATTGAGTCTTATAACAAGAACAGTTATAATGAGGGGTCTTAAAACAAAAACTGTGCAATAATAGGGTGATTTATAACAAGAATTGTTATAACGATGAATCTTATTACAATAAATGTGTTATAATAAAGGGGATTATAGTGAAGGAGTGCTGTTAACTATATCGAGAAGATGAGTTATACTGGAGCAATTGATTTTCCTAACTGCACAGGTATCAAAGATTAAGTTTTCCAGAGACAACCTTGCACAACTAAAATTGTTTGAAATTTCTCTACATAAAATGTTTAAACACAAAGATTTCATTTATCATACAATGAAGTAAAGCTAGTATTCTTTTATGACCTACAATTCATTCCTAAAGGACATTATGAATTCTTGCCTAACATTAAAAAAATGCCTTATGACTCAACATCGTTAGGTCCTCATGATCACAATAAATGCAGATTTGTTATGAGGAAAAATATAAAAAATTTAACAGACCTGCTTTTCCTTTCTTTAGTAATTTCTGGAGGTGGTTTTGGACATTTTTGTCAGCAGCAGGAATCAGATCATTAACCAAACCCTGAAATGATAGACAATATAGGTCTTGTTTAAGGCATCAAACCCTTAAATGATAGTCAATATAGGTCTTGTTTTTGGCAACAAACCCTTAAATGATAGTCAATATAGGTCTTGTTCTAGGCAACAAACCCTTAAATGATAGTCAACATAGGTCTTGTTTTAGGCAACAAACCCTTAAATGAAAGTCAATACAGGTCTTGTTTTAGGCAACAAACCCTTAAATGAAAGTCAATGGCGCTTGTACTTTTTACCTCTGAAATGTCAAACACAGTGATATCAGTTTCTAAAAATTGCCATTCAGACAAGGCGAACCGGTGTAATGCCATTCAGTTTTCTCTTCCGTGTTATTGCTCGTATTATTGTTCTTGCTGAAAACCATGTATCAGGCATCAAATTTGTTAATCTGAATATGGATGTACATTCCAATATTTAGTTACATTAGGGGTTAAGCCTGAAGACTGTACAAAACAGATCATCAATTTTGATGAATCTTTCCAGAACAGTATAATAATACACACAATCCTTGCATTTCATCACCGATAGATACCCTGAATATTTTTAGATGAAAATTCCAAGGAAACTGTCAGCCCTCCCCCCATTAAAAATGTTGATGAAGTATTCTTATATGTGATTTATGTTTTAAATAGAGGGGTGGGGGTGTATGTAGGAAAGTGACTATTTCTTATATTTTGTTTAGTGCATTTTACACTCTGCTTAGTTGATGTGATATTATGCATGTAGAATCTAGAAATGTTGCATATATATATTCCATATATTTAAAAACAATGCATCAATGATTGTTTTGTTTTTTTGTTGTTGCTTTTTTGTATTATAATTTAGTGATTGTATTTACCTTTTCTGCTTCTGATGTGTTAATCAGTAAAAAGTTAAGAAAAGAGAAAATTTATGTGTTTATTTTAATGTCTGTTTTACAAACAAATCGTAATTTCGAATGACAGTTTAGAATATATAAGAATGAATTATGTTCATTAGAGGTATGGTGTTCAAAAGAGCAGCACTGGTTGATTATATTTATACAACGTGTATAATACATTTCCATAATTAAAAGATATATCCAATTAAATTTTATGCATGTATTGATGGAAACAGCAATGAAAACTTCTGTCCCTAATGACGACAATGATCCTTAAAATGAAACACATTTTACACACAAAAACTAACTGAAAAGGTAACAATGTAGATACAAATGAATATTATTGGTTTCAACACATTCATTTGGGACACACACACACACACACACACATATATATATATATATATATATATATATATATATATATATTCCTTTAATGTGCACATACAAGAGTTATGCAGAACGTAGATTTGAAAACAATACAAAAGGATGACAAAGAAATAACATGTACAAATTATTATTGTACACACTCATATATTATAGTTGAATATATCAAAAGATTACATAGTGAGGGAAATGCACATAAAAACAACTTTATTTTTGCCTATATGTCCTGAATTTCTACATGTTACTATGCGTCTCTTGGTGCTTTGTCCGAAAACAATATGGCGGAAGCTGGGCACAGTGATGTTATGGTCTATTTTTAGCACAAAGTAGATTTAAGTACAAGCGCCATATAGATCTTGTTCTAGGCAACAAACCCTTAAATGGAAGTCAATATAGGTCTTGTTTTAGGCAACAAACCCTTAAATGTAAGTCAATATAGGTGTTGTTTTAGGCATGGCAAATCATTAAATGATAGTCAATACATACTAATTATGTAGTTTTCATGAAACAATTCAAGCTATATGCAATAGTTAACCATAAATACTTCATTATCACCATGGCAATACATTATCACCATGGCAAACTACTTTTTAATATGACATGCCTCACAGCACCTATTCATTCAGAGTATATTTCTGCCTGAACTACCCCATATGTCACATAAACCTGAGTTTATCATCTTTATGGAATTTGTACACTAGAAGCCTGACTGGTTCTGACAACTATTCCCTCTGCATGCATTGAAATCCCATCAGCAAGGGTACAGGAACCAGACTGGTGGTTCAGTGACATTATACTATAATGTCACTGGCATATTATGACATCTGCACAAGTGCTACTTTATAATACCAACAGCCATGTCTTCCATCACAGACAGCAAAGAGTGACAGGAGTTTTTCCTCATACCTCTTATACAAAAATATCCATTTCAGTACCAAAGACACATAGGAGCTACATCCACAGCAAGTACAATTCAATTAATTGTCATGATCTTATCATAGAGCATGGTTTCTCCAGACAGTAATTCACCACCAAATATACAGCACTGTGGCAGTAATGCTATCCTGCCAAGGGGAGGTAACCCAATGTGAAGAAGAAATTAATCCCTTGTCTAGATCATAACTGCTGAATAATAACTTGAACTCTGCTATATGTATTACATGTCCTCATGCTAGGAACATATAAAGTATGGTCAAAAAGTATTTTAAAATGTCTCTAATTACAATTTTTATATGCTGGACCTCTGACTCTTTCCATGAACCCTATAGGAAAAATACAAATGTCAAACAACATCAGCAGTCATGGCTACCACATGGTCTACTTATGTACTAAGTCTAGTGAATTTGTAACCTACAGTTTTAAGAGGAGTTATGGACAGATGGGCAAATGGAGGGTATTTTGCTGCCAGGGATAAAAACAAGCATCAGGCAGGTACAGATCATTTGTAAAAACATTAAGTTCTGCTTATTCCTTAATCTTCCTACAAGTTATTTTTCTTAAAAAGAAGTGCGCTGATGTAGAGACTTCATAAAACCAATTCAGAAACAGCATTCATAACAATTTATGAATACGAAATACGATTAGTCTAATCATTTTCACTACAATCTGATTCAGATAAATATTAAAGATAAATTAACATCAATTACTTCAACTACTAATGTAATACACTGAAACAATGATCAAAATGCAGGAGGTATCTACAGTTTGAATTGCACATAATAAGTGTCAACACACATACCTCAGAGGAGAAAGAGATGATCATGTGATCATTCTTGTAATTTTTCATGTAGTCAATAAACACCTTCTCCCATGCTTCTGCCATGGCATTATCTTTTTTATTCAAGTGGTTGTTGACAACAAAGGTCAAGACAAAGACTGTGGAGTTTTGGTAGTTGTCACCTATAAACAGAGACATAAAAAACATTATTAAAAATAACAAATACATAATACAGTCACAAAATACAGAACCTGTGGTCTCAATAACAAATACATAATACAGTCACAAAATACAGAACATATCATCTCAATAGCAAATACATAATACAGTCACAAAATACATGGTCTCAATAACAACTACATAATACATTCACCTATAATATGCTGAGTATTAAACAATCATTAAGTTTTTTGCTGTTGTTGTTTTGGGCTAAATGCCATTTTTCAGCACATGTTAGACTATACATGGCAGCCAGTATATTTTGTAAAGGAGGAACCTTGGAAAACCCCTGGGAAGAATCATTTATCCACAGGAAGTTGGCCAACTTTTTCATATACCCACAGTGGCCGAACCCCAAACCCAAGCAGGCTGAGGTGAGATGTCAGAGATCTGTAAAAGCAAACACCTTAGACCACTCATCCACCCAGGGCCCCTAAACCATTTCGGATTTTTTTAAACAAGTGCAAATGAAACTATCTTTGATTTTCTTGAAGATGTACAAACTACTTTATCATGGAATATGAGCCTGAACTGGAAATCATGGATAAAAGATCACCGAATCTGTTCACATAATGCCAAGATAGCAACTTAGCAATGTAGTACAATATAATGGAGTGCAATGGCATTATGGGTCTTAAAGTCTGCCTAGTTTTTCACAGTGATTGTTTAAATACCCTGTGCAAATTAAAGATGTGCCAAAATGTGAGTGACTAAATAATATTTTGATAAATATATCTGGGGTTAGTGACAAGGCAAATATTTATCCTCTGCATATTTCTACCTCTTCTCCTTTCCTTGCTCAGGCCACAAATAGATGAAATGTGGGACAATTCCCACAGCTGTGTCAATGAGCGTGTAAGCATGGAACCAGGGTGGCACTATGAATCTGTTGCAATCCCCAAAATTTTGTATATAAAAAGGCAGCTCTATTGGCAAAACTACAATGTAGTTATGTTGACCTCCCTCTCCCCCCAAAATGTTTTTCTTGCAAAAGCAGTCTTAGACTGGGTGCTAACCCTGCTAAAATATTTTAAATCCTTTAGCAGCTATGGAACATATAAAAATTGCTAAAGTACTGCACATGATCATTAGTGTGAAGAGCTTCAGGGATGGGTTCACCTAAAACCTTTTCATCTTCCTCACATGTAACTGCTGGGGCCAAGTTTATACCATACCATCTAACAGCTTCAAGGTCCCAGATTGGACACCAGCATAAATGTCAAGTGGCCTAACCTGTTAGACACCAGAACTTCCATTGCTACTATTGCAGTCTTCAGGTTCTACTTAAATATAGTTACTATACTACCTTGATAACTCTCTTGGTAAAATCTGTATATATTGTTTTGTTAAAATTAGAACGTTGTCAGGTAAATCTTGGAACATTAAAACAGAATGGAAACAATCTTAAAATATGTGAACAGGGAAGGTAACTATTGTTACATATAAAATGCAAGCAGGGGAGGTAACTTTTCTGTGATAATTTTTGGCAAAACAAAAACAGGCAACATAATCTGCCATCAGTGTTTGTGCAAACAAGAATATAGGTAACACTAAGTTGTAGTGTAGTAACGGTGGGTTACTGGCCAAATCTCTGTCATTATTATAAGACATACAGAAAACATTTTCCTATAACATGGTTATGCAGACTAAATTCTTTTCCAAACTGTGGCCATGGCAACACCTGCATCTCAGATTATACAGAAAAAGCATGATGTGCTCTTGTAACAATGTTATGGTATAGCCATGGCCACCTTTTACTATGCTACTGACACTGAGCCCAAATTCAATGTGGCAAGCATGCATGTCACAAAATGAATTGACTTGGCTTCATAATGATTCAGCAAAAGTATAAAGAAATTCCATTAAAACGTTTAGGAAATATAACAAATGAATTTTCTTTAACCAACTGTTGACAATGCTGCTTTACTGGAAGCATGTCTGCTTCTGTTGAGTCAAACTGCAAACAACATAGATCTTTATACGCCTTTGCATATTGCACAAGCATATCAGGGTCTATGTTTTTTTTATTTTACTGATTATTCCTTTAAAAAAATTGCAGAGGATCATATATACCAGTGTATATGGTATTAACCTAAGTAACAAAAAACAAAAACAACAAATTTAGTAAAATCAACACTAAGTTATTTCCCTAGTAACAAAGTGAAACTTTAAAAGGATCTTACAATATTGTGATTTAAACCCCAAACAGTCCTAAAAGTATAGTATTCCAAATGAATTCCAGTACTGAATGTGCTGATGTCCCAAAAGTCTTGAATAGTTTCATGCACCAGTCTTGAAGTATCGCAGTGATATAATGCAGAATGTCTTTGAATCAATGAGCACTTTGTAATTCCAATGAATAATTTTTAAATGATTCCTCTCAAATAATATCTGAGTACAACTATCAATGATTTTAAATCTGAACTTAAAGCAGAAATGAAATTTTTTTAAAATCTCAAACTTATATACATTCCCACTTGATATATGTTTCCATAACTGTAACCAAATTCATTTCTGGAATCTTCTATGGTCAAAAACAAAACTGGGTCTTGAACTCACACCCAAGCAAACAACCTATTTATAGCATATAAACAATACAAAGAGCCAGTATGCACCAAGACTATCATCAGTCAAGGACAAAGGTCATGCACACAAGACAAATACAATATTAACAACACTGGTGCATAGTGCAATGGCAGATCTAGGTATAAGCAGTTTGCAATTGGATTCAACTTATGACTGAGTATATAGGGTATGTCTTGTTACCCACTAATATGGGCTCCACCATAAAAAGTATCCATAGTAAATATTGGAAGTGACTACATCTGCTGGGCGACAGTTATCTTTATTGACCCTTAAGAGTATGACTGTTATCCTGGACTAGTGTCCTATGCTGTCATATTATACACTATTCACTCAACACTGTGATGTAACAGCACACTCTCAGGTCAAGAAAACTCGCTACTGCCATCAGCTGTAGTCACTATATGTAGATTAATACATACAATTTTCAGCTGAATGAGATCCTCCCATAAACAGTTTTCATAAATAAACCTGATATGTTGTGCTTACTATCAAAGCCTCCAAGAATTAACCTGGGGAAGACAGGTGCTCCATACTTAGACAGACAGGACATATTGAGTGGAGTAAAATCGGAGATGAATGTAGGAGCTCTGCAATAGAAGAAGAAAATTTGTTATACATTGCTAATAATGAACCTGGCGAAAGTTTCATGCTGATGTATTAA
Organism: Sinohyriopsis cumingii; assembly: GCA_028554795.2. Classification (NCBI taxonomy): domain Eukaryota; kingdom Metazoa; phylum Mollusca; class Bivalvia; order Unionida; family Unionidae; genus Sinohyriopsis; species Sinohyriopsis cumingii. The sequence continues at coordinate 7,385,654 of CM068837.1, read as the reverse complement.
CCTGGATAAGTAGGCAACTGACTTGCATTACCACTCACTGTGACCTTGAGCTTGATACTGAATCATGACTGAATATGAGACCTGTCAAAGACAATGAATGAATAGGAGACACTGCCCAGGAGTATGACTTAATAGGAGACACAGTCAATGAGCATGACTAATTAGGAGACACTGTCAAGAAGTATGACTGAAGAAGAGACACTGTCAAGAAGTCTGACTGAATAGGAGACACTGTCAAGGAGGATGACTGAAATTGAGTCTTCTTCAAGTAATATGATTGAATAACTGACACTGTCAAGAAGTAGGACTGAATAGGAGACCCTGTCAAGGAATATGCCTGAATAGGAGACTCTGTCAAGTTATGATATATAACAGGCAAAACGTTTATTAAAATATCTTCAATGGTTCAAAAGTTGTACCAATACAGGAACAGAGGACATGGCTATGGATTGCAACAATGTCTAATTATGGAATATAATAGTAAGGAATCATTGTATACTGTACCCCATTATCAGTCAAAATCCACCATAACACAGTCCTCTTGTATAGTTCCCTTACATGGCATTGTAGTAAGGAATCACCATATCCTGTACCACCCAGATAAGACAACATCACTAGTAAAACAGTCCCCTTGCAATGTTCCCTTAACCAACATTATAGTATGAAATCAGTGTTTATTCCAGGCATGTGCATTTCCTCCAGGGTGCAGGTCAGATAAATGATTTTTAAAGCCTCACCCTATGATGTATATAAGAGAGTAAACCAGATCATGGGCCGTTGATTACACATTCCAAGTTTAATCAAAATTAGATTACAAATATAATCTTCTGAGTGACAACAAGCTCAGCCAATCAGATGCAAGATCACCTCATTAATATGCATAGATATAGCTCATACTTGAACTTGTCCAAGATATTAGTGATATAAACTGATATAAAAACATGACTAAAACTGGATCAAAAACATGGCCTCCAGAGTGGTAACAAGCAAACATTGATGGATGGGTAATGGACCCATAACCAGCAAGCCTAGGCCTTATGGCCTTAAATAAAACCTAACTTTTGCCTTTGTTAAAGCATGCTGGACAGTTAAACCCACCCAAAAGGTTCATCTGTCCCAGGTAATCATTTGTCTTAATTGGCAGTTTCTCCATGGTCTCTTTAATAAAAATACTGAAAGAATTAACCTCATTTAGGCAATCAGTCATCAGAGGCTACTTATAAAAGGTGGGTTTTTAAGACAGGTGTGAGCACATGTTAGTAGATCTGATGCAACACTATATGCATCTGTTAGCAACTATTGTTATTTTCACAGCATTGTCTTTTTATCATTTGATCTATCTGAAAAGTTAATTAGTGTCAACTGTTTACAATATTAAAAACAAAATACAAGTACAGAGGTAGATCTGCAAAATTTAAGAGTCATGAAGAAGTATAATAACAGGAAACAGAAAAAAAAGAGAAAATTTTGAATTAACCATGAATGTGTAATCAATGGCCCATGATCTGGTTTACTCTCTTAATATACATCATAGGGTAAGGCCTGGAATAAACAATGATACCATACTACAATGCCATTTAAGGGAACCATACAAGGGGACTGTTTTGCTAGAGAGGTTGCCTTTTCCGGGGGTACAGTATATAGAGATTCCTTACTACAATGCCATTTATGGGAACCATACATAAGGACTGTGTTATAGTGAGGTTGCTTTATCTGGGTGGTACAGTATAAGAGATTCCTTAGTACAATGCCATTTAAGGGAACCATACAAGAGGACTGTGTTATAGGGGATTTTGCCTGATAATGTTGTACAATATACAATGATTCCTTACTATTACGTTGTTCTAGCACAGGGGTATGCAACCTATTTTACATAGTATGCCACTTCTTTACTTTTTTCCGTGTTAATTACAAAATGGATGCCACCAGTAAGAGAGTAACACTGTTAAAATCATGATTTTTGTGGCATGTATGCCATATGTTGCCAACCCCTGTTCTAGTGAATCATACATGTGGACTGTGTAATAGTGGAGGTTGCCTTATACTGGCATAGAGTGTATAATGATTCTTACTATACAACTTTTCAATGGGAACCATATATGTGGACTGTGTTATATGGGAATTTACTTTATACTGAGGTATTTTTACAGTGATTCTTCAGTATAACGCTACTCAAGGGAACCATGCAAATATGCCATATTACAAGAGAGGTTGCATTGTACTGGCATACAGAATACATATCCCACTGATAAAGGGACCATATTGTACTGACAGAAAGGAACCATATCCCATCCCACTAATAAATAGGACCATACTGTACTGATAAAAGGTATTATATCCCACTAATAAATGGGACCATATTGTACTGATTAAAGGGACTATATCCCACTAATAAATAGGACAATATTGTGCTGATAAAAAGTACCATATCTAACTGATAAAAGCAGACCTGCCAATATTGAAACAATCAAAATCCCATATAACCATTAAAACCAGTATGCCAGGTACAAAATCAGGAGGTATAAATTAAGGTGTATATATCATGATATATGCTTCTAATTGTGTTGTTATATGGTGCTATTTTATTTGATCAATCATAATCCTGTTAAATAAGCTATGAATTAGAATGATAATGAATGGCAAGAGACATAGATATAAAGAAATGAAGACGATGAGAGATAGGAGAACATTTTTGAGAAGAACAAAATTTCCTGAAGCTGAAAATATTTATTGACACGATTGTACAAAAGAAACCATATCCCACTGATAAAAGGAACCATATCCCACTGATAAAAGGAACCATATCCCACTGATGAAAGGGATCATATCCCACTGATAAAAGGAACCATATCCCACTGATAAAAGGAACCATATCCAACTGATGAAAGGAACCATATCCCACAGATAAAAGGAACCATATCCCACTGATAAAAGGAACCATATCCCACTGATAAAAGGAACCATATCCAACTGATAAAAGGAACCATATCCAACTGATAAAAGGAACCATATCCCACTGATAAAAGGAACCATATCCCACTGATAAAAGGAACCATATCCAACTGATGAAAGGAACCATATCCCACTGATAAAAGGGACCATTTCCTACTCATAAAAGAACCATATCCAACTGATAAAAGGAACCATAAACTACTGATAAAAGGGACCATATTCTACTGATGAAAGGGATCATATCCTACTCATAAAAGAAACTATATCCTTCTGATAAAAGGGTCCTAATCCTGCTTATAAAAGGAAGCATATCCCAGTCATAAAAGGAACCATATCCCACTGATAAAAGGGATTATATCCTACTTACAAAAGGAACCATATTCCACTGACAAAAGGAACCATATCCTACTTACAAAAGAAAACATTTCCTACTGATAAAAGGGACAACATCCTACAGCTAAATGGGATCATATCCTTCTTACAAAAGAAAGCATATCCTAGTGATAAAAAGGGACCATATCCTATTTACAAAAGGAAGTATATCCTACTGATAAAAGGGACCATATCCTACTTACAAAAGGAAGCATATCCTAGTGATAAAAAGGGACCATATCCTACTTACAAAAGGAAGCATATCCTACTGATAAAAGGGACTATATCCTACTTACAAAAGGAAGCATATCCTAGTGATAAAAAGGGACCATATCCTACTTACAAAAGGAAGCATATCCTACTGATAAAAGGACCATATCCTACTTACAAAAGGAAGCATATCCTACTGAAAAAGGCACCATATCATACTTACAAAAGGAACCATATCTCACTGATAAAAGGGACTATATGCTATTGATAAACAGGATCATATCCTACCATAATTTATTAAAGGGAGGGTTGGGGTCTACTATGGCTTCTTATAGGAAGGAATCATTGTAGATGGGTTAATATGGTGGTACTTACTGGACACAATGTAGGAAATGATCCAGGTAATCAGCAAGAACAAAAAATCCTGCATCGTCATAGGCAACCTTATCAAGATTCTGTGGGTCATTCTGGTAAAACTGCAATGGACTTTCAATGGCACAGTCCTTATAATCAGGAGCAAGGGGTTTAAAGCAGATGTCAGACAAAGAAACATTTCTGCCATTCCACATTGCTGCAAGATTGGTGATGTCTGTCTGCAGCTCCAAAACCTGTTATAAAAAATAAGTCATATGTAACAAGTGCATACCTTGTACCAAACAAATCTCATTGGTACTGGTTACAAAACTTGCTACTCAACATACAGTATTATATTCCCTTTTGTAATGATTATATGTATTCCTTTTCACTCAATTTGGGTATGATATTCTTATGTTTGTAAAAAAAATCTTCTATTTTACAACAAAACCTTGGTCTCTTCCTGCACTATTATTTCTTTAATCATTTTTGGAAATTTTAATCAAAAGAGCATGTTTGTACATGTCAGATCTTGATGCAGTGAGAGACAACTAAATCTCACTTGTATTGCTTATAGAATCTCTGTAGCTTCTTCTTTTTTCTTGTAGATGAAAAGCCACAGCATCTCAATAACATGCAAACCAGATTGACAATAGGTGTTCTATGATTGCCATGGTAGTGAATAGTCCACTATGTGCTTATGTGCTATCCACCACCAATCAATAAATCAATCAATCCATTTAAACATATGGGCAAAGTCTAATATGTAATGATCAGGGTCAATGAAACAGAATATTTGGGGGAATTCCCTCTTCTATTTAACAAAAAAGATGGGAATTTTGTGACTATTAAATGTGAAAATAATATAGGGACTTTTTTTTGCTTGCAATGCGTGAATAACAGCTGCATCTCACTGAGTGGATAAAAGCATATTATTTTCACTGTGTATGCAGTTTTTTTTATTAATAAGGTAGTTCTTGTTGAAACTATAGCAATCAAGATAGACAGTCAAACCTTTCCTAAAGGTCATCTTTATTCAGCAGTCACCTGTTCACAATGGCCAATCTATTTCCCCTCTTCCAAAATTTTTATATAAATGTCCTGTATGCATGGTCAACTGCATTCAGTAGTCAGTGGCCAGGAGTTTCCTACCCATGAAATGATTTCTCCCTACTTTAAGCAATCACTGACTCATATCTATAGTTACTCAGTCTATGCTAGCTAAAATTGTGTGCAATAAGGAATGCCTTCTCAAGATTAATGACTATCATGGAAATTAGTGTCCAAACATTTCTTATCTTGCTTGCACTTCTACTCTAGTCACGTTGACGGTGTAACTCAAATGTATCACTATGTCTCCTTTTTTTCTCGCTATGGTGGATGGGCTAACCAAATCATTTGCTGCATGGTGGGAAAAGCAGTTGTGTTATCACCATGGAAATGGAAGTTGCCTTTTGTGCCAGTGTGATAGATTTAGTTTGATATCTTCATCTACTTGCCCATGAAATAAAGCTCTCTCTGAATAATAAAGTTTGTCTTTGAGCAGAGATATGAGTTATATCCATTTAAATTAGGGTCAGGTGTCATTCAATATCTAAAATTTGTCTGTAAAGGCAGGTGAAGTGTTGGTTCATGTGTCACAAACAGCCATTTATTTCTTCTAATTTTCCATTCATCACAGGCTCTTCACATAAGTTTTCTTTTATCTCAGCAAGCTGAGCAACTGGTAAATTCAGTTATAGCTTTTAAAGCATAAAAATAATATCAGTGCTTATTTTAAGTCAATGGTGATTAATTTACAGGATTGATATATATATATATATATATATATATATATATATATATATATATATATATATATATATACTGCTCCGGTGGCCTAGTGGTTAGAGAGTCTGCCTCGGATATGGGAGGTCGCAGGTTGGAACCCCTGCCGAGTCATACTAAAGACTTATAAAAATGGTACTAGGCGCTCAGCAAAAAGAGTTTAGTGTTAGGACTAATATTTTTCAGTGCATGGAATTTGTTTAAAATTCATTTTTAAAAGTGAACTTGATAACAAAGGCCATCTGTGTACAATGACCATTTTGCCTATTCTGATGAGTGGCCACAATTGACTGGTTTCACTGTACATCTATCATAGCACATTTTCATTTAAATTTGAAGATCAACTGTGAAATTATGTACTAGCTAGCATATGAATTGCAAAATTAACTGTCGTTTATCCTGTCCAACAGCTAAATTCATGACTGTCTGTAAATTTCAAAGTTGATTCAAATATACCAGTAGCATACGAAATGCAGTTAGGTAGGATGGTGCCTACTCCTTCTGTTGCACTATAACAGTTTTGAGTATATATATATATATATATATATATATATATATATATATATATATGCATCAATCAATGAAATCAAAGACCTAATAAACCCATCTGGAAAACAAACACTTATTCAGAGGCAGAGGCCTATTTCACCTATGACATTGAGAGATTAGCACAATAAATAAAGGGTGTAACCAGCTATAGTAATGTCAACAGATGAGAGCTTTGTGTGTGGTTTCAAGAACTGTAACATCAATAAAGCAACCAAGAATATCAACATTTTACAGCAACCAAGAATATTAACCTTTTACAGCAACCAAGAATATCAACCTTTTACAGAAGCCAAGAATATCAACCTTTTACAGCAACCAAGAATATCAACCTTTTACAGCAGCCAAGAATATCAACCATTTACAGCAGCCAAGAATATCAACCTTTCACAGCAACCAAGAATATCAACCTTTTACAGCAGCCAAGAATATCAACCTTTTACAGCAGCCAAGAATATCAACCATTTAGAGCAGCCAAGAAAATCAACATTTTACAGCAACCAAGAATATCAACCTTTTACAGCAACCAAAAATATCAACCTTTTACAGCAGCCAAGAATATCAACCTTTTACAGCAACCAAGAATATCAACCTTTTACAGCAGCCAAGAATATCAACCATTTACAGCAGCCAAGAATATCAACCTTTTACAGCAACCAAGAATATCAACCTTTTACAGCAGCCAAGAATATCAACCTTTTACAGCAGCCAAGAATATCCACCTTTTACAGCAACCAAGAATATCAACCTTTAACAGCAACCAAGAATATCAACCATTTACAGCAGCCAAGAATATCAACCTTTTACAGCAACCAAGAATATCAACCTTTAAGAGCAACCAAGAATATCAACCTTTTACAATGAAAATTGAATTTGGAAGATGTAATCATTTATTACAGACAAAGACTGCATTCATCCCAGATATTACTGATTGTCTCCAAAGACAAACAATGTTCTTGACCACTACAATGAAGCCCTTTTTTACCACTACAATGAAGCCCTTTTGACCATTACAATGAAGCCTTTTTGACCACTACAGTGAAGGCCAGTGAAGCCCTTTCTGACCACTATAATGAAGCCCTTCTTGACCACTACAATAAAGGCTTTTGAGATGAGTTCTCATTATGACATTATCAAGGTCAGGTCGTTTTCCAGAATAGATAAAGAAACAATAAGAACCTTTTAACTGAATACATACATATCATTAATTATAATGGGGATTTATATGACTTTGGCGCTGCGATGGCAGTCACTGACATGTACATAATGTTAATTATAATGGGGATTTATATGACTTTGGCGCTGCAATGGCAGTCACTGACATGTAAATATCGTAAATTATAATGGGGATTTATATGACTTGGCGCTGCAATGACAGTCACTGACATGTACATAATGTTAATTATAATGGGGATTTATATGACTTTGGTGCTGCAATTGCAGTCATTGACATGTACATAATGTTAATTATAATGGGGATTTATATGACTTTGGCGCTGCAATGGCAGACATTGACATGTAGATATTGTGAATTATAATGGGGATTTATATGACTTTGGCACTGCAATGGCATTCACTGACATGTACATATTGTTAATTATAATGGGGATTTATATGACTTTGGCACTCCCATGGCAGTCACTGACATGTACATATTGTTAATTATAATGGGGATTTATATGACTTTGGCATTGCAATGGCAGTCACTGACATGTACATATTGTTAATTATAATGGGGATTTATATGACTTTGGCATTGCAATGGCAGTCACTGACATGTACATATTGTTAATTATAATGGGGATTTATATGACTTTGGCACTCCCATGGCAGTCACTGACATGTACATATTGTTAATTATAATGGGGATTTATATGACTTTGGCACTGCCATGGCAGTCACTGACATGTACATATCATTAATTTTAATTGGGATTTATATGACTTTGGCGCTGTAATGGCAGTCACTGACATGTACATGTAGCATATGCACTAGTGGACATACTAACAGACAAATACCTGACCCTGGCATATAGCCAATCTAGGGCAAACCACAGGAAAAAGTTCCAATTAAAGTCAGCATCGACAAATTGTTTCAAGTTCAGCTTCTTCCCATGTACAATAGGGACTTGGAACAAAGTACCATCAATAATTGCAGAAGCTCCTGACTTGGTATCTCACAAGCAGGAGCTTTCCAAAATCACATTCTAATGAACTAGTCAGCTACAAGTAAGACCTAGTGATTCTCAGGGCTATGCCGGTTGAGGTTCCATACCTCATTGCTGCTACGGTAGCCGGATTGGTCTGAGTATGAAAGGACAAAAACGTACACTGACACACTTTTACTTATTTCTGCCTTTTCTATCATTACTCTGACTGTCCTATCACTTCCATCTTTACTTTATCTTTGACCACGTACCACCCGTTGCTTAATAGTCAAGTGTGACTGCGTCAACGTATTTATAGATAGATAGATAGATAGATACATATTGTTAATTATACATATTGTTAATTATAATGGGGATTTATATGACTTTGGCACTGCCATGGCAGTCACTGACATGTACATAATGTTAATTATAATGGGGATTTATATGACTTTGGCACTGCCATGGCAGTCACTGACATGTACATATCATTAATTTTAATGGGGATTTATATGATTTGGCATTGCAATGGCAGTCACTGACATGTACTTTAGTCTGGTTTATGATCTGTAGCATATGCACTGCCTGCATGACCTGTCAATTTAAAATGAAAAAACAGTGGTAAAAAAAAATTGTTTTCTTGGAGCAAACACTCCTAAGCAGCCATTGTTGCAGAGGATTAAAAAAAGTCAGTGATATTAATATCTGTTTTTGCAATGCAGGCCATTGGCTTGAACAGTCTGCACTTTGCCTGCAGATCCATCTAAGCAATCATGGTCTGAAAGGATTTTA